>CM053785.1:1119435914-1119838414 GCA_028749045.1 Cupressus sempervirens
ACATGATATGACCCTTTTGATTATTAATAAATGGATGCACACTTGATTTGAAGATACAACTTCCCCATTGAGAGATTTGCTACACACACAACATTAATTTATAATTAGACTATAAATAGGCAACATGAACTAGACAAATGTATGCAAAATATAGACCAAAATTTTCCCTAAATGACTTTATAAGCATCTTCAGCGTACTTACCACATCTTAAGTGCAATTGATAGTTTTGTGGTACATCTAAAAAAGGTTTGAGCTATTGACTAAAGATTTTTTTTTTGGTGTAATACCTATAGCTTTAAAAATAGAGGTAGGGTTGACTATGAAGCATGCAAATTAAAACATTATAAAAAATTAATAATTTTAATTTTATTCTATGTTTTACCAATATTTTGTATGTTATTAATTAAAATGTAATACTTATATATATTGAAAATTATATGAAGTTAATGACTTCACAAATGTTCAATGATGATATAACTCAAAATACATTAAAAATATTATAAATGATTAATTGATAATAGAAGTAGTAGAGAGAAGAAGATATATTTCAATCTTCTAAGTTGACCCATACATGAATGGGGTTTAAGATTTTCAAGTGAATCCTAATGAGAGCATTTTATGAGTAATATTTAATATAGTTATTAGATAGAATATGTGAATAAATAAGATATGATTGTATTTATCTAACATTTTTTATTATGAGCTATGACTCTTCTTGTCGCCTATATATCTTCCTATTTCCTGCTATGCTTTTTCCTTTATTAACTAGTAGTGATTAGGAAGTTATTGAAGCAAGTTGAATGCAAATTTACTGTTACAAAAGCTGCTATATTATTCTTAATTTAAATGCCAAGTTAAAAGCATATTTGTGGGCAAATTAAATGCCACATCATTGCTTGATCATCTTCAAGGAAATTAGTGGTTATAAACGGCTTACATATTATCAGTCACCTCTCTCGTATGGAAACATGAACCCTCACCGATCATTTTGCATGAAACAAAATCTATTTTGATTGAACTATAGCAAATATTGTTTTGCTAGAATGATACAAAATGTTGCCTATTCTTGGCATGAAATATCTCCATTTGATATTCATTGCACAACCATTCATTTTCAGGTTATATCTCTTTGTTTTCATTGGGAGATAGATATTAAGGATAAACCCGTTGATCTATTGTTATAGCAACAATCATTTTGGCCTATAATGTATGGCAAAGGTTCACATGAGTTATTAACCACCTTATTATGAAGTGTTGTATGAGGCAATATAGTTTCCCCTAACCATCATTACTATCTTGAATATTACCATTTTGTTTATCTTCAATATTATCTTACAAAAGAGAAATAATAAATGTCGCCTCAAAGAAGTTGCTAGAGTGGTGTCTTGTTAGCTAGTAGCCCCACCACTAGAAGTTAAGGGGGGAGTAGAATTATAGTGAGTAGCTTGTGACCATCTTAATTAAGCATGTTCTCTTCTAATAAGAGTCAAGAATATCTCGATTGGAAAATTAATTGCATCTTCATTGATATTTTAAAGATAGTCACTCACCTCTAGTGAAGATGAGACTTTTAAAAGCTTTAATAACAAGAGCTAGTCTGGGAGAGCACAAGTCCCTGCCTTGTGGAATTTAAAAATGCAAAAACCATTTTTAGATATTAAGTTTATTTTGGTTACATGAAGATTTCCTTTTTGAAAAGATTAACATGAATTAGTTGTGAAAAATTCAATACCAGTTTACCAGCTCCATTTACTGATCTTGTGGGAAAAAGATTGCTAAAAGACTTATAAAGAAGAATATATTTAATTTTATGGTTTATATTAAATGTAATAATAAATAAGATTAGATTAAAAAGTTATAACCGAGAAGATTGACTATGGAATTGTTTTTCAATTGATTGGAGGTTTAAATATATTTTTAAAATTTATTAAGATATAATTAAATAATACTATTACAATTAATGTATTTCATATACATAAATGATATTATTAATACTTTTAGGAATAAGTATAAGATATTGTACCCATTTAAAGTGAAATAAATAAAATATTGAACAATATTGATTCAATAACCTTTCAAAGAAACATTAATTATCACATTTTCACAAATTGATCAAATACATAAATTTAAATTCTAAATTACTAACAAGAAAATAATAATTGAATCTTTGTCAAAATGTTAGCATTTATAATGGTCCTTATTTTTTATGGTTCCGTCAGCTAGAAAACAATAGCTATCACTCCCAAACATTTATTCATAAAATTTAAATTTTCATTACACATAGGGTAGGGTGGAGGCCACAAAAGGTTTTATGGAAATTTGGAAAGATCTTTTAGTCGATTAACACATGCAATCACTTTTTCTAAAAAGAAATTTGATGCGAATAATGTAACAGACATAACACTCCTCATTTACTGTAGTCGTTTTGAAACACTACAACTTTTTTGAAGGTCAAAGTTAAAAGCTTTGTTGCTAATGGCAATGATAGCCTCCTTCAAAAATATTAATGGAAATTGTACGTGAATGGTGAAGATTCAATCTGGACAAGCTTGGAGTGCATTCTTTACATGGTGTGAATGGTAGCTATTAAAGTAATTAATGCTCTCAATTGAATTTTTTTCTTATTTTTATAAGATGAAAAATAACAAAACTCGCAGAAAAAGTGCAAGGGACCAATTAAAAAACTGGAATAATTTAACATAAATTAATTTAAAAATAAAAGCTTTGTCAAACTTAAGAAATTGAAGTTTTGGAAACTACACAAATTAATAGATAGAGGGGTCTAGTGAAAACATTAGTTCCCTTGCCTATATATTGATAGAGACTAACAAGATACTAAAATAGTATTATGAAAAAAAATTATATATATTAAAGACAATCGAACACAGGAATTTCCACTTGAACTTGTTCGACGTAAATGATATCTTCCAATAATAAAATCCAATTTTATTTATTTATTTAGTAAAGCAATAAAAGTAGAAACAAAATTAGACTGAAGTTTAAGGTTCAACTAAATGTTGTCGCCATTTTAAATGTATTAATACTCTTATATCATCTCGGGAATTCCGTTTAGATTGATGCATCGCCTCGAGGGAGCGATCCTACCCAAGGATTTGTCCTCTTTCAGCTCAACGTTGATAGTATTTGAATAGAAGTATGCGAATTTATCGCCATTTCGCATACTGATCGTCATGCTAGATCGTTTCTTTTGAACAAACGCTGCCCAGAAGCGTTTCGTTTCGTCATGGAATTAGAATCCTCACTGAAAAAGTACGATATTTTCCTGAGCTTCAGAGGACCCGAAGTTCGTAAAACTTTTGTGGACCACCTATATGAATCTTTAACTGATGCAGGGCTAAAAGTTTATTGGGACGAGAGAAGCATGGAAAAGGGAGAGTGTATTGACGAGGCCTTGAAGCGGGCAATTGAGGATAGCGCTATCTGCATAATCATCTTTAGCAGGAATTATGCTTCGTCAGCGTGGTGTCTGCAGGAGCTCGCGCACATGTGCGATTGCAAAGCGCGCATCAAACCGCTCTTTTACGACGTCCACCCGCACCAGGTTCGACACGCGCACACCCAATCAAAAGCGCCCGGTGAACAAATCGCAGATGCTGAGACGTCAGAGAGCCAATTAGCCAGAGCAGAATGTGAGAGAAACCCATACAGCGAGGCGTTAAAAGAGCACATCTGTAAGGGTCGATATCCCCTTTTGGAGATCGAGCAGTGGGGGGAGTCGTTGAAGAAAGTGTCGAAAATCAACGGGTGGACTCTGGAGAGCACATATGGATACGAAGGCAGGCTTGTAAGACGGGTCGTCTCCGACGTTGCCAGGGAACTGGGTAAATTGCCATATCAAAAGCTACCAGAGCATCATGTGCAACTGGATAGGACAGAAGAAGTGATAAGTCTGCTCAACATTGACAACACAGAAGATGTGCTTAAAGTGGGCATATGGGGTCTTGATGGCATTGGCAAAACTACAATGGCCAAAGCGGTTTTCAATCGTATCTTACAAAAATTTGATGCCTATTGTTTTCTATCAGACGTGAGCACTTACTGCCAGTACAGGGATGGGCTAAAGGAGTTAAAAGGACAACAAATCAAAGACCTTTACTCGAGGAAGAACTGTGGTTTTGATGCTCCAGATGAAATTCGTTCAGAGGTAAAACAATCTCTTATTAAATTAGAAAGCATTTGTAATTTGGGTATAACACCAGAAGAATGTGTAGAAACCGAACAGGGGTGCCAAGCAGATTCAAAACAACAAATAAAATAAAATAAACATTAAACTCTGTTTCAGAACAGAGTATGCTCTGTTTCAAGGCAACAAACTTGTTTTTATTGCAGAATACATTGTTGAAAGATATTACAGCATTCTTTTTTATTGGAAAACGAAAAGTTATGCTGTTTAGAAGCCTACGATGACAATCCTACAGTTAACTACTTCTTACAACAATTTAAACGATACATAAACTGATCTCTACTTCTTTTCTGATACCATGCTTTATACATCTGTTCAGTAAGAGTTGTTAAAACCCTTAGTTTGTAATATGCTCCTTGCCATTTCTACCACAGGTTCTTCGTTTCAGCCACCTCATTCTTCCCTTTTATACATCCGCAAATCCTCTGATACACTGCAGCCTGCAATATGTAATCACATGAGAGATGAATAAAGATTCATTTGTATGTGTAAAATCTATAATTTTTGTGTATTCTCTTTGTTTGTTCTGTGTTTTTTTTCGCTTGGTCTTTCCCTGTTTACAGATTCTACAACATGTAATATATTTTTTGGTTTCAGTTCTTTCTTCAATAAAATGCTCGATTTGTATGTATGGCTACTTCTAATTGTGATTATTGAAACTAGGTTTCTGCTCTGAAGCGCGTACTTGTAGTTTTAGATGACGTTGTCGATAGCCAGCAGCTGGAGATTCTAGCAGGGGGAAATTGGGCAGGCCCGGGCAGCAGAATAATTGTTACAACTCCCAATAAACATGTATTGAACATGGCACAAATAAAGGAAATTTACAAGATGGAGGGAATAGAGGATGACGAGGGTCTGCGTTTGTTCAGTTTGCATGCTTTTTTGAGTCCTCAACCAGAGGCACAGTATGTCCAACAATCTAAAAGGATTGTAAGAGCCTGTGGTGGATTGCCGGTGGCTCTTGAAGTTGTGGGAGATGAATTGCGGGACAAAAAGGAGAGTCCCGAATGTTGGAATGAAGCCTTGAGCACACCGCAGAGCATCTGTCATCAAGGCATTTATAGAGCGCTCAGGCCTTCTTACGACAAACTAACTTTTCAAGAGAGAAAAATCTTCTTGCATATTGCTCGCTCATACGTAGGTAAAGAGATAGAGCATGGGATCCGGCACTGGAAAAGGTTGAACTGGGATCCGAATATGGCTATACTTAATCTTGAGCTCAAATCGCTCACAAGCATAGATGATGACAGTAAATTCAAGATGAACAGCATTCTTATAGATATGGCAAAAGCAATTAGCAAGGAAGAGGAGACTAGAAGCTGCTATACCCAAATATTCGCTTACATCTCCAACTCCCACATAAAATATTTTTCATGTAAGAGATCAGTTAAAAAGGGCTGAGCTAAAAAACCAGAATTTCTCTCCAGGTGGCGTAGAGAGATGATTTTTATTGAGGGTGCAGAGAAGTTTGAGTTGCATGATTTTGGTGGTGCTTCTCCTCTGCCGTTGGGGCCCCGCGCCAATGCTCTTGGGACTTCATTCAGAATCCCTCTAGTAAAAACCGTGTTGTAGTCGTGAAGGCATTGCCCGCGGACGTCTGACCAAGAGAAAACTTTGTAAAAGCGATGGAGCTTTCAGCGAAGTTGAAGCACAGAAACGTGGCCTATCATTATTCGCCAGAGTCCAAATTTGCGGTGCAGAATTACTTTCCCAAATGAAGTCTCCACCATTTACTTCATGGTATGTAAAGTTGCCTTGCCTTTCGCATATTTAATACGCACGTAATTTATTTTAGTAGAATTTTTTTAATGAAAGTGTCATATATATCTAGAGTATTTATTTCTTGTTTTGTCGAATCATGTTTATGCTAGTATCTCTTTCTTCTAGTATGAAACATCTTATAAGATTTAACATAGGCAACATTTGCTAAGATTTAGTATCTTATCATGCTTACTTCGATCATATATGGTGATTTATATATGCTTTAAGTTTAAATTCCAGCTTTAGCCTATTGATTATATTTCTACAATTTTTTTAATTGTAGAATTTTAAAATCATTTATATGTCTACAACATAAATTTTACTATTAAATCAAGTGAACTTAAACTTTGGTCCTTGATTTGCATCAATTGTTCACAATATTTGCCAACATTTCTTTATTATCATAGAATTATTTTCATAAGAGTAGTTGTCCTTGAAAAAATTGCGATAATTGTTATGCTATTACAAAAATAGTTTAATTTATAAGGGTCAATTAAAAGAAAAATCTGAAAGCCAATGTCCAAATAGAATATAGAAAAATTAAGTTATTAAACTATAATGTCCCCACTATTAAGGTCAGTATGGGACAAGTAATGACGGCAAAACTATTTGGTAAAAACAAATCAAAATATTTAGACTCGGACTCAACCAAAACTAAGAACTCACTCATCTCACTATAACACGAGTATTCACTTTTGCTAATCGATTAGAGGATGAAAGTGGGGCAACACTTCTTATATGTTTTTTTTTTTTTTTTGATGAGTAGATGTTGATTCCAGCTTCAGCCATGTGAACTTTTGCGGGGTGATCTTGTATCCCTCGGCCCTTTTTTGTGAATTGTAACTAAGTATATTATTTATTAATAGAAAAGGACTATTCATCAAAAAAAATTAGTTAGAAATTCTAAATTCATTTGTGTTGATAAGTTGGCCCAAAGTATGACATAGCTTTAGACTTTTATAGGTAAGAGGCAAGAGAATTAAGGGCATGAAAAATGAAATGTTCCCCAATGGGATGAGGGAGTAGGTAGAGTAGATAAGGACCAACTATTGTCAACTCAACTATATATATTGATGCAATACAAATATTAATAAATCATATTTATCTTACTAAGTAATGATACTCCCTAAGTAAACTTAAGAAGGATTAAAGTACGTTTATTCTAACAATTTTATCCCTTCTTATTCTCCTATTGTGCCTAAACAACAAAATGATCCTACAATTTTCTCAAATTGGCCTATAAATTAGTAATGAGTAGTATCAAATCAACACTATAAACCATCTCAATCAGTGAATTAAATTAACTATATAAATTATCAATGTGTAGTATAAAACCAACACTATAAACCATCTCAAAAGGTGAACTAGAATAATATTTATTTAGTCTTATATTATCTTCCCAATAGGATGCCTCATCTAGGAGTTAAATGATTTCTTGTTTTGGCCATATACTCTATTGATGATCTTCATTAAGTTATTATTACTTGACTTAGATTACATATTCTATTATGAGTGTTATGAAGAAGAGTTAGATGTAGTGGTTCCATTCTCAAATTTTAAAAAAATTATATTGGTAATAGTTCATATCATATTAATATCAAACTGAGAGTATTACATTAGGATTGCCACATGGGCCTTGACAAAACTAACTCACACAACAATAACCACCTAAAAATTCATAGAACTATGTCAGATCACAAGCCATATAAGCCAAAATGTGATTAGGGTTACAAACATTAGACACAGCCAAGAAAACCCACAAAAACCAAAAACTCAAAAACTAGACACACCTTAACCACCAAAATCAAAGGAAAAGTGGTCATTTGAACCACTTGGATACATCATCCTGAGAGAATTTAGGAATAGAAACACCATCCACAAACTTTCCTTTACCACCACAGACCTTAGCACTATCAAAGGATTCAACTCGGCCTACCTAAGACCACCTGAGGGGAATTTGGTGATGCACTGAGGGCCATCCCAACTCATCTTTCTTCACTGTGGATCTTATCATTATAGAATTTCTCTAATGAGGGTTGGGAACAAAGGCAAGAGCCCTGGCTTGGGCCAAAGAGGACAAGTAGAACCTAATCTTCCACCATTTATGTCAAGCTATTGTCATGTGAACTACAAGAGGGTTTGCTGAAGACCAAATCAAGAGTGGCTAGAATACATCTTACCCAAAACCTATCATACGCCATGGATGGCTACCAATGTGCAGGGATAACCCAATCTTAGCTTGCTACACAACATCCTCGACCCCAACATCCTATAAAATTTAAGCTTAACTAACAAATAATCTAGCTAGAATGATAGAACAAAAGATGCAGTAGTAGAAAGAAGGAATTCAGAAAAAAAAAAAAGATGAAAAATGAAAGTTCTCTTAATTACAATAATATAGGCTTCCTCAAAGCATAAAGTAGAGGAAAAATAAGAAAAAAACTCAAAAAAAAAGAAGTATTCCTTAGTTAGCTTACACACTAAGAAAAGAAGCTTTATCCATAAAGCATGGATAGAAAACAAAAAACATGCTAAGTTTTATTTTCTAAACTGCCCCCCCTCCCCCAAGTCTAACTAAGGAGATAAAAGCCTAAGAAAAAGAAAGAGGAAAGTGGGAAAACCTAGTAGGAAAAAAAAAAACCTCAAAATATGCACTAAATCTACATGGCAGGAACTATGTTGCAGTATCATTCATCCTAAGAAGGTCTCATAGAAAGTGAGATGGAAGAGACAATAGATCCCTCCACAAAATGTACTAAATGATAGATGCTAAAAAATGGATGTACAAGATGTTGCATGATCGTCGAACAACATTCCTCCCTTTAAAAAGAAATAAAACCAAATATGTACAAATGCAATCTCTCCATTCCTTAAAGCAATATATAGGAAAAAAACACAAGATACATGTATCTATAATATGCTCAGTTGTCTCCATGGTGAAAGTTGTCATAATGAAATCAGGCACTACTAAATATGAAAAACTAAAATGTGATGAAGACCAATATAGATAATAGTCCAAAGAATCAAATATCTTCTTAGAAGGAAAATAGATCTCCTTATAATATTGTGTCAAAGTATCCACACTCATATCAAACTACAAGGAATGATAATAGGGTAAAAGCACAAACCTGTGTCACCCTTTTGTAAAGGAAAAGGCTAACAAAAGTATACCTATTCACCTTCAATGACATAAAATTGGAATTATTATTTTGAATTTGAAAATGAAGTAAACTAATGAAATGTGTAGAAATTGATGAAGTTTAGGATTAGAATTTTTAATAATTGTTTGGATTAAGAATCAATATGTTTTCCTAATTTTTATATAATTTTTTAGCTACTGAAAAACACTAAAAATTAGGGGTCTAGTTCCCACCACAAAACTATATGGAAATAAAATTATTTTCTTTTGATCTCAGACTATGTTATAGATAATATATATAGCTAGGACATCCAAAAATAAAAATCAGCTTTAGACCTATATTTTCTCTTTTATAAGGATTGAAACTTCAACTCACCTGAAATCGATAGTTTTCATCTCCCACCACATTTTTCAAAACAAATCTATTCTAACCAGAAGAAAAATTATATATTCTAGAAGAGGACTCTCTCCTCTAGAACGTTATATAATTTTTAATTTTTTTAATATGATTTAATATTTTATTCTTTCTCTTGAAGTTGACATCTTTTCGAGTGTTAAAATACGTGCTTGTAGAATTTTTTAATTACAATATACTATATCTAATTAAAACACTATAAAATTTATATGAGAATATTCTTGACTCTGAGCTCTATAAAATGGTGTTTATATGTAGTTAATGAAACGCCACTTTTCTGAAATAATTTATTTTTTTGGTAATTAGATACAAACTAGTATAAAACATGCATTTAATAGGCATTTCCAATTGGAAAAGTGTGAGACCATATATAACTTAGCTAGAATGAATTTATCTAGATTGTATGTTCGAAAAAAAAATGATTTTTAGATATAAATACTCAAATTTAGTTGTTCTAATAAGTCAGCTTGAAAGGTGGCATAGCTTTGTACTTTTACCCAATATAGAGAGTGAAAAAGAGCATAAGAAGGATCCCCCACAACAACTAAAGAAGAATCACCCTCTTCAAAAAGAATATGTATGATGTCAATAGTGTCATCTCGATCTGAAATAAGGGATTCTACAAACAAAAAGGATATGTTAGGTAGAAATTGATCCCATTCAATTGAATCCAAAAGACATAAATGATCTTATTGCAAAGAATCATTAGAGGCTTTCAATGAAGCACTTTGAAATTTTAAGAAGCAACAATAGATGATGTATCAACAAATTGATCATCTAAATATGATGTTTTCACAGAAGATGGGGCAATGGAAATCTCGGCATCATCCATACAAGCTTGATCTTTCAAAGAAACATCACTTTCAGATGAAGAACTAGTATCTACATACAATAGTTGGATGATGGTCCAAGAAATGAAAGGGCACTCAATGTTCTCTATATGATGTATAATATCCTTAGAAATAGTAAGACATATTAGTCCATAGACCATACATCATTACTCTTCAACCATGCATTTTTCTGCTCAAAATTGATTGGCTCAAGAACATGTCCAAGGAGATAAGGTAGTAGATCCTACTCAAGACAATGATTATTTATCCCTTCTTTCCAAGATAAATAGTTCTCTAAGGTCAGCTTGACAACATAATGATGAGAATAATTGCTAGAATACATGATTAAGTCCCTTGAAACTTTATCTCATCTCATGAATACACAAAATTGAGTAAGAGAAATCCTTCAAGGAAAAGAAGATTTCATTCCTTTTGAGCTCTAATCTTCTATACCTGCAAAAGAAATTTTATTCTTCTTTCTAGCACCCTAAGCTCTGATGCCATGTAAGATTTTAGCTTAACCAGCAAGTAATCTAGCTAGAATGATAGAAAAATATATAAAATTATAGAAAGAAAAAATTCAGAATAGAAGATGAAAAATGAAAGTTCTCTTAATTACAATGAAATACTTGCAATAATATAGGCTTCCTCAAAACATAAAGTAAAGGGGGGGGAAAGAATAAAACTTAAAAAAATTATAAGTATTCCTTAGTTAGCTTATGCACTAAGAAAAGAAGCTTTATCTATAAAGCATGGATAAAAAACAAAACAAAAATGCCAAGTTTTATTTTCTACAACACCCCACTTAGATTCCAAGAAATCTTGAGCCACTAGCCTGATTTCCATCTTCAAATCTATGACCATCAACCCTAGTGCCAGAAAAAGAGAGGAAATATCTAAGTTTGATTGCGGCCTAAGATCATTATTCAAATGCTACACACCAAAGATCAACTAGATAGATTCCCAAAAGAGATCATCATCGAATTTGAACATATTACATAAATGATTGAAAGAGATTGCACCCTTGAAAGATGAGATTTAGCCTATAGTCTTTAATCAAAAGTTTGCTTCCATTCTTGATCACCAAACCTTAGCCCTCAAATTCTTGTAAACCATGAATGAAATTGATGCAAAGAAGTGAGATTTAAAACCACCATGAGTCTCTAGAGAGTTTGAGCATGACACTTACATGATGTTGATTCAATGTGTCACACGAGCCCATACATAAAATTGTCCTTTCAAGATAGCCAACTAGTTATCCTTCCTCCATTTGAATAAAGAGGTCTCCCTAATGTATGAAAATATACCAAGCACGAATTCAACATCATAACTTTTTGAGGGCCTTAATAACACAATCAATGTCATACTAGTGTGGTGTAGATTCCCACAAGATTTCATAGATATGACACGCTTCGATCGTGTGAAGAATATTTGTGATCATACGTGGGACTACAAGCTATGTATGGTATACTCATCATCCCAGATCACCCAATTTAGTTACATGTCTAGGTCAAATAATGATATGGCACTAAAAATTCCATTAGTACAAATTCATCTTTAAGAGAACCCACCACCCCTATGTTTGATAGCTTATATGCTTGTGAATTAGCACCCCTAGGGACATGAGAAACTTTGAAGTCTTCAACATTATTGAGGAGAATTTTGATCTATTTAATATATTTGTCCAAATACTAGGTATCCATATATCCTCTCACACACCATTTACCACAATTAAGGAGTCACCTTCTAGATGCACCTTCTAGATGTAGTTTTTGAACTCCTAGACAAGATCCCAACTTCACGGCTTCAACTTCAACCAAGCATTCCACTTGGTTAATCATTCCATCTAAGGTTCCTTTAAATTAGAATGCCAGAAGGCTCTCATCCTTTGTTTTGGTTGCTACACCAATACTTGAAGGACCCAAATTACCCTTTGATGCCCCATCAAATTTGATCTTAGTTGAACCAAGTTATGGTGGCATCCAATGTACATCTTACTTTTCCTATGAAGAATCAATTCTCACTTGCCCATTAATGAGCTCAAATAAAATAAATTATTAAATTTTAATAATCTATAACATTTTGCATTATTAGCTATGATTTTTTTTGGAACACCAACCTTTTCTATAATATAATCTAGTAATAGCATTCATTGCCATGTCACCATATTCCTCCTCGTGGGAATAGATTCTACTTATCTAGTGAAGTAAGTTATGGCTATGAAAATGCACATGAACTTCTTATTACTTTCACTAGTAAAATGAATTTCCCGTTGAAACTTATTTAAAAGTCCTTGAAAATTAAATCATGACCCTTCTTCAAGAAACTATTTATATCTAAAATTATATATGACCATCAATATTCAACACCTTTAATAAGGCAGTACAAAATTTTATTTAGGAAGATGTAAAATAATTAACATTTATCTAGAAAAACTATCACACTCTAAACCCATCATCATTTTTCACTCTAAAATAGAAGTTACCAAAAGTATAAGTTACCAATAGGTAACTAAAGAGAAGTGAATAACATCTCATTAGACTAAATAAATTCTTGTAATTGAACAACCTATCATTTTTATGAAGACAAATTAGATTATGTTTAGATTTTTTATGAGATGAACATCATATATTAGAAAATGTTTTTTTTTCCCCAAATTATAATGGATGTATCTTAAAAGTTATAAAATTAGTAAAAACTAGAAATGATGATAATTATCGTTGATTAAAAAATGAAGCAAGCCCTTCACTTTTTTAAACTAGCTAATAGATATTATACTGTGGGATATAAGGAGTTAATATATATTATGAACTAAAACATATTCTATCTTGAGAGGATATACATCTTGTTAATAAATATTTTGAAATTGTAGTCAAGTATTTTATGAGTAAAAAAGTAAAAGAAGACCGTTCAGTTTACACCTTCAAATTTGTTCTAAATAAATTTGTAGATATTAAAAATTAAGCATTTATTTTCAATTAAATAATAGTTATTAATAGTAATATTAAAAAAAAAATTACCATAATGAATTTAGGTTTTATAAATAAATTGTCTTATTTTTCTAATTTTAGATAGTGAAGTTTTGTTTTGTATTAAAAGTATGGCACATTAAGTATCTATAAGATTTGTGAGAAATTATTTGTTTTGAAAATATTTGAAGCTGATTATTTATGATCTTTGTAGGAAACAATGGGAGTCTTTGTCTGAGTTGGGAAATCTGTAGAGAAATTGCTTTAAATGTAGTCAAAGGATTATGGTTCATTCATAATCATACTAATCATGCTCATGGAAATATCAAGTCTTCTAATATTTTGTTGGATGAAAATAATGAGGCATGTATCTCAGACTTCATACCTAGTATGCTCTTAAGTAAAAACTCTACTTCATGGAAGACTAAAGGATTCAACTATCATGAGCAAATGAAATGTCAAAAACTAACAAAAGAATCAGATGTGTTTGCATATGGTGTGTTGCTTCTCAAGCTTCTCACTGGAAAAGATCCTCTTTAGTTGCAATGCATAGATAATATTTATTCTCTTAGATAGTGGATAGAAGAAATTTTAAGTGTAAGAGAGATGAACAAGTTTATGTATATATCTAAGATTATGGCATGGGATTCCTATGTGAAGATTCAAAATATGTTTGCAATTGTTGACCGTTGTGTTTCACAATATTTGAAACAATGCCCAACTATGGAGAAAGTATTAAATATGCTTGAACAAGATGAAGAAAAAACATTTTAAGTGATAGAATGTATTGTTCATATTTTGAAAAATATGGACTTATCCTAAAAGGTGGTTCTTTGAAAGCTCCATAAAACTTTCAAATTATTATTTTCTATTATATATTTTTTTATTTTGTAAATAATAATTTATTTATTTTAATTAATACAAATATAGTTTAAAAATGATATCAAAGCCAATTGTCGTGTGTTGGTATAATTATTATTTATTGTGTGGACATGGTAATGGGTCATAATTTGCAAAATTTAAGTTTAGAAAGTTGAGATTTTGATCTCTCATTTACTTTGTGGAAGCGTCCAAGAATAATTATTAAGTAATTTTACTATAACTTGTTAAGTAATTTTACTATAACTTGTGATTTTTATATATTGACATTTTAGTCATCCTTATTTTTCAATGGAGAAAAAAAAATTAAAATTTAATTTTAAAAATGACTTGGATTAGTTTCTTGATCTTCTTTTATATGAGAACATGTGATTATAATTATTTTGTATTTGTTTGCAAACATTTTAACTACATGTGAACATCATAAATTAAAAGTTAATTTAACAAAGATAAAAAATATTTGTGGAAATCAAAATATTTATATTAATCTACCTTCTTATATTTAGCTCAAGTTTAAATATGTTAATATGTCATTTTATGGAAATATATATGTTGTGATTTCTTTTTCTATATATTTGGAGAGACAAAAGCAAGAAAAGTATAAGGAAAATAAACATATTTTTAAAAAGATTTACATTATATATTACATGCAACAAAAACTAGTGTATGTTATGAATCTAAAATCAGACATTTAATGAACTAATATTTTACAACATATAAGATTAGACAAAAGAAAGCCTTAAAACACCAAATAAGCCTAAGAATGTTCAAACCTTCTTAAACCTTGAAGTCCTTCTTGGTTTGTAGATTTGTCCAAGAAGAATGAATGTGCGCTAAAAGTAGGATTTCTCAAGCTTCAAAGGATTGGGTTTGGAATGACTTTGGAATTATGGAGCTATGAGTCTTGCTTTTGAATCTCAAAGGAATGTGATAACTTGGCATAAAATATGGATGAAAATGAATGAAATAAGATCTCAATTTATTGGCACGTGAGATGTGAAATGGAAGCTATCATGCAAAATTGAGAAGTGCATAGGATGCATTTTAGGGGAAGCACATAGATTGTGCTTTCTCAAACTCATATCCTTGTTACAAATGTCACAAGGAGAGAGGTTGAAAGGACATGGGGGAATGGGAAGATAAAGGCACATTTTTTTCTCAATTACCCAAAGGTCAAGCCTTGAGAACTATGAGCATTTTGGGAAGAGGGAATAAGGGCCAAAGGTGTAAGAATTTGGTTGATAGTGTAAGGGAATTTCCAAATGGAGTGGAGGTTGGGATTGGAGAGAATGTGACTTGAGTTGACATGGGCTTGGGTTGTGATTTCTTAATCCTCATGGTGGAGGTTGTGAAAATGTTTAGGGAGTGATAGGGCTATTATTATAGGGAAAGCAGGAGCTTATTGAGGATGTGATGGGAGGATATATAATAAGTGGAAGGTTAAGTAAGCTAATCAAGTGTAGTTAGTAAACTAAGTGGGATTGGTATGTGAAACAATTTGATTGTGTTAGAAGAAAAGGTTAGATAGTTTAGGAAGGGCTAGGTTAGAGGTTAAAGTGAGGATCCATGTGCTCAAATAGATTAATAAGATTTATTTAATCAAGGGATGAATACAGAAGATTAAGTTAACTAATTGGATTAAATAATAGTATTTATTTCAATAAATGAAAGAAGTGGGATTTATTTAATTAAATGGATAAGGATTACCATTAGATAATTAATTAGGCTAAAGTTAATTAAATTAATTAATTAACTATTGATATGAAATTAATTAATTAATTATTAATATAAATTAATTAAGAATTCCCTAAAAGAGAACTCAATTAGCTTATGAATTAGGTTATCATATTAGACATCTACATTTTCCCCCTCTTTGAAATAGAAGTAAAATAATTTTATTTCAAAGTTGTTTTGGCATTTTCATGCCATGAATAATAAAAGGCAATGAAGTTGTCCCAATCTATGTGAAAAGATGTTCTTTATCCTAGGTGATGTCCCCTTGAGAAGCGATTGAGAAAGAAAAAGGGGCTTCGGTGACATGTTGAAAAGAAATTACCCCAAGAGATAGAAGAGAGGGGGCAGGAAAATGGGTTTAGAAATGTAATTAAAATGCACAATTAACATCCTAGGAAGAAATGGGATAAGAAAAAGGTCACCTGAGGGGATAGATAGTGAAAAAAGGTTCCCTAATAGGGACCCTTATAAGGTTAGGAGGGTCAAAGAGGTCTCATCTTATGCATGTATCCTTCAGATAACAAAGCCACTTTGATACTTTTGAAAGACTTTTGAGAGGTTAAGAGAAAGGAGAATGATGGAATGTGGAGGAAAATTAAGATGGTAGATGGGTGTGGTGAGGAGGGTGAGACATCATTGGGTAGGGGACCAAAAGGTAGGCCCCTATAATTGACCTTATGATTTCATTTTTCTAGCATTTATTACATCTTTTAGATTTGGTTTTAGCAGTCTTGCAAGGCTTAGGAATGGAGGGAGCACATGTGCACCAGGAGAGATCATGATCCCACCTAGCAATGAGGGATAGGTTAGGATTTTGGGGGAGAGAAATTTTATTTTATGGTAACACAAAGGGTAGGGGAGGGAAGAACATATTTTAGGAATGCATTTCAATAGATAGGGACAAGAAGGATTGGTGGTATCAAGTTCTTTCTTAGTAAGGGAAGGGTATGCTAGGGTCTTTAGAAAGAACACTAGTCCACAAAGAAAGGAAACTATTTTGTAGGATTATGATCCCAGATACTAGGATTATGGGTAAGGAACTATCCATGGGATTAACGAAAGGAAGTATGGGAACATGAGAACTACAAAGAAATACAGAAGGAAGGGACAATAGATAAATGGTTATGAATAAAAAGGGGTTTTGGGATATAAAAGGATAAAGAGAGATGACATGATCAACTATATTAGTGTGTGTGTAGTGGCCCATAGATAGATTGACCTGATAGGATTGGCATGTGAACATATTGAGGGTGCAAGAATAGTTTACACTTATTGACTGGGCATGGGTGGATGTGATCAATCTAGGAGACTTGGCAAGGATTCTCTATTCCTAAGGGTACATGGTGATGGTTACCAAAATGTTAGAGAGGTGGAAATTGAATAGCCACATTTCATTTTCCCACAAGATAGATGATAGTTACTACTAATTATTTCTATCAAGTTTTTGCTTGTCAATTAGAGGGACTGAGGTAGTGGCTAGGGAGGCTACATAGCTTGAGGTAGTATAAGCCTTATTTGGGTAGGATTAGAGAGTAAGTTTTTGGAATGTGTAGTTATCCTTAGATGAATATCTTGATTAGGTGTTAGCTACAAAGATGTTTTATTTTTTTATTTTCAAATTGGTTGGGGTTATGTTACCCTAGACAGTAGTGGTGTAGTAGTGGCACTTCAATTGAAACAAGTGATAGTGTGGATTATAGGCTTAGGGCAATCAATGACCTATGGTACCCTAATGTTGGTGGAGTTGTAAAAATACTTCTTTAGATCTTGTACCATGTTGATGAGGGTTAGGGATAAATCATTAGTTTACCAACACTACTATAGGTATAGGGCTAGGAGCATGATTTATTACTCCAACTAACTAGTAGGAGAGATAGGTAGCTATAGGAGGCTATTGTATACATTCAACATTGACATATCATCACCTGGATGATATTGATTCAAGAGAGTTACATTAGTCAACCTTAGAGATGACATCACATAGAGACCATACATGGTAGTAGTTCTATGGGAGGAATATCAATGAGATTTACCATATGTGATGACTCTAGCATACATTACTAGCCACTAAAAGTATGTTGCTGAGTAGTATAGAGATGATTGTGTGTTTAGATAGTTTGGTTTTAGATAGGGATGCAAGATCTAGATTACTAATACCAAAATGTTACTTGAAAGGCAAGAGGAGATTTTGTACAGCCTCTACATAGAGATGAGCCATTAGTTACAATGACGAGGATGCAACATATTTAGTTGGAGAAGCAAGGTGGGCAAGTGATCCCGATGTTATAGAAAAGTATACTACATGGTTTTAAGAACTATAAACAATGGAAAGGGTAGATTTGACACTATTTCTAGGGAAGTAGAGGATTATAGTAGAGAGGGAAATGGGGATAGTAGGAGGAGATAGAGGGAGAGTTTCCTGAGTAGAGCAAAGGGTTAGGGAGGCAATAGGGGTGGCTTCTTGAGGAGAAGAACTAAGGATACTAAGGGTAGATTTTGGAGGAAAATGAGGAGGTGATAGAGATACAAGAGGATAGGATGACACAAGGCTAGATGCCATGGAGATGGATTTAAAGGGGATGGACAATAGGAGACAACACCATCAAAAATACCATCTGAGAGTGGGGGTGAGTCCTTTAGAGGCTAAGGAGGGAATCAATCAAGGAGTAACTAGCATCACCTTAGACTATTCATGATAGGATGTGGAAGCTACTCTAGTACACATGATAGGAGATATTTTAGGCTTTAAAAAGTGATAACATTTTGTAGGGTGAGTTGCAGGGGTTAAGAACACAACTAGCATAGGCCACATGATAAAGAGGGGTAAATTATAGGGAGATTTGACCTAAGTCTACTAGAAGGGAATTTAGGTGTTAGATAAGTGGGATGTCATTTTTAGGAGAGGGACAAATAAAAGGGGAGAGGGAGGGAGGGGCAAGGGGGGCGAGAGAGAGAGAGAGAGAGAGAGAGAGAGAGAGAGAGAGAGAGAGAGAGAGAGAGAGAGAGAGAGAGAGAGAGATGTACCATGTAGTCATGCCATAAGAAATGAGAGATTTGTGCATGTTATTGAGAGGATCTCAAATGACAGGAAAAGGAACATGTAAATAGAAAAGGGGTAGAAGGCGTAACAGTGGATCCTCTTACAAAACATAAGAACAAACACAAATCCATCAATCAATGTATAGTCATAGTCACATAAGTTAACTAGGGTATATTTTAGATGGAGGAGGCTAAGAGCTTCGGGATAGATGCCTCACAAAAAGATATGAGATAGGAGACAAGGACTGCAAGACTAGTTTTAGGTTCTATGTCATAAATTATAGGTATAGGGGTTCATAACACCATGGAGAGGCCACAAACATGGATTATCATGATACATGTATCATATAGTGCCCTTGTACAAGATCCATTACATGTTTCCTTGATCCAGGGCAATACATAGGACTCAACCCAATCTACCACACAGGACCTGGAGAGACAACCCCCCATAGGAGGAACATATGAGCCTTGATATATTCTATTATGATATGACATAATTATTTTTGGGGAACATGACCCATGATTTAATTTATGTGTCAAATACTTTTATTTTATCTATTGATGTATATTTGAAAGACATGAGACTGTACTTTATTCTTTCATGAACATTTTTTTTATGGGTTATTCTTTTGTGGGATTATATATATATGAAGAAAAGTTGGGGTGGAATTAATGTTTCATGTACCCTATTTTTTCATTTTTATTCTTTTATGGATATATATGCATATTTATGGATGTAATAATGGATTGACCTATTTTTATGTAGGATGAATACCTAGATGATGATGCATTTGTTATGATGTAATGGTGTATTGATGTGTGTGTGGCATAGGGTAGCTATGAGACTTTATGACTAAAGGTATGTAAGCTATATATTATTTTGATGCAAGGATGCAAGTAGATGGAGTTTAATTGATGTGCTTATTGATGCATATGTTAAATTTTGATCTATTGATATGATTTTATCTAAATTTGGAGATGTATATGCTTTATGGTGATGTGATGCAAAATGTAATATGGAAAATACATATGTGATAGTTATGTATGGTTACATGAACAATGATGTAAATTATTTAATAGGAAAATGATTTAATAAATGAACTAATAAATAATGATTTGTGAATGATGAATTCATTCTAAATGAATGTACAAAATACACAAGATGTTATTTGATAGATGACACATAATGAACACTGGATGACACTAAACACTAACTAAAAAATGAACTTAATGAAGGAACCTAAAAGATACAAATGTTAGGTGAACTTCCCTAAATGTACTAAATTAAGAAATAAACCCTATAAAGGAATTTAATAAATGTGTCTAATTGATGAACCTACTCAAAATAAACTATTGCTTGACACATAATATGCAATGAATTATTGTAATCTAAAATGATAGACATAGGGTGAAGAATGAAACCTAAAAGATAATTAATAAAATTAATGAGACATTATAATGAATGAATGGGATTAAATGCAACCTAAATTAAATTAGTTGGTAATTAGAATGAATGTAATAAATTCAATTAAATGGTCCCTTAATGTAAAATAAAATAAATCAGATAATATAATTAATGCAATTGATAGAATAAAAAAAATACTATAATCAATGCATTTAAATATAACCTAAGAAAATGAGGATATCATAATATAACCTAAGGTATGTTTAGATAGACCAAAGTATTTTGATTCCATTCATTAGATGCTAATGAACCTTTTCTATTGCTTGGTCTACATAAGTTAGTTTGGGGTAGACATTAGGTTTTAGCTGATAGATTTCAACTTGAATGATGAAGAATATTTGGTGAGAAATAATTTCATTTCTTACTTAGCTTCAAGGAAGGTTATATCAATTATTCACTATCTCACATTTATAAGTTTAAGGGTGCAATGAAATAGAGAAGCCATTGCAATTTTTCAAGAGGGAAAGAAAATAGTTTGTGAGAAGTGATGTTGTTATTCCATAAGCTATAAATGAAAAAGGGTTTTAAAATATAACACCTCAAAGACTGATCACTATTTTACTGAAGAACATAAAATCAATGCGTAAGATGGAAAAAGAAAGTTCTATGAATTAAAATGATTATGTGTGTTATTATTAATGTATTTCACACTTGGAGGAATTAATACACTCATGTGATGAGACTTTCTCAAAAAAAAAAATGTACATTTTTGTTAAATAACTATACTAATAGAATAGCAAACTAACACTAGAGCCATCTGAAACAAAAAAGGATGAGGAGAATCTAAGGTAGATAGAAGTCTCATATGGCCCCTTAAAAAGGGGGGTGAACAAAGTAGTCCCATAAGAATATAAAGTGCTCAAAAATATTTTTAAAAATATAAAAGGTTCCTTAATCAGAGTCTCAGATCAAAAGTTCTTCCTACCAAAAGTTTGACTACCATTTCTGGAGTCTTCTAATTTTGCGCTAACTTTTAATGTGACTTCTAGAACTTTTTGTTTTGGTGATAGCCACAAAATGGCACAATGTAAAGTGTATTCCTAACCCTAAACATAATTGGGGTTACTTAAGGTCAATTCTTATGATGTAAAGGCATTCTTTGTAGGGTTTGTGAGAAGCTACTTGTGAGAAGGGTTTTTCTCCATGATCTAATAATTTTGTAAGCCTATGAGACATATAGTTGAGTCTATTTTTTATGTAATGATGTAATAGCATATCATTTATAATAATAAAAGTTTTCTTTCTTGTTGTGTTCATTTTTTCTTGGGTTGTGACCTCATCAAGTGGTATCAAAGTAGGAGTTCCAAAGTGTGTAGACAAATCACCAACTGTGAGGTAGTTTGCACTATGATTGTGTAGTTGTGGGTTATGAGAGAGTGAGAAGGTCCATTCACAAAGATTACATGGTGGAGTGGCTAGTGGCTAAATGTATTCCCCTTTGAGGTTCGATCCCTCCAAAGATAAGTTCAAGCGTTGCAAGAGGAGATCTGTAGAGGGACCTTTTGAACTTTGATCCTTGAATTTGTAGTTTGAGATTCAAGTTCAAAGCTCATGCCCAATGCTTCTTTATGAAACATAAACTTTTAAAAACATGATGTTAGAAAAACCAATACAAGATGTTAGGGCAATTTTTTAAAGCATTTTAATAATGCTTGGAAATAAAAATTTAAACATGTTGAAATCTAGCTCTAACTGGGGACATGGACTGCAAGGGACATAGAGAATCCAACAATCTCTAGTATAAGACAAGTTTCTAGCCATTGGGAGAAGAGTCGTTACTGCATAGAGAATGGGGAGTTTCTTGCAAATGTTAGATTTTTTGGATCACTACAAATGTACTAAGCATTTCCATGAATTTGGTATGTGTGTTCCAAATGGCAGCAACCTCTGATTTATAATGAGAAAAGGATAAGAAAAGATATGTCCCTTCATGGGACATGTCTATTTATTAAATTAATAATTAATATTATAACAATTATAATCATATATAATTATCATATTAATTTCTGTCACATAATAAACTTATATATCATATGTAATCATATCTCATATATAATTATATAACCATAGTTTTATCTGATTGGAGCTACCAAACATCAACACTGCCTCTTAGCTAGGGAGGATAAACACAAGACATATATTACACCACTCGCAATATTTATGAATGACACATTAAGGAAATCTTTGATCAGAAGATTTGTATTATTTTTATATCACATTTGATATCATGAGTATTGGTCTTTATAATATCAACATATGATATTCACTAAATACTCTGAGTAATGGCCTCTAGAATATCAACACTTGATATTCACCATTTTGATACCACAGTTTAATTAATGGTTTTTAGAATATCAAAATATGATATTCACCATATACTCTTTGAGTAATGGCCTCCAGAATGAGATGCAATATATTCACCAAGTACTATGAGTAATTACCTCTAGACATCAAGTCGTATGATATTCACCACATACTCTATAAAATAGCCTCTAGAACATAAATTTACATAACATTCACCATATACTCAAAAATATTTGTAAGGTATGTGCACACACAATCTCATAATACTTACCATATAAATATCCACCATGCAAGGTATAATCTATCATGTTCTAAATAGACATCATAAGATATCCATCATAATAGAAAATTAAGTTATTGTAAGATCATCACCTTTCAATAACTCCTGCAATTACAAGTGACATCATTTTGAAGTCATTACTTCCTCATGAAGTACACAAGGGGTTAGGCCCTTTAAATCACATAGTCATGAGGTATATTCATGAATCACTATCCTCTTGACTACTATAATTTATTGATCATTTGAGAATCTATCTCAACATGGTTTACTCCCTCTAAATCAATATGATTAAGATCATCGAAGGTTGAATAAATCATATCCTCTATCTGCTCCCTCTCTTTCAAGGTTGCCTCTAATAAAATTTTAGGCTCCCTCTGAATCTCAATCTCCATCTTCCTGCAAAAATATAATCAGAGGGAAAAATCAAGGCAAATAACTCATATATAGAAACACAGAAAAATGTAATACTCAATAATAATAATTACTTATCTCATGTAGACAAAGAATGACACCGGAATGATGAAGCCCCTTAGAATTTGAGATTGGTTTTAGTTAAGAGAGTTCTACCCCATTGGGACTCTATTTCACATACTCTCATTTTCTTGCTTCCTTTGATTCACTTATATTTTCATATCTTTATTCCATCCTTTTTATTATTATTATGATGGTGAAAAAATCATGCATCTTTATTTTATCAATACAAAACATTATTTATATAACTTATTTATTTTGACAAATTCATTATATATATATATATATATATATATATATATATATATATATATAATGAATTTGTCAAAATAAATAAGTTATATAAATTATATATATATATATTCTCATTTACAATGTTTGATATAATATTTCATATAATATTTAATAACATAAAAGAATATAAAATGAACAATATCCGTAAATTATTCCTTATTACTTCCCTTTATTGGCTTGGTACCCAATGCCTTTATAAAATCCCAATATTTTATCTTTCCCACTAAAGCAGCTATCACTATATTCATTTTGACCTCTTATGGGAGTGGCGTCAGTACCCTCAAAGAGAGAGAAATCGTCTCAGACAAGAAAGCACAGTCATGCCACTTGGGAATAAATACATAGCACCAATTTTATTGAGCCTATGATGATAGTTGCATCAAATCTATGAAACATTTGTACACCCAACAGAAGGAGACTTCCACATACTTTGGTCTTTGCATACCAATCAATCATTCCAAAATTTGTAAGTTTCTTCTATGATCTGGAACAATACTTTTATTTTTTTCCTTATACTCTTATCGTTGACATAAATGCCTTGAAATGAGTGACTCTTTAACGAGTAAGTGTACCAATTGATATTGATCTCATATCACTTGTATATATAATCATAAGATCTTGTGCACCTGTATCAATATGCACTGTTGATTTAGGTCGGAGGCTTAGTCTTCGCAACATTTATATATAACTCATTATCCTCCGTGATCAACGTCTGGTAACATGCAATGGTATTGATCAACCTTGATCAATATGAGTATCTCCAATCTGCCTAAAGGCAGATTCAGTTACTTTGTATATAGTTCGTTGTGTATGAATATTGATTTTCGTTTATTATATGAACAAATTTATCTATTCTTCATTTCTACTATCCTCGCCTGCAACGTATGATTACAAGGAACTCTGAAATTTTGTGACTTCAATATTCTCAATGAAAAGATCCATGAGGTAACGCAAGGTGGGTTCATCCAAAAATTACTAGTGTTTGAGCATCTCCCTTTCCCTGGTCTTAGTCTTGGTGGTGCACTAGTCGACTTGTAGGAGAAGGAAAATCTTTGACACGACCCCATCTTGCAACATTGCATTCATAACATGTCCAGAGTAAGAACATTGGTAAAGAGACCAAATAGTTTGAACAACTCTAGCACCAGAAAATTCAGACACTCTCAGTATCTTCTTAGGGTCTGCACAGGTGTTCATATCATGGTCAATGATGGAAGCCCTTTTGCGCATCCATACAACACATCAAGAAGACATAAAATCCCTTTGTAAGTTTTCTTTTTTTGTCGAGAGTCTGATTAGGAAGCATTTTAATCAGCACACACGTGACCCCCACCTCGACGGCTTTCTTTCTACTCCTATTGTTGATGGTAATTTTGGTTAACACCTGAAGGTCAGCAACAATATCTTACACGCATAGCTCCTCTATTAACACCTCCAAAAGCCTTTTGATTAAATCACCATTGGTGCTCATAAAAAATGGTTCAATGACTTTCCTACACGCCATTTGGGAAGATAGAGTGGCGAGGAAGCCTACTTTGGATGTTCCTTTCCGTCGAATGTTGGCCACGGAAGCCACGTACTTTGTACTTGCGAACAATTTTAACATCTCATCTATAAATGGGATTAGAGAATGAAGAGCCTCCAAAGCTTCTTCACAATCCACCTCAATATCATAATTGTAACCCATTTCAGTGTCTTCCACAAGTTGGCTTTCATGGTGGCTTATTAGATAGATTCTTACATTTGTAACCTACAACCTTGCTCTCTCGTATCATGTTGGATTTCTAGGATCACTATAAATAAACTAAGCACTGTCATGAATTTGATATGTGTGTTGCAAATGGAAATGACCTTTTATTAGTCTCTGTCTTATAGGCATGAGACTAAAGTTTAATCACTTTCAACATATTAGTTTGTTCATTGAAAAATGTATTCTCTCCTATAGTACTATCCTACACTATAGTTAGAAAAATTATTTTTTTTGATGTCATATATGTAAACAAGTTTTATCTGATTGGCTCGTGTTTTTTTCTCGACAGTTTTTTATTTGTCTTAGACAAATATTAGCTCAAATATTTGAGCATGACATCTATCATTGTTTTAGGAAGGTTACATGTCATTTGTTTCAATATTCAATACATGCAATGGCTAGAAAGTGAACAACTTGTAGAATTGACGTTCACTGCATGAGATGACATGTAGATTATTTAGAGAGTTCCTTGCATGGATTCCTATGATATTTTGTATATTTTGAGAAGTTTCTTTCACTACTATCAATACTCACTCGGAGCCATAGAGTACTCTAATAAAAAATGATATATGCAGTGTTAAAAAACCTAATATGGATCTCAATTAGAGCATGCAAAAATTGGTTTATCAAGGTACTACCAATGTTGAAGCTTAGTCTCTACTTCGTGCCTCATGGATGCCAATTCAGGTACAATTTACTCTTCATTTGAGCTATTCTTTGTATAACGATTTTGGTTTCTATTATTAACTCTGTAATTTTGAAATAGGGTTACAAGATATAAAGAGCAATATATTAAGCCTCAATCTAAGCTCCAGAGCATCACAATAGAGGCTCTGCATGTGGAGCTGCCTCCCAGAAGTACCTTTGTTGTACCAAACATGGAGGTTTTCTCGTTGATCAATTTTGCCATGCTTTTCTACAACCAATAACCCTAATAATTTTGGGATCAAGTATAGCCCCTCAATGTTCTATTCATTTACAAGGGTACCCAATTAGGGTTGTCATTGTGCTCACCTTTTATCATCCTTCACATAGTCATACGACTATGGAAATTTGGTTGATTGAGTGGGGTCATTTGCATGAATTGAGTTCAACAAAAATTCCATTTGTCTTCATCTTTTTAATTATTTCTAAAAACATTATATGTTTGATGTATACTATTAATTTTTAAGAGTATTTTCCTTGTTTCCTAATTTGACAACCCATTCCATACTTCTTATAGAAAGACAAGGGTTCTGATGCCTTCCTAAACATCTGGGTTCATTGAAGATTTGATATTTTTGTAGTTTTCTAATTTACAATTTTTGGGAAATGAAAATATGAGTAGGACGTCCCTCTATGGAATCCTTTTACTTTTTTTTGGTTTAAAAAAAGTACAGTACAATGGATGAGGATGATGATGTTCCTCAACAAATTAGGAAATTATTTTTAAAGGAGTTATGCGTGCAGACTAAATCTTGTACTTTGATCCAATTTTTTTCTGGGACTATAAATTTATTACACCATATTTGGTTATGGCTTTCCTCAGCTTAGTTTTCCTATGTGTTTTCAGCTTTATTTCTTCAAGTCCAATCATGTTGGGGTTATATTCAATGCTAGTTTGTATCAAGTTACAATTATCATCTTAATGGCTTTTGGCTTCAAGATGTGATGTATTGTTGATGTGAACCCTAGTTCACTCTCACATGCTAAATAATCTTGTGGGAAGTCTTAAACCTAAGATTGTACTTATAAAATAATCTCGCTTCTCTATCCTCCTCAGTATTTATGTCTCTTAAGTTCCATGAATATTGTCAATTTTGATAGTTCATGTGCATCTCTCATGTAGTTTGACTATTAGTTGTTATAGAATGAAACACTTCCTTAAATTTAGCTCAATTGAACCCTTTAGCCACCATGTTTTATTATGTCAAGTAAATGAGATGAATGGAGAGGGAGAAAGAGAAGAAGAAGAATAAGAGTAGTTTGTAAATACCAAAATCTCTAGAACTTAGTTAGGCTTTTGTGACCCTGGGATCTCTTGGAATCTATTCCCCAAAAGATCAAGTTAACAATACACCTATTATGCCTTCATTCACACATAAGGATAGGTAACAAGATTCAAGAAAATGTACTCTTTGTTGCTGACCACAATATTTCTTAGGAGCAGGAGCTATACTCTTCAAAGGTACATTTAAGGATCCTCAAATGTGGCAGATTTCAGCATATGAAAGAAAATTTGGGTTGACACAAACATGGACAACACCAAACATTTGAACTGCAATTAGTCAGAAAAAAGGATAGGGTAAGTTAAACCTTATTGGCATTTACCATTTTTCTCTTCAATTGAACTATCCTATTAAAATAAAAAATGCTTGATTTTTGAAGAGCTTTAAGAGCTTTATATTTTTTAGTACGCCCAAAAATTTTAGGTTAGCTATTATTTTATTTTTTTTGTAACTAGTTTGTTAAACATTAGTGAACTCCAAGCATGTATAAATATAATCTTATGATTTTGTAATCTACAAGATTCTTTGTGTACGATTTGGGATTTTGATTATTAATTTTGTAAGAGATAATTTCTGTATGTATATTATTCTGCTTTCAAAATAATAAATGATTTTATTCTCTGTCGCATATTATTTGAATTCACTGTTCTCTTTTAACGATGCAAAAGTGAATTTTAAGATTGAAGTTTTTGCGTTTGAGCAACTTTGAAATGTCTTCTAATTATTTTAGTTTACTATTCATTTTTAGATTGTAAGATATTTGAATCCCTTAAATATTATATCAGCTCACTCTTCTGATTTCTCCTTAAAATATTGGAGTTTGTTATTGTTATTTCAGTTTCCTTAGTTTTGAGCTCACCATTATTCTATTTTGAATGATAAAAATTTGAATTTACTTTGGCTTTTGCAGTACTAAAGATTTGAAACTAGTTAAAATTATTTTTAGTTAAAAAAAAAATTTCATCTCTCTGATTTATCTTTCTTATTATTTCAGCTCATTTTTCTGTTATAATGCAAGTGATAGGAGGAGTTCTTTCGTTAGATAAGTTGTATAGAAAATGATGCTCCAAGGCTGGACCAGGATTTTGTGGATAGTTTTTAATTTTTTATCTCAAAAGAAATTGCCTAAAACTAAGAGTGTACGTGCATGTTCTAGAAATTTCCAACTGGCTTTAACCCACCGATAAACATCTCATTTGCATGTGGGGCTAACATGTCATTTGGTGGAATATAAGTAAGAAGGCAATAAATATGTTAGTTCAAATGTTTGTAACATGCAACAATTCAATTTCATCTCCAAAAACTTAAGGAAATCAATATTCATAATGCATCAAGATGTACAGGTAGAGATCCGTACGTATTGGGCAAAAGTGGTGGAGTCTAGTCTTCAAATTACAACTTCTGAGCATAAATAAATCAATTATGGATAGATTTTAAGAGAAGGATGCAATAATTTATTTGCATTTTTAATTTCTTTTAAAACTTTCTATAGATCATGGGAGAACCAGCAGTGGGAGACGTGCATCAAAGAAAGGCTGAAATGGCGCATTGATTTGATGTTTTTTCTTTATTTTGTGTATTTTCATGGGCTTTTAAATTCTACATTTTATACATTACGAGATAGTATTTTTGTCAACTCTTAATATCAAATTTTAGAATGTAATAGTTTGTTGTCAATAACAGATAGTAGAATATTATCTCAATGCTATGCCAAATTGTTGTCAATCTTATTGTCACATTTGTATTGTTGTGAACCAATCATAACAATTTTTTCCCAATTTATTCATCCCAATTTCATAGATATGCAGTGATGTTGGGAATGTGTATAGTTCAACAAAATAAAAATCCAAGAGCCTATTAAGATCTTCACTGTAGCTCTACAAAAGCAAACAAGTAATTCTAAATTTTTATCTTCTATAGAAGTTTTTTATGATAATATAGTGCGATTTTCCAAATCAAACGAGGAAGTAATTCCAAACCGTTGTCTTTCTCTAAGTTGTTAATAGTTTTTGTAGAGATACGTCTCTAGTTCTCTTGTATGCATAGCTTCCTTCTAATTTAGATAGGGCATTTAGAAGTAGATATTTCGAGACATGCATTTTCACTTTTTATTCCAAATGTTATTTTAGAGTGAAATATTGTTAGATAGTGTTATTATTATATTTTAATAATGTTGTCACTTTTATTTAATTCAAGGCAAGTTAGATTTCTGAAACTATTCCACAAAATGGGCTTTTTAAGTACCAAGTTATTCAATAATGTGTTTCTTTAAAAGCTTAGTGTTGGACTATCTCATAATGTAATAGTTTGTTGTCATTTTGTCTAGGAATATTTATTTGCAAATAATTAACGTAGAATTTGTGTTCGAAAAATGTCTTTGTTCCTCAATTAGATGGAAGTAGTTTAATGAATGTGTATAATGATTTATAACTTTATACACATGTAGCTTTAGTAGCAAACAATGTTTTCCAACTTTATATGGGCTAAGTCTGAAGCGTTCAAATATACATTGTTGAAATCAAATTTATTTTAATATACAAATTATTTATATATGTAAAGTAAATATAAGAAAACCAAAAATTTCATGAGTAGAAAGTGCAAGCTTTTTAAAGCTTTTTAACATTTCATACAATGCATTGTTATTAATTGGTTGTTATAAGCTAGATGATATAATATTTGGCATCTTTTGAATGGGAAAAAAATCATGACTTATAAATTTGCTATTCTGAAAAATAAGTTAGATTAGATTTGTACAAATGTTAAAATGGTACATAATGTTATAATATTTTTATTAAGCAACACCCAATGAAGCTGGTACTTATAGTGATTTTGCAATCATCATTATTTTATACTAATTTATGTATACTTTTTCTTATTTCATTACATTAGGCAGGGACTCTAGCTATGTGCACAACTCTTGTTTATAATGAGAAAAGGATAAGAAGAGACATGCCCCTTTTCATTAATTGGATAATTAATATTATAGCAATTAAAATCATATATATAATTATTATATTAATTTCTCTCACATAATAAACTTATATCTCATATGTAATTATATCTCATATATAATTATATATAGCCATAGTTTTATCCAATTGAAGCTACCAAACATCAATAACATAGAGGATGGAAAGAAGGACAACATGCCAAAGAAACTAAGCTAGATAAACCACCAAAACTAAACAGTAGTAAAGAACTAACCAAAATAGACCAACACCCAAAGTTGAAATCAAAGAAGGCTCAACCATGCATGATAAAAGCTCAAAGAGCTAGAAATTATGTACAAATATATACATTGGTAGGAAACTCCCACCACAAGAATTGGAGGCAAGGAGAACTTACACAAAGAAAGACATTAACAAGCTAAGAGAAAAATGATCCTTTTCCAAAAATTAACTTGCATCCAAATGAGATAGACTAATACAACTTGCATGTGGAAAACTCTTTACTACTACAAAGAAAATTGAATGTGTGCAAGAATCTTATACACTAAATATCATTCCCAAAGATCCATGATTCATCATAGATTTCATATTTTTCCTAAGCTTCCAACATGCAATCCTCAAGACTACTTCCAATATGCCAAAGAATGGCAACATGCCAAAGAAACTAAGCTAGAAAAACCCACCAAAACTAAATAGCAGTGAAGAACTAACCAAAATAGACCAACACCCAAAGTTGAAATCAAAGCAAACTCAACCATGCATGATAAAAGCTCAAAGAGCTAGAAACTATGTACAAATATATACATCGATAGGAAACTCCCACCACAAGAATTGGAGACAAGGAGAAATTACAAAAAGACATTAACAAGCTAAGAGAAAAATGATCCTTTTCCAAAAATTAAGTTGCACCTTAATGAGATAGACTAATACAACTTTCTTGTGGAAAACTCTTTACTATTGCAAAGAAAACTGAATGTATGTAGGAATCTTATAAACCAAACATCATTTCCAAAGAGCCATGATTCATCATAGATTTCATATTTTTCCTGAGCTTTCAACATGCAATTCTCAAGATCGCTTCAAATATGTGGCTGAAAAAACCTAGGCCTTGGCATTTCCAAAGAGCACATTGCATTATTTTCAAGATGTTTTTCAATACAAGGCTTAAACATGGAAAATATGAACCTCCCACCATTCAAAATATAGATGACCCCCAATCTATCTTCAAGCATTATAACTTGGATTAGGTAACTATCAATTTGAGCATCTAGTAATTGTTTATTTATATCAGGAGGATTATGAAAATCAAACTGACTAGTATACATACTTCCCTTGGTCAAAAAAAGTACATCAAAATACTCACCTTTTGGGACCCAAGATACACACCAAACCTCATCTAGTTTTCTGGTCCAAAAGTGGAATGCATTTTCAATTGACCAATGATAGATTGGGTCACTTGCTTTCCTATGGAAAACATGACATTAGTAGAGTTTTTCTTTCTGTAAATGTTGCCCAACTTTAACCACTTTAGTGCTCCTATGTGTAAGAGGGTGCTCAAGATAACAAACCAAACCATATGAAAACACCTCATTTAATGTCTCTGACCAACTAACAGGTTATAGAAAAAAGATCCTTAAAATCATCAAGCTAAGAAAGAATGTAACATGAATTAAAAATCATACATGGCACGCTTCAAATAGATGTATCACTAAAGTTTTTGCAGCCAGTATCATTGAAAAAATCTCTATCATCAAAATTTTCATGTAGTGTTACAACTGTTATAAGTTGTGGGGGATAATCTTCCTTTCCCTTTATCTCTTTTCCCAAGAGAGAAGTTAAGGCATTCACCTTATCAACATCCTCAAAAACACCATCTTTACAAGGAGATTTAGTATGAAAAAAACTTCTCATTTGAAACATAAGTAAACTTCATATGCTCCACTACAATTAAGTATGAAAACTTTCTCTCTATGATCAATGTATCAAGAAAATCAATATCTATATCGTTCATACTAGAATCTTCTTGCTTGATGGTTGAAAAGGGTAGTTCAATAATTTCCACCTCGTGCCAAGAAGCACCATCTGAGTGGGCCAACAATGGTTGGGGCTGCAATATCTTAACGTTTTTATGATCTTTAGGCTCTAGATTTATCTTAGATTTTACCTTTCCCACTAAACTATTACAATCTAGGGAGCTTTTAGTCAGGCATATATTAATTTCACTTTCATCATAAGAAAAAGTGTGCAAGGGAATAAACTCTATTGTAGGCTAATTTATAGGATAATAGTCATCTTTATCCCAAGTAAAATGAGAGACTTTAACTTCTGATTGCACATAAGACTAGAAGTATTCATTTTTAAATTTTCCATAGAAAGAGTAACTTTTGACACTTTTAAACTTGGGAAAAAGAATGAAATAAGAAAAATTTTCTTCACTTACATAAGACCACTTATTGAGTCTTTCTCATTGTATAGGAAATAAAAAGAAACAAGTAACATGTTCTGCAACATAAAAGATGAGTAAACTTATAGATTCAAACATCCATTTAATGAGATATAAAGAATAGTGGCTAAAATATAAAAGAGACCACCATATGACTTATCTCAATCAGAGAATCAATATCTGAACCAAAAGATCTGATATATGATTTAACTCTTTATTTCAAACACAAAATGAAATGACCACAAGATCATATCATCTCTACTATTACAATCAAATTGTAGAAAAGTAAATAATCTCCTCATTCTTCCTTCTACCTTCAACACACATAAAATATCCTTCCCCTCCTATAGCCACAAGACCTATGTGGAAAAGAAGAACCCCTTTTGTCTTTTTGTGACATACTTATTTCCTCTTTGATCAACTTCCTTTTTGGTTGTTAAAATAATTCTTCTAAAGTGTTATGTTCTATCCTTGTCATCAAGTCCCCTTTCAATTTTTTAGAAGATTAAATCATATTATAATACCCTTGAATATTATCATATGGTTTGAGAGTTCCTTATATGAAATATATGTGGACTTAGACACATGGCTAAATTTCAACAAGAGTTGTGATATAGTAAAGTCCTACCTAATAAAAAGGAATTAAGATTAAAACAAATGTACAAATTTTATAAATGATAATAATAAATAGTTAATATTCATAGTAAACTATATTATATATTAAGACCTCCTATGATGTTAATATATTCTCTTATGATGCAAAGGTGTGTTGGATAATCATAAATCTTCATATTCTCACTTCTCTTATCTCCTACTTATCACTCACTTTATTGTCAAACCACTGGTAATATAGAGGAAAAATTTAACAAAACTCATACACATTCTTATAACAGACCTAATTTCATTTTTGGCAAGTTTGTCTGACTCAGCTATCCTAACTCATTTCAAGTCAAATCCGACTAGAAACACCTAATGGAATGAATCAATTCTTGAAATCGATCTCTCTTCAGACTTATTTTAGGTGTCTAATGCCTTTTAAAACATAAATCATATCCAAACACTTAATAATAACAAGGAAGACAAGCCTTGGGTAATAACCAATACCTATCCACCCAAGGAATTCCAACCATGTAACCAATGGTAGCTTTCAAGCCTGATGGCATACTCCACTTGTAGTGCCTGCCCCTAAGTCGCATTTTAGTTATCATTGCCAAACTCTTTTAGGCCAGTTTTATACTTGATGATTAGTAGTATTGTTTTAAGATTATCAAATATTGTTTCAGATTTAGTTGATTATATGATGAGATTACTTAGTACTCTATATTTCATGTATGTATGATGATTATTCAGTGTTTTTAGTTATCGATGATGATTAGTTAGATGGTTTATTATCACACGTGTTTTCTTATGGATACTTACCCCATACTGCATGTGTATGGTGTGTGTGTTTGTTTTCTTTATGTATGGCATTTTTGATGTGGATAAGGAAGGGAGTCGTAGTCACCTGCTAGTCGAGATCTACACGATGCACCACTTCCTGCCATTGCTTGTTTAGCTTAGAATATTGTGTCTGTACATGCATGGATTTTATGCAGGTTGCAGGTACTAGGTATCGACTTCCCTGAATTGCCAGGATGAGCGTACCCTATCACTTTATCTCAATGGTAAGAGAGGGGAGATAAATCTTAAGTCCAAATCCTAAACCGTTTTAGCCATTTGTCCTAATTGATAATTAGGACAAGTATCTAAGTCAAGTACCCTCTGAATGAGTCAAATGACATTAATTCGTGATTATAACCCTTTTTGTTTGATTTAGTATGTGTTTTTCTATGATGGGTTTTCATATGTTTCTTTATAAGTCTTTAATGTATTTTCTATTAATTAAGTCTAATTAAAAGATTAATTAATGATTTAATTAATGGGAAATTATTATGATATTTTAATATTTAATTTAATTAATTGAGAAATTAATTAAATAAAAAGAAATAAATTTTGGAGATAAAAGTTATAAAAATAAATTTAGCACGTGATAATATTTACTTAATTTAATAATAATATATTTAGAGTTCATTTTTAAATAAATGCCAAATATTATTGTTATTTAAGTTAATAAATATTTATCAAATTTAACGTTTGAAAATAAAATTTAAAAGTGGAAAAGATATTAAATTATTAAAAGATTTTAGATTGCATGATGCGAGCATGAGTTGGAAATAAAAGAAATTAATTAAAAAGATAAAGAAGTAAAAGTAATAATGTTATTTTAATTTCATAAAGTGCACATGGGATTAAAAGTAATAAAGATTAAAAATAGAAGTCAAGTGGGAAAATTAAATTAAGTAATTTAATAATTCATTTTAACATGCATTAAAAGATAAAGCAAAGATTAATAAAATTTAATTTAGAGTTTGAGTCTTGTGAGCAAGGAGTCCTCTTGGGTGAACGCACAATTAGTGCCCTGATTTGAGGAGAAAACTCCTTATCACAACTTTGGGGGTTCATTTTTGAGGGACCACGAATTTTGGAGACACGAGTTCTAGACAAATTTTGGGAGACAAATTTTGGAAGCAAATTTGGAAGTGAATTATGGAAGGAAAATTCGAGAAAAGTTTTAGAGAGAAGTTCTTGGATAGAAGCGAATTGTCTCGCACATCTTCTCGACGTTGTGATTTTAGCATCAGAATCCAAGTGGATTCTTATTTTTTAAATTGCACAATTAATTACGTTATTTTAATAAATTTGTCTTCTCCGTGACTGTGAATCTGAGTGTTTGTATATTGTTACAACGAATCCTTCAATCTTGTAATTTTTGGAAAATCTTGATAGGCATGTTGATTTCTTCTATATTCAAATAGATCAAGAGAAAACTATTTAGGGAAAAACTCTATTTTGTAGATTAAATAAATTAGAATTTGATTCGAGGAGGGTTGAAATAAAAAGACCATTTTAAATTGATATTCGAATGGTTCGAATTCTTTTCTCTATAAGATTCTAATAGGGAATATTTAATTAAAAATAAAATAAAAAATTGTTTAATTATTTAAAATATTATTATGGAAAATCTAAAATAAAATAATATTTATATTTAAGTGGTTATGAAGGAGTATTGTTTTACCACAATTTAAATAAATTAAAATTTTTAATTACATATATTAAAAAGTGTTAATATATATAATTTATGATTAAACTTTAAATAAATCTACAAATGAAATGATATATATTCACAGGGGGGAAGTTTTATTGAAAAAATAAAAATTAAAAAAATATAATAATAAATAATATATAAAATGACCCCACTCACCATAGTAAAATTGGTGGCATCCATTAATCGGCCTGCGCAAATTGCAGAGTACGTAGTGTACCTGTGTGGATTGCCGCGCTGGCATGTACAGGCTGGCGGCATAGTTAAAGGCCCCATGCGATTTAAATCTCATGACATGCTCATACTTTTAAATTGTTTGAAACTTAGTTTATATAAATATTTTATTAATATTTTAAAAAGTTTTATAAAAATTTAAATCATGCCATTTCAAACGTGGTTGAAAATTTGGATTTGCTATTTGGTTTAACATTATAAATTTGCAATTTATATAAAAGGAAGCTTTAATAAATGTCCTTCATAAAGTAATTAAATTCGGTTTGTTTTATGTTCTTTTTAAAAAAAATTATATTTATGCTTTTTTAACATAGTTAAACTTTGTTCTTTTTAAAAATTTATATTTATGCTTTTTAACATAGTAAAACTTTCACTTATTATATGGATCAGCTTTAATATTATAAATTGTATTTAATCTTTAATAAAATTTAATTAAATTGAATTTATGTTTTATTAATTAATAATTCAATTGTTAAATTATATTAATATTTTATAATGTGATGTAATAACAATGAATGTAATATATATTTAAATAAATTATTAATTTATTTATTTGAATAAGATTTAAATAAGATATATTAATAAGGATTTAATTTTTTTGATGTAAAGAAAAATTATTGATTTGAATAAAATCGTAATTATTTTAATTGATAGTGGTTAGTTTTAAAAACTTGGATAATGTAAATGATTATTAAAGGTAAGATTGAATTAATAATAAATATTCACTAATAATGTTAGTTATATTTATTATTTAATAATTCGATTATTAAAGGAATTGGGAGTATTGTATTTAACAATCAATAAATAATTTAATAAATGATTATTATTACTTTTAGCCATCTTATGATTTGTAATTATAAATACGGGAATGGGCAAAATAGTAAGGGTTAAAGTATTAAATTTATATACTCAAAAACTTACATTGAAAACACAAAGACTGTTATATTATTATTTAACTCCACTGCATGTTACAAATCAAACCAAAACTTGATACCTACACCATGTGTTATGTGTATTGTTGTTGTTATGGGTTTTGGGGTTGATTAGATGTTGACTAGTTTTAGGTTGATTACCAGAGGCTCAGGGGTTATGCGATTGTGGTGTTTTGATGATTTGTTCTCAATCTTTCTAGCCCAATCATGGTGATGTGTTGATTATGTTCTATGATGTGATGTATTTACTGGTTGTATTTGCTTTCCAGTTTCCTTGTGTGAAGCTGAGGTGTATGTTTATGAGATACCTGACTTAACCATTTTCGAGTCTCGATCAGTTATGCTTGAGTTACCTTCCAGTTGCTTTGAGAGGACTGAAGTGTTTGATTTGTTCTTGATGATGTCATTGTGTGACATGTCTTGACTTGACCATTTTGGAGTCTTCGATCAGTACTATGATTTATTATTGGGATACTTTCTGGTTGCTCGTTGGAGAACCATTGGATATTGTGATTTATCATTGATGCCTTCAGTTGCTGATAGAGAACTGTTGTGATCATTATGATTATTATTTGATGCTTTCCAGTTGCTCGTGGAGAACTGATGTGATTATTGTGGCTTATCTTTTGATGCTTTCCAGTTGCTTGTATATGACTAAGGTGATTTTATTATGATTCTTTGATTTGTGATTTCATGAGCCTAGGGTAGGTTATCTATGTGTAGTGTCGGGAAGTGGCTTGTAATGGGGGTCGGAGCCCTAAGAGGCTGCCTAGAGAAACCCATTGTAAGTTGTTTTAATAAGTGAAAACATCTCACCTAAACACTGACTTAAATGAACCTAATAAGATAATTGTATGTTCTCTCCCATGCCTTGAGTGCTAGTACAAACTAGGATGGGGTAGAGAGAATGCTTGGTTGCAACCTTGCATTTCGTAGTATGCCTCATCAGTATGAGAGGATACTAGTGGTCGTAGGATCACAGGGGAACTGGGATTCCTAGGGGATTACTCGGGTAACTTCCAACGTGACTTTTGCGTTGACACTTTCCTGCTTGCATAGTAGGTTTCCTACATGTCTTTGTGGTGAATCTGGGTCTAGATGACTATCTATGTTGGAACCTTTGAGTTAGTGTACTTTTAGGATTTCCCCAAACTTAGAGAGTACTTGTGTTTTTGTGTTTTGATATCCTATTTGGGACTTGAGACTATCTCCTCGACTTAGTGGGAGTGGACCATTTAGGTTCCACGTGGTCGGGCGGTAGTGTTTTTTACTCTTACCATTGAGATCCATCCGTGGTCACCGTGGTTGGATCTTTCTTGGTTGGGATTTACCTTCATTCTGTTCTTGGATTATTATGATGGATGGTTAGATTTTATGATGAATGTTTTATCATTATGGATGTATGGATGTATCATGTATGGTGAATGATTTCATTTATTTTACTGTACTTTGTATCATGGATTTGAGAATATGTATCTTTATTTCTACATATGTATATTCTTTTAAGCCTTTCATACCCTGTGACATGTACAGTGGATGATTGAGCATCTCGAATTAATTTGCCAAGAGGCATTCGGGACAAATGTATATTTAATGGACATTGGACTTTCTTATTATTCTTTCATCTGGATATGGTAGTTCATAGACTTAGAATTAATTAAATTTAAATGTGACTCAACGTCTTGGGATCCTTAAGGAATGTAACCTGTTATGTATGTTTGTTGATGATTACATGTTAATGCTTCCATTACTATGTGTTTGATGTGTATGTTATACTTTCTTACTTCAAAAAAAAAAATGTTTAGCAAACTTAGTAAAACTTTAGGTTAATTCTTTTGGATCCCTTGGCAGGGTGTTACACCACTCACATTCATTTCTAAACAAACTTGAATAATCCCCATACATTTACTAGCTGATTTAATTCAACCAAGATAGTACAGAATTCATTTTAAAAAATCAAGGTTCTGTAATTATATGGACTAATATCAGAAAAACATAATAAATCTTGCATTCTCCCAATCCTTGGATTGGCTTCTATATAGAACAAAAGCAACTCAATGCAAATTATTTCTTGAAACATCCATTGCTTGTCAGACTCTTAAACTAGAGTTGGTTTTTTCTCATTACCATTAACCAAATTGAAACATAAGTAAACTTATACCATATGTGACCGATTCGAATTGAGTTTCTTTTTATAATCACAATCAACAAAATGATAGACATGATAGATTTGTAAGTAATCAATCATTGATTTGGTTTGTACTTTATGTGCAACAATAATTCAAACCAAACAAATTTTTGACTGGAACTTTTTTCTTCGGATAGAAAAACCGATTATGAAAAATTTTGTAACAGTAAATCAATAAAGAAATAGAGGGATTGAATTCTCATAAAACTATGAAGGAAAAATACTATGTTTGAACAAGATTACTTTTGAACAACAATTATCCAATCTCTTGAACTATACCTACAAGACAACCAAAGTATTTTGATAATTAATTACATTTTTTCCACCTCTACTATCTAGATTCAATTTCATCAAGCCCTTTTAATAGACTTGTCCTTGGTAGTTAAAAAACTTTGTAATTGTTTTAAAGAGTTCATTTACAATGGCTATTTGGATTCCGCAATAAAAAAAATCAGTTAAATTTGATATAATATTATAAAATTTATTATTTTATAATGTTATTGAATTTGATATAATATTATAAGATATAATTTGGATGCTTGCAATAGAAAGTTGTTTAGTTTTATTCAATTGGTGAGACAAAAAAAAATTTGAATTTTTTGAAAAGAAAAAAAAAGGCCACAAAAATATGCTAAGTCGATTAGAAAAAAAAAACAATCTTTAAAAAATTAAAATTAAAAAAAAAATAATGTCTACAGAACATTACAATTGTAATTTAATATTTTTAGAATGGAAGCAAAATGAAGCACACAATTATATCTCATTATGACAAAAATTAACACACATTAGGAAAGTTTAATACTGACTTTTTATTTTTTGATTGGTGAGACAATATTTTAAATTTTTTGAAAGAAAAAAAAAAACTACTAGCAAAAATATGATAAGCCAATTAGAAAAAAGAAACAGTCTTTTAAAAGTTAAATTTTTTTAAAAAGCATTCTGCAGAACATTAGAATTGTAATTTAATATTTTTGGAATGGAACCAAATTAATAGAAGAAAATGAGGTGAATACCTAAGCAACACTAATAAAACAACATCAGGGTCCTGCCAAAGTGGAACTATTTGCATGGGGTAGTTGCCATGTAGACCCTTATTTATTCTGGCAAGTGAACTTATCGGGTTCCACTATTTGTATTTTATCAAATAGTTTTATAAACAAGATTTAGATCTATTTCCATCTCCAAATACGCCCCTAAGGGCTTCATTCCTTATGACTACTTACATCAAATTTGCAGATGGAATAATGTTTGGAAGCCCCTTTTCTTATTATAGAGTACGAGCTTGATTCATGTTTTGATTAGTGACCAAACAATTTATAATGAAAAACTTGGCACCAAGTTATGAAGTGTCGCCATTTGTTTGGGACTATCCAAGCCACAATCCTTCCTATCATGCATTACTCAAATAAACGCTCACATATGTGTAAGCCTCGTCAGCTAACAAACATTACAACTATATTGACATTTTGTCAAACTATTACATAGCGATCTAAGTAGACCCCAATTCAACGTGCCACCTATTTTGCATCTTAAATTTTCATCTTCTGACCTAAGCATGGATTAATAAAGAGCTAATCCAATCCATCTTTGACACTTCTTAACCATTGAACCACAATCTTTACAAGCAATAATGATAATACCTTCTATTTTCCAAGCTCACATTTTGTATTGACATTTTTTATTATGCGCCCAAATTTACCAACAATACTAATCGCACACACACTGTTATTAGTAATGGGATGAAGTAGTATCACTTATATCTTTGATCAACAGCATAATTAATCATCTACCTTGCATGTTAGTAGCATATAATTTAACTAGTTATCGGGTTAGCAGGGAGTACACCAATTTTCTCTTAGGGTCATATACCTCTATTTTTTTTTTTTTAATTGGTTGGGGTGAAGACCTAAACCTTTCACTTTCCACTTTAATCATACTTTAAATGTCATTAATAAAGATCCATGATCCATATTTCTTGATACATTTGGCTTGATAGTTGAGCCTTCCCCTTTTTTATCATTATGGTATGTCGCCATTGGTCTCTATATATTCTTGTTCAAACTTAATCTTGGGACTAAAAAGTAAGTAAGTAAGTGGGTTTTATAGTCCACGACACTATGCCATAGTTTTTGGGTTTACATATGGTGACAGTGATATGGGACTACCTCGTACTCTTTTTCAAGAGTACCTCGTAATCAGCAATAATGATCTTTCACTAAATATTTTTAATTAAAACTGTCAATTTGTGTTATTTTGATGTTATATGTAGTTCCCAAATCTCCACTTGTATTTGATAAAGAGGTATTCTTCTAGTGGTAATGTGATGAACCTACACCTTTAGGCCTACTCATATTAACTTGAACCTAAATACTTGGATCGGAACCAAAGGCCTTTTGTACTTCAAACCTTGAACTTATAGTTTGAGGTTCAAGTTCAAAGTTTTTCCCCAATGCTTCTTTATGAAACATAAACTTTTAAAAACACAATGTTAGCAAAACCAATACAAGATGTTAGGAAAATTTGGGAATTTTTTTATAATGCCTAGAAATAAAATTTTAAAACTCATACATTAAAAACATGTTGACAATGTGACTCATGAATGAGGTGCTGAAGGAATTTCTCGATAAGTGTGTCATTGTTTACCTAGATGACAGTTTGATATTTAGAAGACATTGGAGAAGTCTATAATGCATATTCATAAGGTGTTTGAGAAGTTGAAAAAAGAAAAGTTGTTGATTTACCTGAAGAACTGTAGTTTTGTGAAGGAGTTGGTGTACCTGGGATTTGTAGTTTCAGTAGAAGGTCTAAACATGGACCTTGAGAAAGTGAAGGTTATCCTTGAATGGCCTATGCCAAGAAGTACTTAAGGTGAGATCATTTCATGGACTAGCTAGTGTTTACAGAAAGTTTATCAAGGGTTTTACCAGTATTTGGAGAACCTTGACTAAAATAATGAGAGGGAAATGGAAATAACTTAAGTGGACTGTAGGAGTAGATAAGAGTTTCAATTTTTTGAAACAAAAGGTTACATAACAACCTATTTTAGCACTTCCAAATTTTAATAAGCTATTTCAAGTAGACTACGATGCTAGTATTATTACAATAGGAATTGTTTTGAGCCAAGAAGGTAGACCCATTGCTTATTTCAGTGAGAAGTTGAATGATGCCAAAAGAAAATATTTTGTTTATAATCAGTAATTTTATGTTATAGTTTAGTTATTGAAGAAGTAAAGACACTATCTTATTCCTAAGGATTTCTTTTTGTATACTGATCATCAAGCTTTAAAATATTTAACTAGTCAAGAAAAATTGAACCAAAGGCATTTAAATGGGTCAATTTTTTGCATAGTTATACATTTCTTTTGAAACATAGGAGTGAGAAGTCTAAAAAAGTTGCAGATGCTCTTAAGATAAATTTTGCTCACAAAGATGAAGATTGAGGTAATGGGTTCAAGGAACTCAAGAATTTGTATCCAGAGTATCCTGATTTTGGTAAAGCTTTGAAAGCTTGTACATAACCTATTACATTTGATAGGATGAAGTGGTTGGATTTCATAATCCAGGATGATATATTGAATTCAAAGGAAGTCAGTTGTGTATTCCAAGAAGATCTATGAGGGAGAATCTCATCAAGGAGAAGCATAATGGAGGACTGGTTGGACATTTTGGTAGAGATAAAACTATTGTTTTGGTTGTTGAGAATTATTAGTGGCTATAGTTACAACAAGATGTGAAGAAGTTTAGACAGAGTTGCAGAGTATGTTAGATGGAAAAAAGGAGTGAAGAAAAATATGGAGTTGTATTAGCCACTACCTATACCAGAAAAGTCATGAGAGGATGTGAGTATGGACTTCATTCTTGGTTTACCAAGGACTTAGTGAGGGCATGATTCAATATTTGTGGTGGTTGACTGGTTTTCGAAGATGACACATTTCATTCCCTACAAGAAGACTAGTGATGTTGTTCATGTGGTGGAGTTGTTTTTGAGATCAAAGGTGGTGAGATTACATGGTCTACCAAAGAGTATAGTATTTGATCGAGATACCAAGTTTGTTGGGTATTTCTGGCATACATTGTAGAAGAAATTGAAGACAAATTTGAAGTTTAGTTCATCAGATCATCCATAGATTGATGGATAGACAGAGGTGGTGAATCAGAGTTTGGGGAACTTGTTGAGATGTTTGGTTTGAGATATGCCAAAAGGATAAGATCTAATTTTACCACAAACAGAATTTGCATACAATAGTTCTATCAACAGAAGTATTGGTAAATCACCATTCCATATTGTATATGGGAGCAATCCCAAAAATGATTCTGAATTGAGGAGGTTAGATAAAGGAGAGATAACTAGTGCTAAAGTGGAGGATTTTACAAAGAATTTGAAGAACATCTATGAGTAGGTGAGGAAGCACATTACAAGGATGAATGCACAATCTAAGGCTAATGTAGATGAGAAAATGAGGTATAAGGAATTTTATATTGGAGATGAAGTCACGTTTCATATGAGGAAGGAGATATTTATAGTAAATACATATAATAAGCTAAAAATGAAGAAGTATGGACCATGTACTGAAAAAGCATGATCCTAGAAATGCCTATAAAGTAGAGTTTCCTGTTAAAGTGAATATTTCACCAATATTTAACATTTTATATCTAATAAAGTATCATGAAGGAGGTGATGGAGATGAAGTAGTAGAAGTGCAATGGAGTATTCCAGCAACTACTTCAGCTAAAAATGAGATTAAGGAGATATTGGATTATTCTATTGGAAGAATTAAAAGGAACATAACTTATGTAGAGTATATGGTTAAATGGAAAGGGAAACCAATAGAAGATTCATCATGGCTAGCAAGGAAGGAGGTTGATTGTCTAGGTTTTCCTTTGGCTACATGAGACATGATTGGGTCACTTCTCAAATTACCTCGGGTGTTTGATGCAGGAGCATCCTAGGTGTAGGAGAAATCTTACATCAACCAAGAATATTTCCTTTTTGTTTCTTGAATAAGGGTTGTCTTAGTACATATTTATTGTTTGTGGAGGCTTTCTAATTGGTAAGTTGGTCATACAAGCTCAAAATGTTGTAATTTTAGAGGTGGACGTTCATCTTGGATATATCAACCTTATAGTTGAAGCCCAATGCCATATTATGAGTATTTGTGAAGTTATTGTAGATTTTTGGTGTGTAATTTGGGTATAAAACTTTAGACTCAATTTTGAAGGCCTTGGATGCTCTGTATGAGCTCCAAAATGAGGTTGACTTGAAGGTTGCACAAATAAAGCCTTGCAAATCATAAGGTAGGGATTCGGGAATGGAGTTATAATAGTCAATTGGATCAAGGGTTCACAAGTTGTGGTCTTCCAAAGTTGGGCTAACCAAAATTTCTAAAATAAATGTCATAATTGTATTGGGTTGACTCTATATGTAATTCTAGGGTTGGTTGGCCTCAAGGGTTAGGGTTTGACGTCCAAAAACTTTACACGTGGTGTAAAATTACCTATATAAGGAAAGCTCGTAGATTGTTGAGGACAACTCAAGGTGATAGTTCACAACTCTATCTTGAAAATTATTGTAAGGAATGCCCCCGTGTGGTTTTGCATATTATATTTTAAAATTTTGTAATTTTACATCTACGGTGATAATAATAAGACAATGTTTTGTTCTAGAAAAGTGTTTTATTTCTTTGTTTTGATTATGTGTTTATGGTATTAAGGGGATCACCCTTCATCATGAACTCAACTTTGTGGCCCCATTAGATTTATGGGATGAAAGGGTATTTTATTGGATTAGCAACTCTTTTGAACACTATGTCTCTACTAGCTCTGCTACATTGTAGATGTCCAAGTTGGTTTATACACGCTTTTTTTCAATGTTGTGATTAGTAAATATCTCCCCATCTTTATATCTCTTATGTGAAAAAGGGGCAAATGGACCTAATCCATTATGTATGAAAATGCTTATTTATATTGTCAAAAATGTGTTAAATGTGGTTTTGTTACCTCTGACTATAAAGTCCCACCCTCAAAAGAAAAAAGTACAATGCTAATACACATACCTAGGCAAAAAAATGATTTGGAGGATCGAACAAGTGATTTAGGAAAACATATTTTACAAGTGATTAACTAAGATAACATAGGGTTAGGGATGGTCAACTATCATGTGGTTTTTCATGTCCAAACTAATGTTGTGACCAAGGAGTATCTATTCTTAGAAGGAATATTGAACATCATGAAAATACATGAAATTAAGGAGAAGGTTGGGTCGAAGGAGTCCCCATCTTGTTGGGTTTAGTTGCACCTTAAAGATGGTGAGATCCTAAGGGATTATGAAGTATGTGATTCCTACTCTGATAAAGCCCTAGAGAACTATAAGCGCCCCCCCCCCCCCCCCCCCCCCCCCCCACCAAAAAAAAAAAAAAACATTCTAGCACAAGGGACTGAAAAGAATATTTCCATCTCCACCAATAAACACTATCTCCACCCCTTATAGGGATACTCACATTGGGCCTTGTCTATTAGCTACATCCACCATTGATGAGATGGCCACAAAGGTTACCAAATTTATTATACTATCACAAGGATGTCATTCTTCATTGACACCCCCCCTTAGAGACAAACAAGGATGAATGGAAAATTCCTAAAAGGAAGACAAGAGGAAGTAAAAAGGTTGATTTGTAAATGGATAATAAACTTGGGAGGCCATCAAGGAGATCACTCAAAATTAAAGCAATGGCTAGAGAAATCATCAATGGTAGGTAACTGGCTTTGGAGGCAACCCAACGAAGTAAAAAATGAATTTCCTTTCCTAGAACTTGAGAGGCTTCAACAACCCTAAAAAATAATTTTCCCTAAATTAGTGTGTAAAATATCTTAAGGTGGATGTCTCAAACTAATTCAAGAGGTCAAGATGACATTCTAGGATTTTCAAGGACTTGTGGATAGATTGTGGTTAGGCGCTTCTTTTTATAATAGTGAAGTTAATGGTTATTCTCATGGAGTTTCTAATTTATGGATCCCCACTAGTTTGGATGGTGAGTTCATTTCTTTCTTTCACAACTATATGGTTTTTTAATTTAAAATGAACATTTTTTCCTAGTATATGTTGAATATCTATGCCCCAAATTTTAGAGGAGGTCATGTGCAGCTATGGGAGAAAATCTCCTCCCTTATATCCTAAGAAGAAGAAGCTCTATATATGGTGGAAGAAGACTTCAATTCCCATTTATATCATTTAGAGAAGTTGGGTTTTATTCATGATTATAATGACTGTATGAATGAGCTATCTAACTTTATTAGCATAAATGATCTCCTTTATCTGGATATCCATATTAATCCTTCTGTCTAATCCAACAATAGGAAATGCCAACACTTAGTCGAGGTTAAAATGGATGGATTCATAATGTTTGGTAGGTAGGATTCAGGATGAAACTCTATCCTTTCTACACTTCCAAGAACAATTTCTAACCATGGCCCTATTCTCCTTGATTTGGATAACAAACCCCTATCTAGCCCTATCCATTTTTGTTATTGGATAATATGGCACACATATCCTAGCTTTAAGGACTACATCCAACAATGTTGGATTACACTAGTTAGAGGAACAACTATATTTAGAGTTTCAAAAATGTTAAGTATAATCAGAAGGGGGGTTGAGGAGTGGAATAAAACCATCTTTGGAGTTATTTTTAACAAAGAAAAAAGAGAAAGTGAGGCAAGGTTGAAACTTTTGCAGCGAGAGACCATACACATGAAACACATGATGAGGAAGAGGATTGGAGAAATAAATAGAAGGAAAACCTTATAAATGTGGAAATCAACTAGAAGCAATGATTATGTATATAATGGATGATGAAAGGAAAAAGGAACACAACCTCTAGATGTTTAAAAAAAATACTATTAAGTTACTGACAAATGAGAATAATGAGGTTGTTATTAGCATGAATGCTCGTGATATTCCATTGGGGAGTATCCTAAGCATTGGTGAGCATGTGGCATAATTTACATGTTGCATAACATATTGTGGCTTTTGTGAAGAATGAAAAAGTAGCAAACAGAGATCATGGTCAAGAGAGTTGATGATCAGGTGACACGCAGTTAAGGACATGTTCCACACTATGTCTTGATGATGAGGTTAAGCGTGTGTAACATAAGTCGAATTCATATAAAATATATGTGAGATTTACAGAGAGCAGTGCAGAAACAGAGCACATTAAAAGAAGTTTTTGGTATTCATATTATATCTCCTAACAGAGATATAATTAGGATATGCGAAGTTATACAGTGACAGAGGATAGTCTAATGATGACATCGGAGAATGCATAATTCCTTGGGTTGCACATGTGAGAATTTGTATAGATTATGAGCCAGTAGTGTTATGAGATTATGAAATATTTAATTATCTTAATGTGTTTCTATTATTAGTTGATTGGAAAAGCCTCAAGGCTAACTCAAGGAATTTTTTTGAGGACTTGATATAAAGGAAAGTATTTTCCTTGATTTAAAAGTATGAGTGTGTTGTGAATCAAGTGCGAACAAGAAGCAAAGTTTTTGGTAAATGTGAGTAAGTGATCCAAGGGATTATTGGATGCAAAGTTTGTGATCTGGTATCGAGATCAGAAGGAGTAGAAGTTTGTTTGATAGAAAAGAGGAAGAGGAAGGATAAGTACAAGATAACTCTATTATTCTAGAAGGAAAAGATCATTTGGACAATGGGTTAATTGGTCTTTCCCATGAAGCTATTTGGAGAGTGGGTCCATATTCCTTCTACAACTCCTAACAAGATTGGCTAAACTCCTAACACATTTGGAATCTCCTAAAAGGCATTCAAAGTCTCCTAATAGGGACTGAAATGTACTGAATGTATTTCATAAACTCCTAACAAGGTCCATCCTCTAACAAGGAGTATTTATATTAGTATATCATCTTGTGGGTATCATCCCCATAGGGGTTTTCCCTCTGATCAAGGGTATCCCTAGTTAATATATCTAGCATTATTGTGTATGAGTATCTTGTTATGGTTTCTAATTATATTGGTCATATGGTTAAGGTTTAATAAGGTTGATAATTGTGATAATAGTTGGATAATTAATTCACCCCCCCCCCCCCCCCCCCCCAACACTCTTAGTTATATTGGTGAACTTTATATTCTAACCATTTGTATCAGAGCTTCAGGTCCTTGAAGAGAAACCTTAAGAACTTTGGGAGATCAATGGCAAGTCGTTTCAGAAAAGATAGTCCTAAGTTTGATGGGGTTAACTATGATAGTTCAAGATTGTTCATACAAATTTAAGTGGCCCTACTAGGACAAGAGGATTCTATGGAGAAAGTTCTTTTATGTTTTTTGTTGATGATTTCACTTGAATGATGTGGGTAGCATTTCTTAAAGATAAATCTAAAGCATTTTAGAAGTTCAAGATATTTAAGAATAGATTTGAGAGTGAATCTGGTATTAAGATTAAATGTTTGAGAGCAAATAAAGGAGGAGACTTTACTTCTAGAGAATTTAATGTATTTTATGAAGATAATGGGATTAAGAGATAGTTATCATCACCTAAGACCCCTAAGTAGAATGGGATAGCAAAAAGGAGAAACAAGTTAGTATCAAAGGCAACAAGAGTAATGGTGTTTGAGAATGATGTATCCAAGACATTTTGGAGAGAAGCAGTCAATATAGTAGTGTACACAATGAAGAGAGTACATATTAGAAAAGGTATGGATAAGACTTCCTGTGAATTATGGTTTGGTCATACACCTTTAGTAAAGTATTTTAGAATCTTTGGAAGCAATTGTTACATAAAGAGAGATGATGATGTTGGTAAGTTTGATCCAAGAAGAGATAAAGGTATTTTCCTTGGTTATTCATTGAAAAGAAAAGCTTGTAGATTTTTTAACCATAGAACCAATACAATAGTTGAGTGTGCAAATGTAGAAGTTGATGAAAAGTTTGGAATTAAGAAAAATATAATGGATTATAATTCTAATGAGGAAGAAGAAAATACTGGAATTGTTAGAGAAAATGTTGAAGTTTTCCTTGAGACTAACAATTATTTGTGAAATGATGTACAAATTGTTGAGAAGAGAAAAGAGGAGAACATATATCTAAACCAAGAGAAGAAATAAGAGTTGAGTTAGAAACTCCTACCCCAAGAACCTAACAAAGAATCACCTTCCAGATAGATAATTGGAAGCAAAGACAAAGGAGTAATGACAAGAAATAGGGTAAATGAGGAATTGTGTTTGATTTCTCAAGTTTAATCTAAGAGTGCAATATGAGGCATGCAAAGATGATCATCGGATTCAAACAATGAAGGAAAAACTAGATCAAATTATGAAGAATGAGACATGGAAATTGGTTCGTAGGCCTATAGACAAGAATGTTATAGGAACAAAATGGGTATTTAGAAATAAGATGAATGAACAAGGTGAATTTGTGAGGAACAAAGCTAGACTAGTATGCAAATGTTAGTCATAGTAAGACGGAATTGATTATGAAGAAACCTATGCCCTTGTAGTCATAATGAAAGCAATAAGAATGTTTTTGGGTTATGCAACATGTAAGAAGTTCAAAGTATATCAGATGGATTTTAAATCAGCCTTTCTGAATGGAGAACTTGAAGAAGAGGTTTATATTGAGTAGTTTCCCTTTGACAAAAGACAAGGATATGGTATGCAAATTGAAGAAAGCTCTATATGGTCTAAAGAAAGTGCCTAGAATTTGGTATGCAAGGTTAGACAAGTATTTGGAAAAGCTTGAATTTGCTAAAGGTATGGAAAATAGTAACCTATACTTGAAAGAAATTGAGAATGGTTTGTTGATAATAGTGATCTTTGTTGTTGACATAATTTTTGGAGGAAATGATGAAGCAAGTGATAAGTTTTCTAAAGAAATGAAGAATGTGCTTGAAATGAGTATGATAGAAGAGATGAAACTCTTTCTAGGTTTACATATTGTGCAAAATAGTGATGGAATTTTTATCTCACAAGCTAAGTATTTGAAAGACTTGTTAAAAAATTGTCTTGGAAAATTGTAAGCTTATTGGTACACCAATGATAACTGGTCATAAGTTATCTAGCAAGGATGAAATACCTATAATTGAGAAGAAGTATAGATCCATGATTGGAGGTTTGAAATTTGTGACTCACACTAGACTAGATATAGCAAATGCAGTTGGGATTGTAGCTATATTTCAAGCTGATCCTAAGGAGTATCATTATGTAGTAGTAAAGAGGATATTCAGATATTTGAAGGGAACATCTGACTATGGGATATGGTATGATAGATCAAGAGATTTCACTTTATGTGCTTATACTGATGTGGATTGGGCAGGCAGTATGGATGATAGAAAAAGCACTAATGGTGAAGTTTTTTTTCTTGGAGGAAGATTGGTTTCTTGGCTAAGAAAGAAACAAGATTGTATTTCATGGAGTAGCAAATAATGGTAATTAGGTCATGTGGATGAAATAGATGTTGAAGGATATAGGGATAGAATTTTCAAAACCTGTTATCATATATTGTGATAATACAAGTATAGTAAGTATGTCTAAGAATCCTATATTGCATTCTAAGACTAAGCATATATCCCTTGAGTATCATGTTTTGAGATGTAATAGAGAAAGAGATCAAATTGGAGTATGTCAGTACTAAAGATCATATTACAGATATCTTTACAAAGCCCTTGCCTAAATATACATTTGAGTACTTGAGAGGTATGCTTGGGGTGATGCCCTTGACTACTTCAGAATAGATGATGCAAAGATTGCATCAATTCAGTAGTATAGAGCACTATTATTTTACTAGACTAAATGCTAATGCTTCCTATATTGGGGAGTATCTTTGATAAGGAAAGTCACTAAGGACTCTTGGTAACTGATCTTGAAGACTTTCTTTGGACACTTGAGTTGGTTGAAGACTTGGAGCAAATAATTGACATAACTAGGCCTTTTTCATTGATGTCAATGAGGGAGAGAATGCATGAAAATAAATCCTAAAATATGGGGGAGATAAATGTGACAACATCCTCTAAATTAATGGGGGAGAGATAGATGGGCTATCTATATTAGGGACATTTAGAAAGATTCATTTAAGTAAGGAGAATGAATATCTCTATGAAGAAGATACACAACATAAAGAGGAAGATAAGTACATATTGATGTATGGGGGAGAAGTTGAGAGTTGTTTAGTAGAATATAGTAGTGTTCCAGAGGATTTCAAAATTTAATTATGAAGAGGATTTAAAAAGATGAGAACTGAAGTAGCAGTATAGTCTTGTTTGGTATTCTTGGAACCTAGATGTTTTTCATCTATGTTGTCATCAATGCCAAAGGGGAAGATTTCTAGCATAAATTCTTATGATATTCCTTTGGGGGATTATCTTAAGCATTGGTGAGCATGTGGCATAATTTACACGTTGCATTCATGATTGTGTTATCATTGATGACAACATAGTATGGTTTTGGTGAAGAATAGTAGAGTAGTAGACAGAGGATTGTTTTCATACAGACAGAGAGTTGATGATTAGGTGACCTATGGTTAAGGACATGTTCCACACTATGTCCTAATGATGAGGTTAAGTGCATGTAACATAAGTCAAAGACATATCTAGAAGATATATGAGATTTGTAGAGACAAGTACATAAACAAAGCACCTGAAAAGAAAATTTTGGTGTTTATATTATATCTCCTAACAGAGATATAATCAAGATATACAAAGTTATAAAATGACATAGGATAGTTTTATGATGATGTTAGAGAGTACACAAGTCCTAAAGTTTCACGTGTGAGTTGTATAGATTGTGATTCGACAGTGTTATGAGATTGTTAAATATTTAATTATCTTAATGTAGTCCTATTATAATTAATTGGGAAAGCCTCAAGTCCAAGTCAAGGAATTTTTTTGAGGACTTAGTATAAAGGAAATTATTTTCCTTGATTGAAAAGTATGAGTGTGATGTGAATCAAGTGTGAAGTGTACAAACAAGAAGCAGAGTGTTTGGTAAATGTGAGTAAGTGATCCAAGGGATTATTGTATGTGAATTTTTTTATCTAGTTGATAGGAAAGAGGAAGAGGAAGAAGAAGTACAGTTCAACTCTATTATTCTACAAGGAATAATACATAGATCATTTGGATAGTGGGTTCATTGGTCTTGCCCCTGAAGCTATTTGGATAGTGGGTCCATCTTTCTTCTACAACTCCTAACAGGGTTGGAATCTCCTGATAGGGATTCAAATTCTGCTAACAGGGACTGACATGTACTAAATGTATTTCATAGACTCCTAACAGGGTCCATCCTCTAACAAACAATATTTATATTAGTACATCATCTTTTGGGTATCATCCCCACTAGGGTTTTCCCTCTGATCAAGGGTTTCCCTAGTTAATATATCTATTGTTATTGTGTATGAGTATCTTGTTATGGTTGTAATTTTATTTCTCATATGGTTAAGGTTTAATAAGGTTAATAATTGGAATAATAGTTGGATAACTAATTCAATCCCTCCTCCACCCCCCTCAGTTATATTGATGGACTTTATATTCTAATAGTTTTAAAAGATGGTAATAAAATAGGTGAATGGAATTCTCAATTCTTCATGTTTTCATAATCAAAAGAAGATCATGTAGACCCTTTACTCACCCAAGATAATCTCCTTAGACATATACCAATAGTTATTGAAGAGTTAGATAATATGTAGTTACTCACTTCTATCTTAGAGGAGAAATTGAGGGTGGTGGTGTTTACAATGAGAGCTTACAACATTCCAAGACCTAATAGATTTCCCCCAACTTTCTTCTTTGGGATGTGGTCAAATACAATGTTACCATGGCTATTAGGGACTTTATTAGGAATTGTAGGTTTTTCTGAAAGTTGAATAGTACTTACATTGTACTTTTTCCAAAAGTGCCTAATCCAAAATTCATGATTGACTTCTATCCTATCATCATATGCAACACTAAATACAAATTTTTTTTAGAGGTGGTGGTGAATAGACTGAAGCTTCTCCTAGACAAGTTTATTAGCCCTTCCTATAAATACTTCCTTCTAGATTACCAAATTTTGGATGTTTCTATTGCTACACATGAAATTATTCATTACATGGGTAGATTCAAACCTCCATGTATGGCATTCAAATGTGGCATTTCCAAGGTGTATGATAAAGTTATGTAGAAATTATTATTTTCTATATTTTTGAAACTAAGATTTGATCAAGAGTTTTTAAAGATAATCAAAGAAACGGCGATGAATATCCTTTTTTTTTTTTTTTGGTTGATGTGACTCCATGGGGCTTCTTTAGGGTGGAGAAAGGCCTCAGGCAAGGGAATCCCATTTCCCCCTACTTATTCATAGTTGTAGTGGAAGTGTTGAGTATGATAATTTTTCTTCTTTTTAGAATTGGAAAAATAAATGGGGCCAGGTTCTACACCAATTTATTGATGTCGCTTTCTTATTTGGCCAATTATCAATTGTAGAAGCAAGAGAATAGAAACATATACTCGCATATTATTGATTTTGCATTAGGTAAATAAATAAACTACTACAAAAGTAAAATGTAGCTTCCAATGCTAAACTAGATCTTATAAGGAAAATCGTGGATATTCTTAGTTGTCAATCAATTGATCTTCATGAAAAACCCTATTTGGGCATGTTGTTGGCAATTAAGGAAGTCATACCAGATTGCTAGAATACTATCCTAGAGAGAACACAAAGGAAATTGGTCGAGTGGAAGGAGAAGACACTTAGTAGCATTGGACAACTTTGAATCTTAGATGCTTCCCTCTAAGAAACTACTATCTATATTTTGACCCTCTTTAGAATCTCTAAGAGTATGAAAAATAAGCTCAAAAAAATCAATGGAAATTCCAATGGACAATAATGGAGGAAAGGAAAAGGATGAGTCTAGTCAGTGGACATGGATCACAAAACTGAAACCTTTGGGGTATGGAATCCAAAAAACTATTGACTTGAATAAAGATCTTCTTACTAAGGTTTGTTTGCTTATCCTTGGGGATAATGACCAGTGTAAATTAATGAAAGTGAAGTACTTCAACCAATTTCATTTTTGCAGACTATTGATCTCATGTGATATTCCTAATGGATTTCATATCTAGGCTAATATAATAAGGAGAAGAGGCTTATTGAGCGATGGTCTTAGATGGAAAATAGGTGATGGGTTCTCTATTTGTTTCTAAGAGGACAACTAGATTAGGGATAAACCTTTTGTTAATGGAATATTTAACCATTTATTATGAGATCTTAAAGAATATTTTGGTTATTAGGTGGATGAATATAATTCACCTCAAAATAAATGGATGTCTTTAAAAGACGGCCTAAGGAATGACCCCAAATAATTTAGTAGGTGATAGAATGACCAAGAGTACTTCAAGAACATTCTCAATTGGGTCAACCTATCTCCAACTTATCAATTACTCTATGGACTTGTCTAGCTAGAGAAGTGTGTGCAATACCCAACTTATATTACACTCAATTTCTTTTGGTGGACCACTCTCTATGAGGAAATCCTCACACAAGATAACCTCATGAAAAATTGCATCCAATTGGTCAATAGGCATGCTTTATGTAAGTAATAGGAGGAAAATACTAACCACCTTCTCATTCATTGCATATTTTCTTCCACCATATGGTATAGAATGCTAGACATATTTAACTATTACTCCTAAACACATTAAGTGTTATCATTAGTGGGTTATCCTAACATAAAGAATAAGGTTAGTAAAAACAAGATAGAATAGTTACTAAGTATAGAGAAAAGCATTTAACTAATAGCATGTATATTGAGAAATCAAGTTTATTGAGCAGAGTGGATACCAAATAGAATGGTTACCGAGCAAAGGAAGAGTACTGAGCAAGAAGATTTACTAAGGAAAAGATATTACTGAGCAAAGATAGCATTTTAATCTATTAAATCAATAAAGTTTATTGGGCGACACAAAGTGAACATAAAAGATTGTGAATTCACAAAATACTATGTGATTGGATTCCACCAAGCTAGAAAACAATATATGAAGATTGGGAAAGGAGTTAGGTGATATTTATTGGGATTAAAACATGATTTTATGGATCCCTAAGGAAAATTATAGACTAATGGAAATAAAGAAAATGTGTATTTGAAAGAGGGAATGAATATAGATCAAATATTTGATTACTTGAGCATTCTAGATGGATCTAAACCCTGATTGTTAGTGTAAATAATTATTATTTACACTTTACTTAAGTTTACTTAGGATAAATGCATTATTTTATTATTTATTAGGTTAGACACCTAGGAGTTTGCGTACTCATATGAGTTTTCATGTTGACAACACAGGAGTAGGCAACTCTATTTTAGCACATGGTGTCTACAACACTGGAGTTTACATAATCAACCGAGTTGTCATGTAGAAACCACAGTTATTCACACTCTTAATTAAGCACATGGTGTCTACAACATAATTTTACATGACACAACTTTATAGGCTTATCCTCTCATCATTGCACTAACTCTTGTGCTCAATGGAGGATAACCCAAACCTGGTGGGCATGTGCTTAGTTGTGAGGCTTATCATATTACTAACTCCTAGCCATTCTAGATGCATCTTAGAGGCCTTTATATACAGGCACCTCTACTGTACTATATCAATTACAAATGAATTAAATATCATATTGTTATTCTGATCATACTCTTTTGGTCTTTTGTGCTAGTTATTGTGCTTCTTGGTCTTGGGTGAATTTTTCCCTAAGACAAATTCTTACATGGTATCAGAGCTATACCAAATTCTTACATGGTATCAGATCCATAGAGGCATCATTCAATAGCCATTGGAGACTGATCTTGCTTCACCTCTCTAAGGACACCTCAACTCAAATTCGGAGGATTGATAGATATTGGGAGTGTCTAGAGCCAAAGTGGACTTGACCATTACGTTTGGAGCGTCAATTTCATGAAAATTGACTATAAATTCACCTGTATTGGGCCATAGTCTATTTTGAGACAAAAAAAATTTGCGAACCAGAACTCAAAGGCCCGATTTGCGAAATTGGTATGATCATTTCAAATCTGTATATTTTATTATTTCAGTCTCTTCAATTTCTCTAAATTATTTTTTGGATCTGCATTTTTTTTTGGAAAATTTTTGGACATCTTGAGCCAGTAGGAGACATTTTTTGTAGGTGAAGATTGGAGCTTGCTAGTGCTAATCAAATATTGGCATCATATTCAGAAGGTCAAAAGAAACCCAAAATTGGCTTTTGTTTCATCAAATTGACTTTTGTTTCATCAAAATGTTCATTATATATATATATATATATATATATATATATATATATATATATATATATATATATATATATATATATATATATATATATATATGTCTAGACAAACACACACACACACATATACATATATATTTAACAAATAGATATAAATTAAATTAAAATAAAAAGAAATATGTAAATAAAAACTATATATATACATTATGTATTATATAAATATATATAGTTATATTTACATATCTATTTTCACTTTCATTTTCATTTAATCTTATATATATATATATATATATATATATATATAATTTTAATTTTTTAAATTTTTTTTTAAAATTGCTTTAGCACTTTTATTTATAATCCATCATTATTTTTATTGTCACCATATTTCTTATACATCTAAAATCCATTATTATATTTTTATTAACCATAACAATAATTAATTTTATATATATATATACATACATATATACATATATATATTATTTTTATTATACATATAAAATATTATTATTATTTTATTTATATTTGCTAAAAATTTTAAACATTTTTAAAATCCATCATTATATTATCTTAGATAATAATTATATATATATATATATATATATATATATATATATATATATATTTATTTATTTATTTATTTATTTATTTATTTTTATTATCATTATTATTATTATCTTATTTTATTCTTAAATTATTTCTAATATTTTTCTACTTTCCGGGGTACCCTCTTTATATATATGCCATTCAAACTATTTTTATTTTTCATTAGTAAGTTTGCTCCTTATTTTTTGCTTAAGTCTTCTCATGTTTTGAAATGTCTTTTTCATATTTTCTCCCTATACCTATGATCCTTCCCTTATTCACCTTGTTACTAAACCTCAAACTCTCCTCGATTATTGTGCACCCACAACAACAACACCCCCCCCCCCACCTCTCTTTTTTCCCCCTTTAATCCACCCTGGATCTACAATCTTACCACATTTCTCCTTTAGCTCTTTCATCCTCATGATGGATCACAGAGTGTGATCTGAAATGTTGATGCAAAAATTGTCACCCAGTCTGCCTAGAAAATATAGCAAGATTTCTAATGGATTGTGGAAAACTAATATCTACAATAGTTACTTGTCGTTAGTCATAAAACTACAAGGAATTGAAATCAGAAAATGAACAACTAAAGAAAAAGTTAAAAACTAAGAAATAAACTAATGAAAGGGTTAAGAGATTTAAAGAAAGTACAAGGAAACTCAATGAATAATTAAGAAATCAAAGAAGATTGAGAGATATCAATGGACTAGGATTTATATGTTGTGATGTGGAGCCTAATCAGACTCAGAGGTTTATTTGATGTAGTTTTCTCTCCATATTATTTCTATGGGTGCTTGGGGGTAGTGCCCCAAAGATGGGGTCAAGGGGAAGTGCCCCTACGGGGTCCTGGGGTAGCGCTCTAGGTGCACTCCCTGTCGTAGTACAAGGTGGGGTCGAGAGGCAATGCCCCCATGGGGGTTTTTGAGGGCAGTGCCCCTGAAGCCAAAAATGCCCTTATATTATAAAAGGCATCAGTTGATATTTTCCTATTGGATGACTTATTCTAGACCTAATTGTGTAAGTGGAAAAAAGCTTGTATAAAAAGGATTAGGGTTAGGGATTTCATAATGTAATTGTGATATTATAGCTTCTTGTGGTAGTATTGAGCTATAAGGAATTTTCGATTATAATCATTGGATAATAATAATATTGGACTTTTTGTTGGTGGACGTAGCCTAGGGATTGGGTGAACCACATTAAATTTGGGTGTCTTGTGTTCTCTTATGTGTGATCTATTATTTTTTGATATTGGTTATATTTCATGTAATTGTTATTTCTGTTTGAGGTTAATCCTAACAAGTGGTATCAGAGCCAGACGGTTGTCATTTTATTTTTTAGCCAAACAGTCATCATTTTTTTAACTCATCCTTTGCAGGAAGGTCTCATGGTTGAGCGAGAGTCTCACGGTTGAGTGGGAGCAATGGAAGACAAGGGTAAGTTGAGGGTTGACAAGTTTAATAGGTAGAACTTCTAGTTATGGAAGATGCAAATGGAGGACTATCTCTATCAGAAGGATTTATGGAATCCATTGGAAGGAAAAACTAGGGAACTAGGGAACTATGACAAATAAGGAATGAAAGATTTTAGACATAAAGGCACTTGGAAGCATTCGATTATGCTTGGCACCATTAGTGACATTTAACATTGCAAAAGCGAAGATGAAGGAAGAATTGATGGAAACCCAAAAAAAAATTGTATGAAAAGCCCTCCACTTCAAATAATGTATTTCTCATGAAGTATTTATTTAATATGAAGATGAAAAAAGGTGGATCTATTGTGGATCATTTAAATAAGTTCAATACTATTAAAAATTAGTTTAATATTGTTACTAGTCAGTTATCTTCTGTGGGTATTAATTTTGATGAAGAAATTAGGGCTCTCTTGATTCTGTGTTCTTTGCCTAAAAGTTGGAATGACTTGGTAATGGTTGTGAGTAATTCTATTTCTGGATCTAATACCCTAAAATATGATGATGTGATCGGTGTTATTTTGAGTGAGAAAACTCGTAGGAAAACCTCATGTGGATCTACATCAAGAAGTGTTTTGAACACACAAAGCAGGGGCAGAATCACTGAGAGAGGAAATAATTTTGAAAATTGTGGGAAATCGAGAGGAAAGTCAAAGGCAAAGAGGTTTCAATCTAGAGGACCGAGAGATTGCTAATACTATGGAAAACCAGGGCATAAGAAGAAAGATTTCTAGACTCAAAAGAACAATGAAGGAGATAAACCAGAAGGGAACAAGGAGGCAAATGTGGTAAGTAAAAAATCCAAAGAGGATGCTTTTCTTCTATCTTTAGAAAGTATTGATGATTCATGGGTTTTAGATTATGGTGCTTCATTTCATACTACACCTCATAGAGGTTATTTTATTGATTATGTCCAAGGGGATTTTGGGCTTGTTTATTTGGGGGATAATGAACCCTATTAGATTTTTGGAAAGGGAAAAGTTAAGATTAAGTTGCAGAATGGGAATCATTAGCTACTACATGAGGTAAGACATGTTCCAAGGCTAAGTAGGAATTTAATTTCAGCAAGGCAACTTGGTGATGAGGGTTGTGTAGTTACTTTTAATGATAAAAATTGGAAGGTTTCAAAAGGTTCCCTTGTAGTAGAAAAAGGTGTGAAAGTAGGTACCTTATATCTTTGTACAAGTCATATTGTTCTTCTACTTTGATTGTTTTAGAGAAAAATAAATGTTCACGAATAGTTGCTACAGTTGACTAGGGAGAACAAACAAATATTGTAGATTATGATACAGTGTTATGGCTCATAGAATTAGGTACATGAGTGAGAAAGGTATGAAAGTACTTCATTCAAAGAAAGTTTTACCAGGTCTAAAATGTGTCACTATGGATTTCATGAAAATTGTGTGTATGGAAAACAAAAGAGAGTGAGTTTTGTGAAGACTAGGAAGGAAAAGAAAAGTGAGAGATTAAAGCTCATGCATACAAATGTATGGCAACCAACTCAGGTATCTTCCCTTGGTGTCTCTCATTATTATGTTACATTTATTGATGATGCAACTAGAAAAGTATGAGTTTATTTCCTTAGATAGAAATCTAATGTATTTCAAACTTTTAAGAAATGGAAATGCTTGGCTGAAAATGAGACTGGTAAGAAATTAAAATGTCTCAGATCTAATAATGGTGGTGAGTATTGCACTCATGAATTTGAAGATTATTGCTCCACTAATGGTATTCATAGACAGAAAAATGTTCCAAGGACTCCATAGGAAAATGGAGTGGTTGAATGCATGAATAGAACTATGATGGAGCATGCAAGAAGCATCAGGTTGCATGCAAGGTTTCCCTTAAACGTGCAGGTAGAGGCTATCAATACTATTGTATATTTGATTAATAGAGGTCACTCTAGTCCTTTGGGTTGTGGTATTCCAGAGGAAGCATGGACTAGTCAAAAGATGAGTTATTCTTTTCTCAAAACCTTAGATTGTGAAGCATTTTCTCATATAGATTCTGACAATAGAACCAAGCTGAAAGCTAAGTCAAAGAAATGTGTATTTCTTGGATATGAAATTAATGAATTTGGTTATAGGCTTTGGAACTTTTCAAATCATAAAATTGCAAGAAGCAAGGATGTCATATTCAATGAGAAAGTGTTGTACAAAGATCTGTTGCAGCAACATGAGAAGAAAGAAAATGATTATGTAGTGTTGGATGATACTCTAAAAGATGATGTTCCAGCAATTTGTCATGATCTACAACAACCACCAAAACAAATACCACACACCCCAATGAATGTTAGATGGTCAACAAGGCTAAGTAGACCTCCATAAAGATTTTCTCCTTCTTTGTAATCTATTTTACTTACTGGTGTTGGTGGACTTGAATGTTATGATGAAGTTGTGTAGGTGGATACTAAGATTCAGTGGAGTCTACAATGAAAGATGAAATGAACTCTTTACTAAAAAATTAGACTTGAGATTTATGCAAGTTGCCTGTAGGTAAAAGGGCTTTACAAAATAAGTGGGCTTATAAGTTGAAAGAAGAGGATGAAGGTAAGAAATGATTTAAAGCTAGGTTAGTGGTAAAAGGATTTGCATAGAAAAATGGCATTGATTTTGATGAGATATTTTCTTCTATTGTTAAAATGACTTCTATTCGTATTATTTTAAGTATTGTGGCTATTGAAGATTTGCATTTGGGGCAGCTTTATGTTAAAACATCCTTCCTTCATGCTGATTTGGATGAAGAGATATATATGGCATAGCCATAGGTATTTGAGGTCAAAGGTAAGGATAACTTAGTGTGCAAATTGAAAAAAACTTTATATGGCTTGAAGCAAGCACCTCGGCAGTGATATCTAAAATTGACAAGTTTATGCATGAGCATGGATACAATAGGTTTCATTCAGATCATTGTGTTTATTTTAAGAGGTTGGATGGTGACAGCTACATTATTTTATGTTTATATGTTGATGATATGCTTGTAGCTGTGTCTAACATGGATCAAATTAAGGGGTTAAAGAAATAGTTAGCACATTCATTTGCTATGAAGGATTTGGGGGTAGAAAAAAAAATCCTTGGTATGAAGATTTGTAGAGATAGGAAGAATAGGGAATTGACATTATCTCAAGCTGATTATATTGCGAAGGTGTTGCAACATTTCTCTATGGAGCATGCTAAAGCTGTCAGCACACCTTTACCTAGTCACTTGAAGTTAACTAAGGAGATGTATCCCAAGACACAAGAAGAAGAGGATAACATGTCTAAGACACCTTATGCTCCAGCCATAGGAAGCTTGATGTATGCTATGTTGCTAGGCCATATATTGCACATGCAATGGGAGTTGTTAGTAGGTATATGAGTCATCTGGGAATTGAGCATTAGAATGCAGGTAAATAGATTCTTAGATATTTTAGAGGAACATCTAGTAAGTGTTTACATTTTGGGGGCTCTACTACTAATTTATAGGGATATGTTGACTCGGATTTGGCAAGGGAAATTAATATCAAGCAAAGTACTACAAGTTATCTATTTACTATTGATGGGGTAGCCATCAGCTAGGTTTCTAGGTTACAAAAGGTTAATACTTTATCCACTACAGAGGTAGAGTATGTTTCTGCTACAAAGGTTGCCACAGAGATGATATGGCTTCAGTTCTTCATGGAAGAATTGGCACTTCCATAGAGGGATAACTATTTGTTCATAGATAGCCAGAGTACCATTCATCTTGCAAAGAATTCAGCTCTACATTCAAATACTAAGTACATACAGTTGAGGTACCATCTCGTTTGGTTAGTTCTGGATGATGGACAATTAAAGTTGGAGAAAATACATAGAGATGATAATCCAATAGATATGTTTACCATGGTAGTAACAAGGGAGAAGCTAAACTCTTCTTTAGCTTTGGTTGGTCTTCTAGACTAAATAGAATAAAAGTACAATAGAGTCTAGGGTGGTTTGATATTCCAGTGGGAGCTACATGTTTAGCAATGCTATGATCAGCCTCCAAGTGGGAGGTTATTTTTGTGGAGCCTAATTAGTCTTCAAGTGGGAGATTATTATGATGTGGAGCCTAATAAGACTTAGAGGTTTATTCAGTGCAGTTTTCTTCCCATATTATTTCTATGAGAGTTTGGGGGCAATGCCCCCAAGACAAGGTCCTAGGGCAACACCCTAGGTGCACTCCATGTTGTAGTACAAGGTGGGGTCAAGGGGTTCTTGGGGGTAGTGCCCTCGATGCCAAAAGTGCCCTTATATTGTAAAAGGCACCGGTTGCTATTTTCCTATTGGATGACTTATTCTAGCCCTAATTGTCTAAGTGGTAAAAGGTTTGTATAAAAAGGCTTAGGGTTAGGGATTTCATAATGTAATGGTGATATTGTAGCCTCTTGTGGTGGTATTGAGTTGTAAGGGATTACGGATTGTAATCACTGGATAATAATAATATTGGACTTGTTGTCGGTGGATGTAGCCCAGGGATTGGGTGAACCATGTTAAATCTTGGTGTCTTGTGTTCTCTTATGTGCGACCTATTAGTTTTTATATTGGTTATATTTGCATGTAACTATTATTTCTGTCTGAGGTTAATCCTAACATTATCAAGAACTCTACAACTAAGAAAGAAGAGTCATAAAAGTAAGAAGAACAAAAAAATGTGTATGCCATCCCAAAACCTAAGAAGCCAACATGTCTCCATTGTGGAAAATTGGGTCACACAACAAATGTATGTAGGAGAAAGGTTGGTAAGTCATTTGTTACTCCTAAATTTGATGGATATTGTGATAACCGCAACAAGTATGTTCATCAAGCACTTGAATGTAGCTATAAATTCAATAAGACTCCAAAGAAATAGATTTTTTAAGGGTATTACTATACATGTACTAAGTATGGACACAAGTCACAAGATTGCAAATCACAAAAAGGTACTAGATATCGAGAAGACAAGGGAACACTATCAACTAGGATTACAACACAAGGATTTAATGTACAAATTGTGGAATATATGGTCATATTATAGTAAATTATATAAGATTTCACATGGGAGGAAATATTGGTACTTGGAAGACTACTGGTATGGCACATTTTCATTGTCACAAGGTTAGTCACTTGAGCAAGAATTGTAGGTACCGAGCATATGCACCCAGTCATGAAGACACCAAAAGAAAAGGCAAGGTAGATGTTGATGACATTTTAAATCAAATGGGAAAGACATGAAGAAAGAAGAATGAAGATATTGGAACATCAATTGGATCAATTGGTGACACCCCATCCCCTAGATTGGGTGATTCCACAACTATAATTAAATCCATGTAGGTCTGTGTGGGAATTGTATTTGAATTGTTCCTATCTTACAAAAAATCCTTATAGTCATAAAGTGATATCCAAATTAGTATAAAGTAAGATGCAATGGGATAACTAGTATAAGTGTTGGAAGTTTGTATGCTCAGTTTGTGCAATTGAGCAAGTTAGTAAGTCAATGGTCATGAGGTAAGTTACCAAGCAAGAATGGAGGTCAGTTTGGAAATTGGTAGGTGAATTTGTTAAAGTGCATTTAATGCAAAAATGATCATTTAGAACCCTAAAAGGTCACTTTTACTATTAATAAGCATTATAACATTTCATTTTCACCTTGCATTCTAAGAGTATTTTAGAGTGATATTAATTGATTTGTGTGAACATTGTGATTTTGAGCTATATCAAGCAAATTTATCCATTATTTAAGTGAATTGAGTGATTTAGTGAAGAATAAAAGTGTGCCCTAGTCATTTACATATTACACGATGAAGTCATAGTTTGTAAAATTGTATAAATGACATCAAGCTCAACTCAAAAAAAGGCACCCAAGACTGTAGAACCAATTTTGGTGAAAAGCACAAGTTATGAGCAACCAAATTACAAATTGTATCCATAAATTGCCACTAAGATGGATGATATTGGCATATTCTCTTCACTAACCCTGAGGGTTTTATTAGTATGAGATATCATATCCTATGTGCACTATAAGATTAGTGAGATCTATGAATTTGATCTTCAAGAAGCATATAAGGCATTGTGCATAGATGGATAACTAAAATATGAACATAAGCATTTGGAAACAAAGAGTTTGATGCATGCCCTACATTTCCCCAAGGTATTCAAAGACAAGTGGATTTGAATTGCACTTAGTCAAGTATATTGTAACTTGATGTGGCAAGAAGGTCCTATCATGATCACCAATAACGTAAGGCATATGGTAACTAGCTCTCTGATCAATGATAAGGAAAAGACAATTTGAGTAGCATCGAAGGGAGAAATTGAAAAACACACTGAAGAAAATTGAGATGGAAGAGGACTCTGATTTTTGTAGGTTAATAGTTTTTTCCTCTTGGATTTGGCTTATACTTTGACCCTTAAAATGTCCAATGTGTGGAGAAAAAAAATGATGTTATCAACAAATTGGGTTAGTGCATCTTAATGTCACTTCCCCTTGAATTAGAAGGTACAACTCCCTTATATTTGCAAAGATTTGCATATTAGACTTGTCTTTAGTGGGTCAGGGTTTTGGGGTATGCCCTTAACCTAAGAGCAATACAGGTGAGATATATTACTTGTAAACACTAGCAATCCAAGCATATTTAGGATTTGGATAGCTCAAAACACCATGGAATGGCTTCTCTGAACTATCTTTGAGCTTTTTGATCTTCTACTCCTACTCCTAAAGGATGTCATGTTTTTGATGATTGGCTAATGAAGATATGTAATTCTTATCACTTATGGCAACACATGATGTATATGCTTGTAGGAAACCTCAGAAATAAAGATACTTAGCTTTTGGTACTCAAAAAATTGTCTAAGTATAAAATTGTTTTACAACAGTGTATTGTTTTGTATATAACTTGTTATTGATGTCATAATATGATTATAAAAGTTAGAGGGAGATAGTACACATGTTTATGATGATGTGTACAACCTTAGAAGTTAGTACAAACTGTACAGAAAAGAGATATTTGTGTTTTACCAGTGAAACAAGACATCAGAATTAAAGGAAGTTTTTGTTTACAAAATAATTACTTGACCACTTAGGACTGGCATAGATGTTTACTCTAATTTGGAAAAAGTATATTATGGTCCTAAGCTGACCTAGCAGTAATTTGTGGAAAGGCATGGTATTTGTGCAAAGGAAAACTTGCAAATTCAAATGTAGTTGATATGTTGTGTTGAGCTATTGCATGTGAACTTCTGTGAAGTGATATATGTGAAGTTTTGTAAAGCTATTTTTTCCCATGATCGAGCTAAAGATTAGAGACCAGTCAAGAAAGAAGTTACATCACCTAGATACTAGAAGTCTAATTACTTGTTTGGGTAGTGAGCTCTTCTTGTAATTGGAAGTGCATATTTGGGCAATGGGCTCATCTTGCATCTATTATACTACAACTCCTAATAGGTTTGGAATCTCCTAACAAGGATTCAAAGTCTCTTAATAGGGACTCTCTATATTGATTTTTCTCATTGACTCCTTATAGGGTCCATCCTCTAACAAGGAACATATATATCAGTATATTATCTAGTGGGTATCATCCCCATAGGGGTTTTTCCTTGGCCAGGGTTACCCTAGTTAACAAAATATGGTGTTATGAGTTATCTTTGTGCATGGTTACTGTTACTATTCAACATTACTTGTTTACTTTCTTATGTATGGTTCAAAGTAATAAATAATATCTAGTTGGTGACTAAAGTTTGTAAATTACTGTTTCACACCCCCCCTCCTCTCAGTAATTCCCATTTCTATCACATGCAATCTAAACTATCTGAAAGAAAAAAACAATTAGAAAGTAAGAAAAGCTTAATTAGATGATGATTCAAATCCCACCCTACCAAGCCACTACAACTCAAAGTCTGCCCCTAACTTGACATTCCACATTAAACAATTAAATTTCAATTAGTGATCTATGAAATGCATATGTAGAGATGAGGCTAAGAAACAAAAATTTACCCAAAGGGCAACACAAAGTTTTCTTTAACTGAAAATATTGTGTTAACACAAAGTCTAGCAATCCACTAACAACTTTACATACATTTTTCCTTCAAATCACAACCAACTAACTAAATGCAGAAAGAAATGAACAATAGAAGTTCTATTGTAAACACTGGTATAAAAAGTTACCAAGAGATTTTACACCAAAACTTTTGTTGATCTTATTTAAAACTTCAAAAGTTACATATACAGGCCCTTCGGATATGGTTGGTTACATTTCATGATTACATATCAAAGCATTTAAGTGAAACAACTCAAAATAGGATAGACATATCTATCATCCATTACAAAAACTTGCACATGAAAGAGGCAATGCCACACATGGCTTACAATAATAGAGAGAAATAGAGAGAGAAGAACAATAGGTAGAACTGATAAAAATTTGCTTTGTCAATTCTTCTTGGCTAGCATCATAGTCTTTGCTTTGTGTGTTTTTGTTACCTAGGGTTTTGAAACCCAAAGTATCCCCCCTCTTAACTCAACAATGTGAGAGATTAGAAACCTTTAAAACTTACAAATTATTTTGCATTTATATTATTTAATTCTATAATGAATTAAATATCAGTCAAGTTAAATGCAAAGTAATTAAATATTAAACCATTGGTGGGCCAGACTAATTTCTCATATATTTAATTCTATCAAGAATTAATTATCAATATTGAAATATAAAAACAAACAAATTGGTAAATTGGAGGGGCAAGATAAACGTAAAAAGGGAATTTGAAATAATTAATTCCTTAAAAAGAGCAAATTATTATTCTTACATGAGACATTTGTGGGAAAGTTTGTACGGGTAGAAGCTCTTGAAAAATGGGTTAAATTTGAAAAAGGATGTAAAATAATTAATTCTAAATAGAATTAATTACTGTTGTAGTATGTTTGAAAGGATAAAAATATTTGTGAAAGGGAGTTATGGTAGTTGAGAAACTACTCAAGTAGGATTTCTTTAAAAGTAGGAAATTTTATTATAAAGGGGTTCTTCTCCCATTTCATAGCTTTGCACTTCTGAAGGAAAGGGAAGACAATTTTAGGTTTTCAAATTTGTAAGGAGAAAGGGTTCATCCCTTCATAGATACAAAATCAAAACTACTTTTGTTTAAGTATTTATGCTTTAAACTTGGAACATGTTTTTTAGAAGCTGTGACAAAGTAATATAAAATTATGCAGTTTTATATGTTAAACTTTCTAGAGTATATACTATTGTTTACTCTGTAGTGGTCCATGTTCTTGTGGATATCAATCACTTGTGAAATTTTTGAATTTTCTTTTGTTGCATATTGGAAACTTGTTTTTGGAGTTTAAAGGTTCTAAGGGAGGAAGTTAAACCATTCATTTACTCCTCATTTTAATATTCAGTCATGTTGCTAAATGGATGTTAGTGTTCCTTCATTGCCTTATGGGTTAAAGGCATATTAGAAAATTATTTATTTTGAATCAAAAGGAGGGAGTTATACCTTTATGTCAAAATTCAGAGAGCACTTGACAAGATAATTGCAAGTGATTCTATTATTGGTTTCAGAGTTTGTCTTTCTTTTTTGTAATTCAAGAGTCATTTGTGAAGTTTTTTTGAGAGGAAAAACCTATTTACTAATAGTTTTTGGTGACTCTACTAGAGAAATTAGAGTGCCTTGTGCAGTTTATTTCTAAAATTTTGAGGTACATCCCCAAGGATGGAGGTTGGTAGCTCTATTGAAGATGAATACCAAAAAGTATTTCAAAGATATAGAAATCTTGAAGGATTGGATTCCTACAAGAAATGAAGATAATGCCAATATGTTTATTTTTATTCCTCCATTTAGAAAAAATCCAATCCAAGAAATCACAAAGGATGTGGCAAAGCAAGTAGCATTTTTAAAATCTTTTTATGGTGCTATCCTCGGCCAAAGAAAATCTCCTGCGAAAGAGTTGGAAAAAGAAGAGAAAATGTTTGAAGTAAAATAAATTGGTGAAGTGATACATGAAATAGAAAGTGCTCTTGAAAAGGAATCAAGAGATAATCAAGAAGAAGAAAAGGATTCATGCATCTTTCAGCCCACTACAAATCTTTTCCACTATCTTCCCTTGGAGGAATCAATGCAGTAGTTTATGGTGGAAAAATCACATGAGCAATCAAAAGTTCAAGAAACTCAAGGTATGGAAACCTTTATTTGCATTTCATATACCTTTGTGAAAGATGTTGATTTGAAAAATCTAGAAGGAGATTGCAATTCTATTTTTATTTTTTCCCCATGCATATATCTTTCATAGTTGAGATGAATTTTACTTTGGCCATGTTACTTTCCCTTCAACTAGATATGCATTCATCTTTCCAAAAATTGATTCAAAATGGCTCATACTTTTCCCAGCCTCTAAATGGTCACAATTAGTTTTTAGGGTTTTCCCCTCTCCATTGTAAATAACTGCCCTTTTTTTGCAAATTTTGGCTTGCCTTTTGGTTTTGTTTAGTGTGTTGTTTCCTTTCAATAAGGTTGCAATTGGATTGAAATTTCCCTTTTTCTTCAAGTCATCCCTTTCAAAAATTTGATTCAGTTTAGAAACCAACCTATTTCATCGTTATGGACTCCAATTCTTTAATGGACACCTTTTACTAGAGTTCTCTATGCAAGTTCCATATGTATTGTGGATTATTCTCTATTATTCTTGGCATCAAACCAATGCCAAATTTAGATGCTTTTCTTTTGGTATCATGGTGTACAAGAAAATATAGAAAAATACATTTGGGAACTATCAAGAAAGCGTATCAATAGATGTAAAACCATATTCTATGGCTTTTCCAAAGATTTTTTTTTTTTGGGCTACATTAGTATGGAAGCTGAAAATATGAATGAGGATAACTCATCTGTGAAAATTGAGCCCATTGACCTAGAAACTAGAGGGCTACACCACAGTTTGGCACCTATACATTATGTTTTGATTTCTCAAAACATAAGTCTGATGAAGGAGATATTGTACAATACATCAGTATTTCCTTGAATGGAACAAGAATTTGGTTATAATGTTGACAAGAGGACCCTATTAAAATCAAATGCTTGGTCAAAATCTAGTAATAAACGGATGAGAATTGATGATCACAATTATGAAGAGGGGTGAAAATGTAGTTTTCACTATTTATTCAGCTTGACTCTATGATATTAAAAGGTGCTTTAGTTATGGTGGCACAATAAAAATGGGATCCCTAAAGTAATAAGTGAAAATTAAAAAGGAAGAAAAAATAATTCTTCATGACATTTTAGGGTTGATACTTTTGATGTAATTCTCAAAAAGATTGGTACCATATGGTGGAGAAGATGGCACCTGAGATCGGAAGTTTTTGTTGAGAGAAATTTTATGTCTCATGATTTACCCAAAGCGGAGAAGCAATAGAGGGCAGTCACTGAGGAGAGAATGGAAAACTTGCATTTACAGCATGGAGGAGTTTGATTTATTATGTTCAGAATCACTCCTTCATCCAAGGTGGAGAAATGAGAAAATGAAGATATTCTTTTGGAGGAGTTCGTCAGATTTGGAGGATGTCTTGGCGATTCAACTCACGTGATTGAGGACTTGACTTTGATCATGAAATGGTTGTTGCACCAGAATGTCTCACACTCAATGCATTACATTTCTTCTTTTAGGCGAAGAATTTGATCTTCTTCTCCCTCTCGAGAATGGAAAGATATGTGATGTTATCACATTCAAATATAGAGTTTCTCAACAAAAAAAACCTTTTTCCACATGTGCTAAATTTTTCCACCAATTGAATTCACCTTGCTGCTTTCAATTTACTAAATTCTTGTCACTACATTTGGTAGACATATCTTCTGATTAGAAGTACTCAAACTACTCTTTGGAATAGACTCTTTGTGACCCTCATTCTTGAAAAGAGTGGTTGCACTTGCACCTATTTGACCTCAACTATCTATGATTGAGATCAAATACTATTGAATTGGAATTGTTGTCTAGATTAAGTCATTTCTTTTTTACTCTCAAATTCATGGCTACATCTATCTAGAATGCACTATCCCTGATTGGATTCAAATTCAAATCAAGTAACCCATGAATGGTCTCTTGTAAATGGACACCACTATTTGGCTTAAGACATTTTCTTTTATACCCAAATTCATTAGAAATACTCACTCTTGTGCTAAAATGGAAACCTAGAGAACCCTTTTAGGAGGCTTTTGAAAAAAAATGCAGTGGTTCTCATAATTCTTTAATTGAAGATAATGTTTCTGATATGACAAGTGACACTGATAGTCCCAGTGGGAGATTTGTGCTTGAACGCCTCCAGGTTCAGGTCATAGGTATTGATCTGATTCTCCAAGGTTTTTGGTTAGTGGTCCTTTTATGAAAACCACATTGAGAAATGTGCATGCTATAATAGAAGGGCTAATACCTAGTATAAATGAAGTAGATGGTGATCCTAAAATTTCAAGTAGCAATCAACAACAATTTGATCAAAGTAATGGCTCCAATCAGGCTAACAGTCATGAAGATAATGGAGCCAGTTTATATACAAGTACAAAGTTTTTGGAATTAGGGAGAATCAAACTACATGGAAATGCTTTAGTGATCAATAAAGAGAAAGGTGGTTCTCCTACCAATGCTACATGTCTTGGATTGTGAAGACAATGTCTACACTTATGTACAAAGGACCATTGCTCATTCAATATCCATGATTATGCCTTTCAGGTTTGTTTGTTACCAGTGATGAGATAAGCCTTCCTTGCTATCAAATCTGCAAATGGTGCTTTTTCATTGCTATTATAGTCCAACACATTACATCGATATGCTCAAAGTTGATAGTAAAGAATGTATCACAATATCTTTATTAATTAAACTCATGCAATGGTGAAAATTGAATGACTCCCAACTTGTCTAAGACATTTGAGCACTATCTAAGAAGTTTTGAGAGTTTAGTAGGTAGATACTCCAGCAAAGTGTACAAAGTATAAAGAATGAGTGGAAAGTTGTTAAACATTAAGAAAGTGTTTAGTATTATTACTAGAACCTCAGAACTCAATAAATCACAAGACTAACCTCTTCTACATTGGTCCAGAAGTTGCAACAAACAAAAATATGTCGAAGCTAGAGAGCTCTTAAAGTGACTAATGATTATGTTTGAACTTCAACCTTGAAACCAAGATGGCAGCTTTTAGTATTCAAGATTAATGGCTCTATGGCCAATGGATAGACACTGGATAGCAGTAGCCAAAGATTTTGGAGTTCTCTACATCTTGACATAGAATGCAGCCCCCAAAGAGAGTCATTGTTACCTAGGGTTTTGAAACCTTGAGTATCCCCCCTCTTAACTCAAAAATGTGAGAGATTAGAAACCTTTAAAACTTACAAATTATTTTGCATTTATATTATTTAATTCTATAATGAATTAAATATCATTCAAGTTAAATGCAAAGTAATTAAATATTAAACCATTGGTGGGCGAGACTAATTCCTCATATAGTTAATTATATCAAGAATCAATTATCAATATCAAAATATAAAAACAAGCAAATTGGTAAATTGGAGGGGCAAGATAAATGTAAAAATGGAATTTGAAATAATTAATTCCTTAAAAAGAATGAATTATTATTCTTACATGAGACATTTGTGGGAAAGTTTGTACAAGTATAAGCTCTTGGGAAATGGGTTAAATTTGAAAAAGGATGTAAAATAATTAATTCTAAACAAAATTAATTATTTTTGTAGTACGTTCAAAAGGATAAAAAGATTTTTGAAAGGGAGTTATGGTAGTTGAGAAACTACTTGGGTAGGATTTCTTTTAAAATAGGAAATTCTATTGTAAAGGGATTCTTCTCCCATTCCATAGGTCTATACTTCTGAAGGAAAGGGATGACAATTTTAGGTTTTCAAATTTGTAAGGAGAAAGGGTTCATCCCTCCATATATATGAAATTAGAACTACTTTTTTTAAAGTATTTATGCTTTAAACTTTGAACATGTTTTTCAGAACAAAGAAATATAAAATTATGTAGTTTTACATGTTGAACTTTCTGGAGTATATACTATTTTTTACTCTGTAGTGGTTCATGTTCTTGTCGATATCGATCACTTGTGAAATTTTTGGCTTTTCTTTTGTTGCATATTGGAAACTTGTTTTTGGAGTTTAAAGGTTCCGAGGAAGGAAGTTAAATTTTTCATTTACTCATTTTAATATTCAGTCATGTTGATAATGGATGTTAGTGTTCCTTCATTGTCTTCTGGGTTAAAGGCCTATCAAAACATTGTTTAATTAAATCAAAAGGTGGGAGTTGTACCTTTATTTAAAAATTCAAAGAGCACTTGACAAGATAATTGCAAGTGATTCTCTTATTGGTTTCAAAGTTTTTCTTTCTTTTTTGGATATTCGAGAGTCATTTGTGAAGGTATTTTACTAACAGTTTTCATGGCTTCTATAACTGTCTTCCTCTCTTTCACACTTGGCACAAACACATTATCAGCTATGATTACCCATGATCATGGTTCTCACTTAATTCTTCTATCTTGTTGATCTTTGATTGGAATTTATTTGATGCAATCTTCAGAATAGAATCCACAGTTGTAAGCTCCAGCATCTTTAAACTCTAGAAATTGGTAGCTCCAATTGTTTCATCAATGAACTCTAAGAACTTGGATTTCATTCATTCTATGTCCACTAGCTAGCCACTCTTGGACACATAGGATTCAGTGTGCAATTTCTTTAGATATTAAAATAATTTATCTATTACAATTTTGTTTTGATATAATTTCCTTCATTCTAGCTCAAACCTTTCTAAATTCTCTAAATTGAATTGAATGGATTGCTTCCATAGAAGCAATGGCTCTTTACTAGTTCTTTGAATTCCATGAGCAATTGTTGCATTAGTTTCATATCCAAAAACTCTTGCAAAAGAGGCAACTCTTGTGATAGGTTTGTGATCTCATTTTGCATTAAGAGTTGATGCTTGGATATCGAATCTCTTAGTTTATCAACATCCAGTATTAGAACTCCAAGGTTCTCAATTATTAGGGGTCATCTGATCTTTAAATCTTCAATCGAGGCTCTAGCAATCTACTCTGAGTGTCTCTTTCTTTTTAATTTTGCGAGTATGTTCTTTTTCTCCTTGGCTTTAGGATCAAAAGCACTTATAGAAGCACTATCAACTAGCATCATAGAGAGTGGTCCTATTTTTTCTCTGATATATTTAGTAATTTTTTTATTGGCAACCTTCAAAGTAGCCTTTGCCAACTTAAGCTCTTCAAGTCTATCTTCAATCTTCATATTATTTGATTTCATATGTTCACCATTGAGTCATGTATAGGTTGCCCTATATCAAAGCATTTTACCTAGAAATAATTAGGAGTTAACTCCTCAATCCTCCCCTCCTTTTGAGGCTCAAAAATTTCCACCAATATGTTCCTAGTGCTTGCATCAATAGCTAAGGTTGCGAGAGTCTTTTTCTTATTTAGCTTAGGACATGAAGAAGACTACTGCATAGCTTGAGAAATTAAATTTTTGGGTAGAGAACTATCTTCAATTCTCCTTTTCTTCCTCTTAATGGCCTCTTCAAGCCATGACTTAGTAGATAGGATGTTTAGTGATGACTGCAGGTTGTAGGATCAAACAATTTCCTAGCCACTGGGGTGTATCCTTCCCATTGATAAAAGGAAATGTCACACTCTTTGTAGATTGAGTGTGAGGAATAACTTGATCTATATTTCTTGGTTGTTGAGGTGTTTCTTGATCTTGTTCATCTCCTTATCCATCCAAAGGATTCTCAACATCCAAGTTGATGATTGGCACTGCAAAGGAGGCATGCTATGTTTTCTTCTCCACTTCCTTATCTTTCTTTGCATCTTTCTCTGTCTCTTCTTCTCCAACTTTACCAGTTTCTAGCATAGATCCTCCTCCACAAGTTGGAGATATTTGTATATTCTTTTCAGGAGGCTCCTCTCCTCCACCACCAATAGATTGGGATGGGCCTATAGATGTCAATGTTGTTGCAAATGAGATCATGTTGTTGAAGTAGTTTGTACAACACCTAAGGTGGCTCCACTTGCAAAAGAAATTTTTTTGGTCCTCTTCCTACTATATCTCTTCCACTCTACCCATTTTCTAGTTCTTCTTATGATTCCATCCATAAGAACTTCCATTTTATCAATTAGTGTGCCTTTTGGGGGAGTTGACACTATAGGTGTGTCCTTGATCTTCTTCACATAGGTAGAAGTTTTCATATAAGATCATTCCTCAATAATATCAGTAACATCAATATTAAAATTATATAACTTGGCCTCATTCACATTCAACCTAGACCAAAATTTCTTTCTAGTATGGATTTCAAAAAGACAATTGGTCCAAAAGTCCTTAATGTTAGGAACATGCCTATGGCTAGAGCCTAACTATAGATGATTATTTACATATTCTATAGGATCATATTGTGGCCTAATTACTTCGTAATCAAACAATTTCACTTTTCTCTCAATTTTTTTAACTAAGTTCTTGGCATCTGATCTAGATGCACAAGAGAAAGATCCTACTATAATTGGAAAGGGAATACAAGTTATCTTCTTAATAGTAGAGCATGTGGTATTCACCTCTAAGATTTTTCTACACAATTCAATTAGAACTACTCTATTCTCTGGATATCTAGGTAGCCTCTTAGAGAAGCCATCTTATGCACCAATTCTGATATATAAAAAATGAAGGAAATTGAATAAAGTAGCAACCAAATTGGGTTGTCACTGAAATTGCTTCAGGTGAGAATCTTCGTTTAGGGCATTCCTATAGCTCTCTAAATAGCCTCATTGTAAAGGCATTTTTAACCTTTACATACTCTTCATATATTTTCTCCAATCATAGATAAGGATAGAACTCATAAACCTTAGTGTTTTCATCAAAGTCATCAATGCAAGGTAGACGAAGCCACAAATGATGAGTGCTAAGGGTGTACATCAAGTAGGATGACATGTAGAATTTCTTAAAAGCTTTAGCAAAATTCATCCATGAAGCTAGCTCATCACACAGAACCTGATCCCAATCTATATATTGCTCATCAACATAGATTGCTTGACCTAGGAAGAAATGATGTTCAGTAAAATTTAATACCTCCTCTACTCCTTTTAACCTCACCAATAGAGAAATAATGTCCACAATCTCTATTTTTAGACTGGTGCCAATAAGATTCTTTGAAATTTTTCTCTTCTTTCTTCTAGGAGTTTGGAACCATGAATTGTACATGTCTGCCCTTCTGAGAGCCTTCTTTTTGTTGAACATTGAGGTAGATAACCCGAAGTCAATGTCACAGAACTCCTCTCTTACAGGGACACCAAAGCCTGGTTGCATTAGCTCTCTACTCAAAGATATCAGTATGTAGTTATCAGGCATCATGATCCTCTTTGTTGTTGGATCATACCTTTCAATGCATTCCTTCACAAGCTCTGCCATTTTCTTTTCCATTGGAAATCTAGCAGCTTTAGCAAGTCCACTTTCTTTTAGTTTGAATATCACATGATGAATTGGTGATGAATTCAATTGTTTGTATAAATCCCTAAGGTTGTAGAATCTGAAAGAAGTATCAATGTAATCCTTCAACTGACTCTCAAGTCTTGGTAACCTATCAATGCTTCCAATTCTTCTAGCCATTAGCTTTATAATTCTTAGAGAATAAACTAAATTGCAAGAATTTTTCTGTTACAAGATAAAACATAACTAACTCATCAATCCAAATATATTAAATTCAAATCTAAACATTTGGCATTGATTTTTGTGTGTCACATGAATGATTGAAGGCCAAAAATTTCAAGACACTTCGTGATATTAGCAATGAGAAAATTTACAATTATGTTGATAGGTTAACAACTAGTTTGCAACTCAATTCGACCATTAAAGCTTAGTTGCAAAGTATATTTCACCTTATAACCATTGGCATAGAAGAAATCTTGATTTTCTACCTCTTTTCTTATTTGTATTAGCTTCGAAAATGTTGCCTTTGAAGTGCGATTCCAATCCTTCATAAATCCTTTGTATTTGTTCACATTCAAAGCAGAAGTCTTTTAACTTACTTTATGGGCCCATTCATTTACTGAGTACAACTAGACCCATGCTCTTGCAATGAAAGTAAGATTGACAGTGGGCATGCATCAACGATGATTATGCATTGAACACTTTATATCAACAGGGACATGAGAACCATACAATTAAAACTAGCTTTAACTGAGGCACTTTTGTTGTTTGGAAAGTAAAGATAATAGGTGCACTTCCAAAGTTGGGGAAGCTATGAAGTAAAATTTCCAAAGCACAATGTTGTTAAATAAATTGATTGATCTCTTTGTGAATCTTTGACATTTATGCATGTGAACTAACCATCTCCATTCTCTAGTTTCATAGACTAGTTGCTTCACTTGTATGACCTAAAATGGATAAGTGATTCCTCCTTCAAAAAATTGAATTCTAGGCTATGCAAAGAAGCATAAAAAGCATTCTTCTAGCTCAATAAAGAAACTAAGTCCAAACTTATTTCAGAACATATTTTAAGCATTGAATCACTTCAATTTGAATGCCAATTTTACCTTAGTTGGAATCATTGGATGAAGTATCCTATAGATGTAGTTTGATTTATTTTCTTTCCATTCATTGCCTGGATCTCCTCATAGGTATATTTTGTGTTCCATTATATTGAGCACAAAACTGAAGTATCAATGGGGATCATGTTTTCTTCTCATCTGGGACTATGCTTAGGACTACCCACCTACATCCCGACATCACCTAGTGACTAATTTTCAAAATTTCTTGCACGGATAAGCCTTAGGAAAGATGAGATGAAAAGAAATGTAGGGGCTTTCTATACCTAATTTTTAACAATATTGCATTGATTTACACCAAGCTAGAAGCCTCAAAAGGGGGAGATTGAAAGTCTGGCAACAATTTTAACTATCAAAGATGCTCAAACTAAGTTTTGTACATGTGTAATTGCTTACAAAATCTACCAATCAAGCATACATAATAGTGTACCATGTGGAGCTATCAATTTAGATTTAAAATTTGCAAAGAAGCATTTCAAAGTTCACCTAGTTGAGATACTATTGAAGCAATTTGAAGACAATATGCACACAATCCAAGTTGCAAAGACAAATACACTAAAATATGGATCATTGTTGCTATGTATGTTCTTTTACTTGCAAAATTTATTTCCCACTATTGGTGATGTTAGTTGGAGTACTGATTGGCTATTCATATGTAGTGCCTCTTCCATTTGATTTTCGTAAGTCATCTTGATTGATGCAACCTTGATGATCTTGCTTGGTGAGTGATCATGATTGGGACCATGAGTGGTCTACACCCTTGGGGTGATTGAATTTATGTTACTATATCAGTTGCTTTGATTATTCTTATGGTTGATTTATGAGATTATGATGTGTTAGATGGTTTCATTGAGGTTTGTGCTAGTGGTTACCAAAACTCCTCTCTTACACGTACACCAAAGCCTAGTTGAATTAGCTCTCTACTCAAAGATATCAGTATGGAATTATTAGGCATCATGATCCTCTTTTTTGTTGGATCATACCTTTAAATGCATTCCTTCACAAGCTCTGGCGTTTGATTTGCCATTGGAAATCCAACAACTTCAACAAGTCCATTATCTTTTAGTTTGCATATCACATGATGAATTGGCTACGAATTCAATTGTCTCTGTAAATCCCTAAGGTTGTAGAATCTGAAAGAAGTGTCAATGTAATCCTTCAACTGACTCTCATGTCCTAGTAGCCTATCAGTGCCTCCAATTCTTCCAGCCATTAGCTTTATAATTCTCAAAGAATGAACTGAATTGCAAGAATTTGTTTGTTGCAAGATAAAACATAACTAACTCATGAATCCAAATATATTAAATTCAAATCCAAACATTTGGCATTGAGTTTTGTGTGTCACACAAGTGAATAAAGACCAAAAATCTTAAGACACTTTGTGAGATTAGCAATGAGCAAATTTACAATTATGTTGGTAGCTTAATGACTAGTTTGCAACTCAATTCAACCATTAAAGCTTAGTTGCAAAGTATATTTCACCTTATAAGCGTCAACATAGAAGAAATCTTGATTTTCTACCTCTTTTCTTATTTGCATTGGCTTGGAAACATTGGCTTTGAAGTGTGATTCCAATCCTTCATAAATCCTTTGTATTTGTTCACATTCAAAGGAGAAGCCTTTTAACTTACTTTATGAACCCATCCATTTATTGAGTACAACTAGACCCATGCTCTTGCAATGAAAGGAAGATCGATAATCGGCATGCATCAGTGATGATTACGCATTGAATACTTTATATCAATGGGGACACAAGAACCATCCAATTAAAATTGGCTTTAACTGAAGCACTTCTATTGTTTAGAAAGTAAAGATAATAGGTGTGCTTCTAAAGTTGGGAAAGCTACGAAGTGAAATTTCTGGAGCACAATGCTGCTAAGTGAATTGATCGATCTCTTTGTGAATCTTTAGCATTTATGCATGCAAAATGACCATCTCCATTCTCTAGTTTCACAAACTAGTTGCTTCACTTGTATGACCTAAAATGGATAAAGGATTCCTCCTTCAAAAAATTGAGTTCTGGGCTACATGGAGCAGCATCAAAAGCATTCTTTCAGCTTAGTAAAGAAACTAAGTCTAGACTTATTTCAAACCATCTTTTGGGCACTAAATCACTTCAATTTGAATGCCAATTTTACCTTAGCTAGAATCTCTAGATAAAGTATCCTATAGATGCAGTTTGATTTATTTTCTTTCCATTCATTTCCTAGAGCACCTCACAAGTATATTTTTTGATTCCATTATATTGAGCACAAAACTGAAGAATTAATGGGGATCATGTTTTCTTCTCATCTAGGACTACACTTAGGACTACCCACCCGTATCCCTACATCACCTAGTGACTAATTTTCAAAAGTTCCCGCATGGATAAGAAGAAAAGCAATGTAGGGGCTTTCTATACCTAATTTTTAACAATATTGCATTGATTTACACCAAGCTAGAAGCCTCAAAAGGGGGAGACTAAAATTTTGGCAACAAGTTTAACTATCAAAGATGCTCAAAGCAAGTGTTCTACATGTATAAGATCTTATCATCATGGAATTTCTCTTATGAGGGTTAGGAACAAAGCCAAGATCCCTGGCTTGGGCTAAAGAGAATAAGTAGAACCTAATCTTCCACATCCATGTCAAGCTATTGTCATGTGAACCACAAGAGGGTCTTTTGAAGACCAAATTAAGAGGGGCTAGAATTCATCTAACCCACCACCTATCATATGCCATCGATGTTTTCCCATGAGTAGGGATAACCCAATCTTAGCTTGCTATACAACATCCTCGACCCCAACACCCTACAAAATTTTAGCTTAACCAAAAAGTAATCTAGCCAGAATGATAGAACAAAATATGCATTGATTTGGAAAGATGAGAAGAAAAGAATGTAGGGGCTTTCCATACCTACTTTTTAACAATATTGCATTGATTTACACTAAGCTAGAAGCCTCAAAAGGGGGAGACTAAAAGTCTAGCAACAAGTTTAACTATCAAATATGCTCAAACCAAGTTTTCTACATGTGTAATTGCTTAGAAAATCTACCAATCAAGGATACCTAATAGCATACCATCCACAGCTATCATTTTGGATTTAAAATTTGCAAATAAGTGTTTCAAAATTCACCTAGTTAAGATACTATTGAAGCAATTTGAAGACAATATGCACACAATCCAAGTTGCAAAGACAAACACATTGAAATATGGATCATTGTTGGTATGTATGTTCTTTTACTTGCAAAATTTATTTCCCACTATTGGTGATGTTAATTGGAGTACTGATTGGCTAGTCACATGTAGTGCCTCTCCCATTTGATTTTTGTAAGTCATCTTGATGGATGAAACCTTGATGATCTTGCTTGGTGAGTGATCATGATTGAACCATGAGTGGTCCACACCCTTGGAGTGATTGGAATTATATTACTGTATCAGTTGCTTTGATTATTCTTATGGCTAATTTATGAGATTATGATGTGTTAGATGGTTTCACTGAGGTTTATGCAAGTGGTTACCAAGATCGATGTGGTATCATAATGTTGTTATGTGATTACCCTAAGATGGGTGCAAAGTTTGTACTATGTATCATTATCTTGCTACATTGGACTAAGTTCCTATAGCAGTGATTAGTCATGTATTTGACTATGTTCGCTTATCTTTTTTGAGTTCCTTTTCATGTTGTTTAAACAACCATTATTAAATGATTAAATAATTAGAAATGAATTGTCCATGTTAGATTACCATGTTGTTCGGTTGATCATATCTAGATGATGATGCCTTTTATTTAAGATGACAATATGTTTATGATGACATCTGGTAATCCAATATTTGGACATATCCTCTAATTACATTTATAGGTTGGATTTAATGTTATGGTTATTTACTTCATTCTTGCTTTGAGATGCTTTATGTGAAAGTGAGTGATGTAAATAGATTATTTCAGTATAATTAAATAAATGGTTAAATTAGGTTATTTAATGCATTTATTGCTTCAGCTATGTTATTATATGCAATTGCACTTGATTGTGTTGTTCCGTGTGCAACATTTATATCCCTAGCAATGGCACATGGAATTAGTGATTCAACTATTCATATTTACCAATGTCATCATTGTATGGTTGACATAATTAAATGTTTAAATTTAACCTTTTGGTGATTTGATTAAATCTGGACTCATTTTCATTATGTGATTAGACCCGTGAGTGTGTCTTTCCATTTAGAGGTTTGCATTTGTTGTGAAAATTGTTAAGGAATTCTGTGATTTTGGTTTAAGGGTTTTCAAGCTTGATTTTATTTTATTTTAATTTTTGGTACCTTTTCCATAGATGAATTCCAATTACATGGGATATCTTGTTTTCATTTGGGTTGATTCAAGGTTTAAATAGGTTACCTGGTTAGTTACCCTAATCCATTATTCACTCGAAAAGTGAATAAGTATCCAAAAAGGAATTTAATTCCTCACTTCTCACTTTTGAATTAGAAAGTTTGAGAGTAAAACCCAAAATCCTCTTCATGAGGAATTACTGTTCTATTCATTGTGAAAGCTACGGGCATGAGATTATTGCGAGATTGGTCTTGTTGGATCCAACTCAGGGAGACCTCGGATTGTCGCAATTTTTAGCTACTTCTACGGAACTTTTATTTTATGATTCAGATTCTTGTTTTTCCCTTTTGGCTATGAGGTAGGGATCTCCCATTTTAATGTTTCAACTCTTTTTTTAATTCTATTTTTGGTAGCCATTAGTTAGGAGGTTGAGAACTAGTGTTCCCCTCCATTTTTGTATGCTAGCTCTACCCAGTTGGGTAGGTATGAGCATTTCCCTATTTTTTGGGATGAGGGTTTGGGGTTTCGCACTATTATGTTGGCTATTTTTGCATACGGTGTCCAAACCTAAATTTTATTGGGATTTTGTGGCTTTTGTGCCCTAAGACCAAATGGGTTTTAATTTCAAAGTTTTTGAGTTTTGAAGTTTTTCCCTCGATTTATGTGTCACCCAATTTTCTTGGATTTTTTTGGTATGATGTTGGTCATGGGCTTGGATTATTCGTAGGATGTCAATCAAACCAGTATTGCGTCTCTCTATTTGTATTAGGATGTGTGTTGCATCCGTACTTCCAACATTGTGTTCAGTTGAGTGATTTTATACCTACTGTTATTGTTTCTTTTGGACCTTTGTTATTATTTCATGGACAATAGGATTCATATAGAATCCATTCTCCTAAATTGAGGTTAATTGAGTGAGTTCATGATATTTGGTCTTGTTGCATTATTGGGATTCATGTAGAATCCATACTCCTAGATTGACGCCAGTTGAGTGAGTTCATGATGTTTGGTTTTATGATTCATTGAGATTCATGTAAAATCCATCCTCCCAAGCTTATTTTTGATTGAGTGATATTTTCTACTTGTGTTCTCATTAAGTCCTTATGTTATGATCTTTGTGATGGTGGTGCACCACACACGAGTATGTGCAAATACATTTGTTAGGTGACTTGCAAGGCTTGATCTCTCGTTTGTACTTTGGAGTTATGATCATTTGGGGTTGGGTTGGGAATATGCATGCCTACAGACACCCCTCATTGGATGAGCATGGGTAGGATAGGGTAGCACAATGGAAGGGGCTTCTACCTTGCAGCCTGGTGCCCATTGCCCAGAGGGTTGGCAGAGGAAGTTTTAATCAAGTGATAGCTAAATAAAATATTGGGTGGTAATAAAACTTAAGATAATAAAATGTTTCAGTGTGAGAGCCTTCCATTGGGAAGTTGAGTCCTCATAGTTCGAAGCTTGGGCTTTTCAATGCCAAGTGACTCTCTATGTAGTGAGTCCCTACCTAGTTACCCATTGAATGTCTAACTAGGACCTATAGTTCTTGCATTGTCTCATGATCTTGGTTTCAGCCATCTTTACTATCTGGCATGAGTGTTAACCATGGACATTTTCTTTATGTGTGTTTGTGGTTGGATCATTATCTCCATCAACATAGTGGGAGTGGACTTACAGGTTTCCACATGGTTGGGAGGCATAGCTACCTTTACCACTTTTGGTGACCGGTGTATAGAGATAGTCTAATTCCAATTGAGATTGATGCTTGATGTTCACTTGGTATTTCAGTTTATCCAGAGTATGTTTCCTTGTGATTTATACTTTCATTGTAATGCTTGGATATCATGTTCAGATGATGTTAGTTTATTTTATGCATTCTTTTATTATGATGTTTAGCATATGATTAGATGATGTGATTTCTTTAGTTGGAATATTTATTTTTTTGCTTGTTAGCATGTTAGATTTTTTGTTATTATGATGTTGTAATGCTTTACTAGTGACGTCCTCATAAAATAGCTCTGACTATCTAGTTGAAAGTTTGGGATGTTACATGTGAGGGATGGCTAGGAGCTTCAAGGTTTCATGATGCTATTATGATTGGGAGGAACCGAGCATGACTTTTGTTATGGTCATTCATTGCAATGTTTCTTTCAGTACATTTTCTTTACTACTATGTCTTAGATGGTTAGATGCAATTTCCATCTTGCATTTATTGTGCTCGAGTGTTTATGCCTTAATTTGCGGATTTGGTACTACCTGATGTGAGGAATTATCTTTTATAGCTTTTTATCCTTTGTTTTTTTGGTGTGTTGTTATGGTTCCTCATGCGAGATTGCACTTCCTTGCGCTAGATTATGGAAGTTTTGTGCAGGGCCTTGCATTTTCTTGCATGGCTCTTGGCACTTCTTTGCGTGAACCTTAGCACCAGTGCAGTTCTTTTTTACTACTAGTCCTAGCATTTCCTTGCATGAGATGGAATTTCCTCACATGGCTTGGTGTACTTTCTCACATGAAGAGGTACTTCCTCGCACAAGACTATTAGTTGTAATTTCTCTTGTGTGAAAAATAGGGGCAATCTCTATTGTTTTTTGGACAATGCAATTTGGGCTTTTGAGTACCCTTTAGGAATGCTAGTGTTACCATGCTTCGGTAGATTAGAGATTTTAGATTCTAGGTCATCTTGGATTTTCATCGTCAGTTTGAGTGTGTTAGTTTGGTTGTGGTGTCTAGAGATTTGTTGGTTGATGGGATTGTTGGTAAAGTTTTCCATTGTGATTTTTGTGATCCTTGTATGATGTTTTCATGTGCATTCATACTTGTTTTAAAATATATATAACTTGGTTTTTTTTTATCCTTGTTCCAAGGATCTTCGGGTGGGCCATTACATCATATATCAAATCAATGATTACATTAATGGTCTTGATGAAAAAATTTCTTACTAAACAATGATACCTACTTAATTAAAACTGTAGAACCAAGAACCTCATGGATTGAACTAATTGGATATGAGATAGCTATTGACCGAGATACCTATGCTACTAAGGCTTTAACAAAAAAAATTGTAGATAGGAAATTAAAGAGATTTGGAACTTTTGAGGAAGCTAAGAAAAGAATTAAACTTGAGATTTGAGTTCCTAATATGAAGAAGAAGTCCAAGAAAATGATAAACACTTTGGAAGGATAGTTCAGTGATGAAGATGATAAATCAGTTGATGAGGAAACCAAGAAAGAAGAAAATTATGGATAAGAAGAGGTTAAAGAAGAAGAAGTTGAAAACCACAAACCTAAGAGGGTTAGGAAGGCACAAGTAGAGGAGGTTGTCACTCCTAAGGCTACAAGATCAAGAACTCATGCTACATCAACCCCTACACCTCCCACTAAGAAAAGGAAAAAATAAGAAAGCGGAAGCCAAGCCAAACAAATAAGGACATGTCATAAGAGAAAGAAAGGTGAAGAATTAGTACATAAAGCATTAAAGAAGAAAAATGTCCACATAAATGATGACAATGAGAAATTTGAGTAAGATACCAAAAAATTTAGAGTTGTGAAGAATTTTGTGCCCAAGAAAATTGATGAACATGTAAAGTGTTTAAGAACATCTAGAATTTTTGGTTTCATGCATGTGTTAAAATTTCATAAATTAACTAATGAGGACAAATAGAAAATTGAAGAAGCATATGTAGATGCAATATATATACACAAATATGCACCTACTAGAATTTCTTGAAAAATACCTGATGAGTTGTATAATAAAATTAGTGTCAAATGAAAATATGTTGTAGATATCGAGAAGCAATTGAGAGAAAGGTCACTTATAGTGACAATGCCAAATATAACAGTACTATAAATTGATGAAGCATTGAACAAGTATAGGGTAAGATTCATGAAGAAGAGAAAATCATTGAAAATAATGATGGGAAGAACTAAAAAAGTTGATGAAGAAAGTAATAAAGTTTGGATAATGCTACTTAAAGTGGATGAGCAACCAAATAAATTTGAAATATCTGATACTGAGCTTCATGAACAACCACAACTAGAAAATATGGAAGAAGTCCCCAAAGATACCATGATATAGGTTATTAATGATATACAACAAATGGTTATCGAACAAACAAAGGAAGTGGAGATAGAAGACATAACTGAAAAAGATTCAAATGAAATGATAAATAAGGATCAAGATGTCATGGATATTGTAGAGGCTCCAACTAAGGACACATCCTTTACTGAGCCAGCTATTGCATAGCTAACGAAAGATGCAACCATACTGCAAAAAGTGCAAGCATATCCACCTCCCATACCATCTACTCATTCTATTAATATTAATTTTATTAATGTTCATGTTGATACAAATTTTACTAACATACCATAGGATACCAAAGAAGCAAACCAAGCTCTTGAGCAACAAAAAGGATATAGATAAGGGTGATGAACCCAAGGCTAGTGAGGAAATTAAAGACATTAATACTATAAAGGAAATAAATACATCAACTATAGGCATAGAATCAAGTGCACAACCACAAGAAATGGAGAAATAACAAAGAATATGTTGGAATTCTTTAGAATAACTGAGAGGGGGGGTGAATCAATTATCCAAGGTCTAGATGTACAAATAAAACTTTTAAATTCTTAGTAGATCCATATCCATAACACCTTATTATGCATGTATCCATTAGATGATACAACACTTAAACTTTGTAGGTTACTGTCCTAGGTCAAAACGACTTTGCAAAAATGTAAACATGAAACATAATAGATTTAATAACACATTTGACACATGGATTTTATGTGGAAACCCAATTTGGGAAAAACCACTAGTAACATGCTACTAATTCTCACTCTTCTGGAGTGATGTCCTATGAAAGGTCAACCTTGTTAAAAATTACAATACACATTGTTAAATGTGACCTGGTTAGAGGATTTCAATCACCCTATTAGGAGTGAGCCTTGTTAGAGGACTTTAGATCATTCACTTGGAATGTCACCTGGTTAAAGAATTTACAAATAACAGTTAGGTCAACCTTAATCCAAAGGATTTACCTAGACTAATACAATAATTAGAAAGTAACAATAAGGCTTGATCTGATAACAACTTGCAAATTACAAATCTCTATTTTAGTCCTCCATTATGTGTGGCTTTCACACACTTCAACTCTAATAGGTTATTCACCTTTCAAGGATTCATACTCTTAAGCCTTCTTGCTCTACATGCCAACTGCAATCTCTTCTATTTGGCCACTAAATGAAGCAATACCCTAGACTCCTTGTCTTCCTTAGGTTATGGCACATGACAACGTTTGCTTTTGACCATCTCTCTCTATAAATAGAGATTTAAGCTCTTTTTATGTTTAACCAAAATCATCCATTTTAGGGTTAGATAGGATTAGGTAGGATATAATGAATCTACCCACTTTTCCATTTGGTTCCTCTAGAAAAATCTTCTTCAATCCTTTTTGAACTCACCACAAAATGGTTTACCTTGAATTCTATGCCACTAGCTCATCATAGTTATCTTCCACATGCTTCACACAATTCAAGAAAATAAAATAGTCATCTTAGATTCATCAAATCTATGATTTAACATAAATACTGGCACTCGACATCAATATGTTGTTAGTAGGCTTCCATACTATTCTTCCACTCATCTTCCACTAGTTTACTCGACAAACACTAAAGTTTATTGATGCTTGGCATCAACTAAACTTTACTCAGCTTACACTTACACTATATTCACTCAACATGCACTGAATCATCACTTTTCTCAGCTCCAACTTCTCGGCTTGCACTAGCTTTTATTGGCACCTACTATGTACTCGATCAAGCTTGGCAGACTCAATTCTTCTTACTTGTTCTTCTAGAGTTAATTAGTGTATCCAAGCTTTGTAGCCTTAAACAGATAAACAATACACTATATCATCATTGTCTTAACTGATCTTTATACTTCTTTTTCATACCATAACTCAACCTTTCCTCTAGGTGCTCTTGTTATCCTATTTGATCAAATCCTCTTCATCAATAAAAAAAATGATATTACTCAAATCAACTAAGCAGTTATCTTACCAGCAAGTAGCAGGCTTGACATCAGTGACAAATGATTTTTCCACTACAGATTCTTCACTTCAAAACAATGTCATATCAATAGAATAGAGGGTGAGAATGAACATGAGAAATAAGCTTTAATGCAACAAACCAAGGACTAGCCTCGTGCAAAAGGAGAGACTTGGATAGAAACTACATGACATCATACTAGGGTACAAGCTCAACCAGAAGCCACGTAGCCATAAAGTGCAAGTGAGGCTCTTGAGCTCAAAGAAAGGGAAGAGAGGAAAGAGGAGGAGAAACCTCCAAGTGAGATATAGTCAAAGAAAACTGAGGAATAATAGGCCTTAGTGCCCCCCTAAAGTATGACCTAGTGTAAGTACACTTAGCACACTACATAGGAAGAAAAAGAAAAGGAGTAGCAAGGATCAAGTTTCTTGAGATGGAGAGATAATGTTTCTTGTGTGTGATCCTACCAAGTTGAATCCTGATGCTATGATGAAGTATGATGAATTGTTGATTTGAAAAAAATTACAAGATAAGTTAAAGCAAGAGATGAAGTAGAAAAAGTATTATCTGATGTAAAAGATATCTTACTAGATATGGTTCCAAAGTTTTAGTTGGATGAAAAAGAACCTATAATGGCTAGTGTCACTTGTACATCAAGTTAGTGAACCAAGTGTTGATATCGAGGAAAGAATGACACAAGTAACTGAGTATACAAGGTGAAATGTGAAGCAATTGGAAATAATCTCAACTACTTCATACTTCAAGGGTGGTTGTTAATTAACCTTGCCCCTCAAAGGGGAGTTAAGGAGACTAGACCTCTCAATCCCAACCCTAAGGTAACTAGGTCGAGGAAGATTAGTTCCAACTGAGTGATAAAGGAAAAAAAATGCAATTAAAGATATTAAGGTTTTAGGGTTGGAGAAAGAATGCAAAAGTCCTTAAAACCCTAATATAGAAAAAAATATGAAAAGAAATTAAGTAGATGTTCAATGTAAGAGTAAGTAAAAGGAAATTTTAATGTGTATTGAAATAGAGAGGGAAAGAAAACTTACCTTGTAAAATAAAAAATTGAAAAGTGGGATGTCAAACTACCTCTTAAAAGGTTGATTTCCATGTTCTTAGCTAAAAACTATGAGATAGAAAAAACCTAGAAATCATTTGGCTATCTAATAGTTTTGACCTCCCTTAATTGAGTTGAAATGGAAGTGTCAACTTGGAGAAACAAGGTAGATCTAGACGAACATGGTTGATCTAAACAAGGCCAAACTAGATGATCAGGGGTGACCTAGTCAACTTTATGCATTAAGGGTGATTCAATCAACTGATGTAGAGCATCTAGGGTTCCAACACTTACCACTCCTAATTAAGTATCAAACCCTTGAACCATCCCATCACCCTTATTTCTATAACATTTCCACAAATCTTATCCTCCAAGACTCCTTTCCTAGCTTGCCTCCCAGGTATAGTTGGATTGGTGTAGACTTAATAACTCTTATCAAGGCACTAGTCCTACTTGTCCTTCCTTCCCCTAAAACCCTAACCATTTCTTAAGATCTTTCTCCCTCACTTCATTGGTTCCTAATGTTTTATATACCCTCCATATCCTTTTTTACCTTGCCTAATACCTCTGGTCACAACAACAACCATTAAAACTCACTATCTTCAAATAGGACTAATTAGGCCTATTTGCTTAAGGTCTACTAACACTATTTTATCCCATTACTCAAAACCATTTAAAAAACCTCATGGAAAACCTTAGGAATCTTTAAGCTATCACCTCGCACTTCTAGATTCCAATTTTTTAGAGCTTCAAAGCATCCACAACCCTATTAACCCTCAAGCCCTACTTTCTAGCCTATCTTTTAGGCCTCTGAACCAGTTTTCACCAAAAGGCTTCTAAATCCTTTCCAAATGAAAATAAATCTTTCCAACCACTTTAACTATCAAGATCACATCCTATGAATTCTAGGCATTCCATTATATTGACCTAAACTGATCATGGGTGTGCTCTGCAACAACATCTTTCACTGTCCTGACTCACTTACTCCAAACAATCGACCTAGGGCATCACTACACAGCTTGGAATCCAATCAAAAAAATGTAAAACAAAGAAAAAAATTATTTACATAGTCTAACCTATCATCCCACAAGGTCTCACACATTTTCAACTATGGATGATTAGGTTAGAGTCATTACTGTGGTAGCAACCCTATGAATGAGAATGATAGACCAATCAACAAGAAAACTCCACAACTCCCTAACCTAAAAACTTCAAACCAAGTTTGATTATGAAAAATAAAGGTAAAAAACTATTCTACAAAAACCATAATTTATATCATCTATCCCAATCCCTACATAATCATACTAGGGCATTAAAGCACTATAAAAATAATGTAGAATGTTGCAAAAATTGGTACAACTAGCACGCATGTGTGAAGTTTGACTAAAACCTTCCAACCTTCCAAAATGTGTTTCCCCATGCTCAAATACCAGAGCATGGGTAGTTACAACTTCCCAAACTATCATTTGCAATATTTTGCAAAAATTGCAAAATTTGCTCGAGCAACTTTTTGAGCAACTTTGCAACTTTGGAGCAATTTTTGCTCTTTAAATCTTTCGATCAAATGGGCCCATCTAGGACCATTCTAGGACCCCAAAGAAGATTCCTAGGACCTATTTGGTAAAAAAACACCTTTGTTTCCCATCCCTAGTAACTTTTGACCTATGGAGCAACTTTTGACCAACTTAGGACCTAGTGAGTGATTTGGACTATTTTACACACACATTGAAACTAGTTGCATTCCAAGGACCCTTGGAACTTATTAAATGCACACAACCACTTAAATAACCCTTAACAACTTCAAAAACTCAAAAAAAGGGAGGTTCCCTACACCATACTCCCTTAGGACAAAGAACTCAAGTCCTTTGAGTTCAAAGGTTTGCAATGGTGACCCCATGCTTTAGTATCTTCTTTAGTCATCCAAGTGACCTCAGCAATTGGTAGTCCTTTCCACTTCACCAAATAAGTCTTGTAGGTTCCCTTCCTAGTCTTCTTAATCACCTTGGAGTCCACTATGTTGTCTAGTTGCAAAGGTTGAGGAGTGGGTAAGTATTTAACCCAATCAATTACCTCCAAGTTTGCAATGGTGTGCTAACTAGTATCAGTATGAGTACCTTTATAGGGGAACATATCACATATATTGAAAATGGGTGAAATTCCCAAGTTAGGAGGAAGTTATATTTCATATGCATCATTCCCAAACTTGTGTAAGATTTTCAAAGGTCCTATATTCTTCATCAATAATTTAGTTGGGTGTCCCTTTGGTAATCTCTCCTTTCTGAGGTAAGAAAGCACCAAATCCCCCACCTTAAATTGCAAGTCCCTCCTATTTTTATCTACCCTTTCTTTGTACTTCCCCACTTGATGTTGCAAAGCCTTTCTAATCTAGTCATGGAGCTCTTTCATTTTCTTTGTAAATGACTCCCCTTGTGCACTCCTCTTGTCATGTAAATTGAGATCCCTCAACTCCAAAATCCATTTATGGTCATTCCTATATACAACTTCAAATGGGCTCTTACTAGTAATCCTATTAATGGAGTCATTGTAAGCATACTTTGCCTGCTTTGTGATGTGATCCCATTATTGACCATGCTACTTGGTCAAACATCTCAATAGGTTGCCCAAAGACATGTTCACTATCTCAATTTTCCCATTAGAATGAGGATGGTAAGCTAGAGAAAAAGACAAATTTGTCCCCAACATCTTCCAAAGGGTTCTCCAAAAGTGTCCTACATTTTTGTTGTCTCTATCACTCACTATGTTCAATAGCAACCCATGGATTCTCACTATATCCCTGAAGAATAGGCCTGGTATATATGAAGCATCATTAGTTTTCTTGCAAGGGATTGAGTGCGCCATCTTGCTAAAATGGTCCACCACAACAAATATATTCTCATGCCCTCTAGGTGTTTTAGAGAGTCCTAAAACAAAATCCATGCTCAAGCACTGCCATGGCCTCTATGGTATAGTTAGGAGATGATATAACCCTACATTTCTGTTATGTCCTTTAGCACTCTGACACATCTAGAATTGCTCCACAAACCTCCTTACATCTAACTGTAACTTAGGCCAATGATAGTACCTAGTGACCTGCTCAAGTATCTTGTTTATCCCAAAATGTCCCCCTAAACTACCTTGATGTTTTTCCTTGATTATATTCTCCCTATTGGAACGTTGGAGAATGCACAATAAGTGTCCTTTGAATAGAAAACCTTCCTGCAACATATAAGCAGTGAAATCAACTTTAAAACCTTGTTTGAATTTTTCACATACCTCATAGGCATCTTTGAAGTCTTTATCCTCCTTATAGATATCTCTTACATCATCCATCCCCACACTCTATAATTGTATCTCTTGTATAGCCAATACTCCTATACTAAGAGCATTTGCAACTTTGTTGCTCACACCTTTCTTGTGCTTGATCACAAAGGTAAAAGCCTGCAAGTATTCCACCCACTTGAGGTGTCTATGATTTAACTTCTTCTACTCATTCAAGAAGCTAAGGGCATGATTATCTATATACACTACAAATTTCTTTGGTAGGAGGCAGTGCCTCCAATTTTTCAAGGCTTGGACCATTAGATATAACTCAAAGTCATAAGTGGGGTATCTTTGTTTTGCCTCATTCACTTTTTCATAAAATAATTCCACAGGGTGTCCTTCTTGACTTAGTATTGCCCCAATGGCTAGCTTACTGGCATCACACTCTACAATAAAGAGCTGATTGAATTTTGGAAACCTTAGGGTAGGTAGGTTTGCAATCCTCTTTTTCAATACTTCAAACCCCTTATTTTCTACCTCTATCCATTTGAACTAACACTTTATACCTCCTTTGATAGTATTAAGGATAGGTGCACATATATGACTGAATCCTCTCATAAACTTCCTATAGTAGGATGTCAAGCCATCAAAACTCCTAACATCTCCTATGCATTTAGGTGTTGGCCACACCAATATGGACTTGACCTTATTAGTACCCATCTTACTACACCCATTAGAAACAACAAACCCAAGATATACTAATTCAATTTTTAGAAACTCAAAATTTTATTGATTAATCATCAGCTTCTCTTGATGTAGCCTCCTCAAGACCATCTCTAAGTGCTTCATATGCTCCTCTCTAGATCTGCTAAAAATTAAAATTTCATCCAAATACATAATGACAAACTTACCTATGAAGCTTGCCAGCACCTCATTCATTAGCCTCATGAAGGTACTTGGAGAATTTTTCAAGCCAAAGGACATTACTAGCCACTCATACATCCCTTCAACTATTTTGAAGGTTGTCGTCCATTCATCACCAGGCCTAACTCTAGTTTGATGATACCCTAATTTCAAATCCACCTTGGAGAAGTAGCAAGATCCTCTCAAGTTATCTAACAAATCCTTAATCTAGGGCACAACAAACATATACCTGATGGTGATCTTGTTGATTTCCTTGGATTCAGTACACATTCTCCACTTGCCATCTTTCTTAGGTGCATGGACAGTTGGTACAATACAAGGGCTCAAGCTCTTCCTTATTAGGCCTTTTTTCCAACAAATCTTGTATCTATTTTACAATTTCAGCATTCTAACTTCGAGTCATCTTGTAAGTTGCCTTGTTAGGTATATTTTCTCCTAGTATTAAGTCTATTTGATGACTTACCTCTCTCATAGGCGGTAATGCACTAGGTAACCCATTGTCCACTATTTCATGGTACTTCTCCAATAACTGATGCACTTCTTGAGGAACATGGACCTTCTCCTTAGTTTCTTCCCTAACTCTTACCACTACTGCACAACAAACTCCTTTCTCCTTCTTCATAGCCTTTAGGAAATCCTTCCCACTCAATAACATCACACTCTCCCCCACATGTTTTTCTTCCTTAGGTTCTACCAAAGTGTCCATCTAAAACTTCTCGCCTTGCTTGGTGATCACATAACTATTTTGCTCCCCATCATGTAGAGCCTTTACTTCATACTACCATGGATTCCCTAACAAGAGATGTCAAGTATCCATAGGTATTATGTCACATAAAACCTTTTCCTTATATTCCCCTATGTCAAATTCCACAAATGTTTTTTCATCCACTAGTATTTATTGGCCCTTATTCAACCATGACACCTTATAGGAAGTGATGTGGGGTATCCTCTCAAGTTTCAACTTATCTACCATCTCTATTGATACTATATTTTTAGTGGAGCCAAAGCCCACTATCACTCTACAGATGACTTACAAGTGTTCTTTCTTTGGAGTTCTTCTCCCCCATTGCTTTTGAGATGTTTTTCATGTGTATTCTCTCCCCCATTGACTCAATGTCAAAAACATCAATATTACAAGTTACCAATTGTTAAATACCAATTGTGATGCAAGAGCATCTAGGGTTTTCTCGGTGACTACTTTGGAGTTCATGGGAGGAGGCTAAGTAGTTGCTTTGGAGGGTTCTTAGATTGGTGCTCGACATGGTCTTAGAACTCAGCATGGTCTATGAGCTTGGCATGGTCTTGGAGCTTGGCATGGTCTAGGAGCTTGGCATGGTCTTAGAGCTTAGCATGGTTTGTTGTGCTCGACGTGTATTGGGAGTTCGACGATGCTTGGGAGTTTGTTGTCACTTGGTAGTGTGTTGGTGTCAACTGGAGTTCTTGGTGCATTTGGAATGTGATCATGATGTGGATCAAGATAAGAGTTTGTGTGGTCTTGGTTATCTATCCTATGTACATTTAATCTCTGTTGTAAACTTAGGGGCTTGTCCAAAGTATTCTTGTGTAGTTATCACACATTAATTGCGGGTTAATGCGAGAGTTAACATTTTTGTATTTAATGTTTGTGGTGAGCTGACTTGTGGCTTAAATATGCATTTAATGCAATGGGTTTATTTAATTTGTAATTTTTGTGCTGACCTGTGGCTTAGTTGGGTATAAATAGGGGGTCTTGTGGAGTCTTTCAGGCATTCATTCATGGAGTGATTCATTCATTTCAGAGGAGTGAGTCTAGAGAGTAGTTGAAGGGAGATTTTTCTTGAGTCTATGGATAGAGTGTCCAATGCGAGGTAGTTTACAACAAGATTGTGGTGGAGTTGTGAGTTTGGAGAAGAGCTAGTGGTTGTGGTTTAGAAACAAGGAGGTTGCTTGGTGGCTTGCGAGCACAAGTTGAGGTCTTGGAGGTTTCTACCAGATTGTTGCTATCTTACAAATTTGGACTAGCTAGGGTTTGGATTAGATCTTGAGGGATCTTGTAGAACTATTATTGTAATTGCTATTATATTTTTCCATAACCTAGAAGGCCTTACAGCCAGGCATATTCCATTTAAACAATTATTTAATAAATAAAGAGTTGTAATTTGGTATCAAATATTGCATTTTTGTTATCTTTTGTTGGATTTCCACTGTGTGGTTATTGCTAGGGGCTATGACATATCCTTTGGGGATTCTCTTGCCTTGCACTGTGTCAGGTGGTATCAGAGTGAAGGTTATCCCTAAGTGTGTAGATAGATCACTAAAGTTGAGGTAGTCTGCACCAGAACTGGGTTGGAGAAGTAGATCTAAGAAGATCTTGATCTGGTGGTGGATTTTTCTTTCTGGAGTCCTAGATCTCTTGGTTGTGAGATGGCAGATTGTGGTTCTAAATTGCAATTGTAGAGTGCTTATAGATGGATCGATGGATGTGAAGATGGGAGATTGATCTTGTTGAGGCACGATCATAGAAAGTTTGTGTGATGTGCATTGCAGATCCATGTTCTTGGACTTGTGATATGGTTCCTGATTGTTCATGTGAGGTGGTAGGTTACAATCTAACTAGTAAACAATTCAATTTTATAACAGGGAGCATGGGAATGATTTTTTATAGAGGATTTATGAAGATCTTAGGAGATGGCTTCGAGAGGATTGGACCCTGAGATGATTGTGAATCTTTGTGATGTGGTGGAGAGAATGTTTTCTGAGATGCCTTCTTGATTTGAAGCTAGCTTGGTTGATCGAGTTAAGGACATGGTGAAGAAGGCATTCTGTGCATGTTTGTGGAGTTGGAGTCTACTGATCTAGAAAAGAGTTATCTGGCCGATTAAGAGACTTGTTTGTGAGAGAAGATAGCATAGCAAGGTCAAGGTGGAAGAGGTTGGTTTTGTTAATCATTTTATGGAGTCTAATATAAAACCTATAGAGCAACTTGAGGTTGTTGCTACAGATATTCCTAATCTTGTTGATGTTGGGATGGACATTGGTTTTCATGATCATTTGGTTGAGTCTGACATGGAGATTACATAACACTTGGTAATGGATGATTCGGGTTGTTGTTGGTAGTGAGTTATCTATTGCAAAGCATCTTTTTGTGAGCAATGAGATTGTTGGTGTTGTGAGTTTGGCATGTATTGATGGATATCTACATATTGCTACTAATGTGGAGTTTGTTGTTACTAGCATGGATTCACTAGTTGTTGTTGTGGATGAGGATTTGATGTTGAAGCATTATGTCCAGTTTATTCTTGGGAGTGAGCATGTTGATTGGATGGTTGAGATTCTAGTGTTTGATAGAATGATGCAGATGTGGATGATGTGCATGTTAGCTTTCTTTACCCTATTGGAGTGGAAGCCTTTGGTGAAGATGAATATGGTTGTTGATCTTTCTTTGGGCATCAAAGTGTGGGACACACTTTTCTATTTACCTAGGGAGTCTAATGTAGGAGCATCTTGGGTTTGCTCAGTGACCACTTTGGAGTTCATGAGAGGAGGCTTAGTAGTTTCTTTGGAGAGTGCTTGGACTGGTGCTCAGCATGGTCTTGGAGCTTGACATGGTTTATGGAGCTTAGCATGGTCTTGGAGCTCGCCATGGTCTGGGAGCTCAGAATGGTCTTAGAGCTCAACATGGTCTATCGTGCTCAACATGTATTGGGAGTTTGGCAATGCTTGGGAGTTTTTTGTTACTCGGTAATGTGTTGGTGCTGACTAGAGTTCTTGGTGCATTTGGCGTGTGATTGTGATGTGGATTGATCTGAGAGTTTGTGTGGACCTATGTGTGGTCTTGGTTATCTCTTGTATGTACATTTAATCTATGTTGTAAACTTGGGGCTTGTCCAAAGTATTTTTGTGTAGTTATCACATGTTAATTGCTGGTTAATGTGAGGGTTAATTTTGTTTATATTTAATGTTTGTTGTGAGCTGACTTGTGGCTTAAATATGCATTTAATGCAAGGGGTTTGTTTAATTTGTAATTGCTAGGCCAACTTCTGGCTTAGTTGGGTATTATTAGGGAATCTTGTGGAGTCTTTTAGGCATTCATTCGTGGAGTGATTCATTCATTTTGGAGGAGTGATCTTGGAGAGTAGCTGAAGGGCAAGTTTTCTTGAGTTTGTGAATAAAGCACTAAATGTGAGGTAGTTTACAATAGGATTGTGGTGGAGTTGCGAGTTTGGAGAAGAGCTAGTGGCTGCAATTTAGAAACAAGGAGGTTGCTTGGTGGCTTGCGAGTACAAGTTTACATCTTGGAGGTTTCTCTAGATTTTTGTTGTGTTACAAATTTGGACTAGCTAGGGTTTGGATTGGATCTTGAGGGATCTTGTAGAACTGTCATTGTAATCAATGTTGTATTTGGTCATAACCCAGAAGGCCTTACAAGTAGGAATATTCCATATAAACAATTATTCTATAAATAAAGAGTTGTGATTTGGTATTAGATCTTGCATTTTTGTTATCTTGTGTTGTGTTTTTGCTATGCAGTTATTGTTGGAGGTTAGGACATCTCCTTTGGGGATTCTCTTGCCTTGCACTGTGTCAAATTGTGAATAGACCGTGAGCTGACGATGCTATTGTAATTGTAATTAATTAATTATCTCAGCTACAGATTCATTTTTTTCTATGCCACAAGGAAGTTCCTAGGTATGACTAATTGGGAGAGAAACGAGTATGCAATGAAGTTAGTAACTCAATCCTACATGTCAAGATTGGAAAGTGTTAGAGACAATGACATTGATAGAATGATGAAGAACTTCTAGATTGAGATGAAATAGAGGTACATATTACCTCCCTCCATGGTAAAGAAGTATAAGGATGATATATGCTTCATGGTGGAAACTGATAACATCTACATGGAAGATGTGGAACCAAGGTTAAAGTTCATAGAACCCATGGGATATGAGATGAGCGCAAAACTTATTGAAGGATATGCACAGATCATACTTCAGTATGAGAAGGACACTAAGTGCCCTAGATGGGGAACCTATGAGGAGAAAATGAGAATAGTTCATTTTGAACTACACAAAAAGGAGAGAAAGAAGAAAGTAGAAAAGGTAACTGATTCCATCCTTAAGGAATTAGGTCTGACCTCTGAAGAATTCAATGAGGTAAAAGGAATTGCACTAAAGATGAAGGCAAGTGGGCAATCTAAAGTGATAGCAGCGACCCCAATATATGTTGCATGAACTTCAGAAGGTGTAACCATTGCACAATCATTTGCACAAGCCCCTATTGCACCATATCCAACAGTTGCATAAGTGCAACTAGAAAGGATAGAAAGTGATCAAACTAGGAGGTTGCCAAAGGTGGAAGCACTTGTTTTGCAGAGGAAGTAAGAAAGACTAGTAAAAGTCAAGCAAGAACTAGCACCATCCACTAGAAAAAGGGTCAAGCAGACCACTAGCGGACCAAGAAAGAGAAGAAAGACACTGCAAGTCAGTGATTTTGAGGATTTCGATGATAAAGTTGAAAAGAGACCAGTGGAGCAAGCCACACAAGAGGCATAACACCAATTGGAAAGAAAGCATGTAAGTCGAAGGTAGAAAACCTTAACATGAAAATTATCAATCATGATAATTTTGCACAGTTGAACAAATATTATAGGTTGTACAATAATATGGATAGAAGGCATCTAGAGAGTTCCATAGTGAGGAACATGATCCTAAGGTATAAGAGGTTTGACAATATTGAAAATAAGATTCCAGAAGACCTATTTAATAGGTTGTTGAACAAATAGAAAAGAGTGTTAGAAGAAGACACCAATTTGAGAATAACAATGATCAACAAGTTGTGTGAAACTAACTCCAAGGAGGACTCATATAGAATTTTGAAGGGTATTGAGCCTTTGTTAAGGAACAAAAGAAGAGCAATTCTTCTAATGGAAGGAAACTATGAACATGTAAGAAAGGAAATTAAGGAGGTCATCGTGAAATACATTACCTTAGTGCCTACAACAACAAAGGTGAGTGTGCAAACCAAACCTAAGAGCCTAGTGTACGTACAAGTCAGCACACCTTCCTATGATGAGGAAGAAGTAGGAGAGACACATCAGTCACTATCACCACCACATATTGTTATGGGTACTGAATCCATGCAAGTGGATAGTACATACATAACTATGGATGCAAAGGAGAATCCTTTTGCAACATTTGGCAAATCCATTATTAGAAATATCACAACATACAGTAGCTCTGATGATGATCAAGAAGAGGAAAAGAAGAAAAAGGTTGAGGAAAATAAGAAAGAAGAGGCAAAGAGAAGAGAAGAAGAGAAGATAAATGAAGAGAAAAAAGAAAGAAGAAGAGAGAAAGAAAGAAGAAGAAAAGAAAAAGAAAGAAGAAGAAGAAAAGAAAAAGAAAGAAGAGGAAGAGGAAAGAAAGAAGAAAGAAGAATAAGAAAGGAAGAAAGAATAAGAAGACTCTAAGAGAGAAGCTAAGAGATTGGAAGAATAGAAGAAGAAAGTTGAGGAAGAGAGGAAGATTGCAGAACTAAAATCAGTTACACTCATTCCTATAGTAACTCCAGTAGCAGTAGTAATAATACCATCTAATGATGATGATGATCATAAAGGACTGATGAGCCCACTAACAATTTTTTTTGAGAAGAACAAATCAATAAAATCTTAGGAGAAGACACTAACTGAAGTCTTGGACAGAATGCAAAAGATAGTTACCACAATTGTAGCCAATCCAAACTTGCAGGTAACGGCCAAAGAATTGGTGAAGACCTTTGATGAGGAATTCACAACCTTAGTTGAGGTAGCTTCAAAACAAGCATAGGCCAAGCATGATGCAACACTATTTGATACAATGTGCACAAATGTGAGAAGTGATTTGAAGGCACTTGATGTAAGCATTGAGGAGTTAAGAAAACACATTGATGAAGAGAAGAAATTGCATGGATAGTGTGCGATGTCATAAAAATACATAATAGACTTTGAGAGTTGGATAAAAGGTAAGTCGAGTGACCTTGATACACTCACTGCAAAACTATAGCTCCCTAAGACCAATATTGAGAAATGTGGTGCAGAAGTGGAGAAGATCCATAGTGAGATTAGAGGCTTGGAGTATGACAAGAAAAAGGCAGCAAAAAGGTTCTCTAGTCTTAGATAAATCTTGTCACCTAAGATAAACATTTTGGAGAGGCAACTAGAGGAATGTCTTGCAGTAGAGACTTCCTATGACAAGTTTTCTTATACTGACTTGAACATAGTTGAAGTGGCATCCTATGTACTATGCACACTAATCAATATTTCTGATATAGTGAAAGAGAATTGGAAAAAGGAAGTGGATAGACTGAAGCTTATATATGTAGATTGTTTTTCCAGGATATCAAGTTGATCAGTAGTAGACCACCCAGCTTTTGTATATAGTTTTTGACACCTTTGCCATTGATGTCAAAGGGGGAGTAATAAATAAGGAGAATTTTATGGTTGTAATTACTAAAGGGAAGAAGTAATATATGTAAGGAATTGTATATGTATATGGAAGGGGGAGTATACCTATGTATCAATGTAAAGGAGCGATAAGGAATGTAATGATCCATCAAAATGTGAATAAAATTATTATGTTTTGAAGGCAATTTTGTGTAGTTACTTTTATTTGTTTTTGTTATGTATGACATCATTTTGGGACTTAGCCAAATTTTCCAAATATTTCCATCAATTCCAAAGGGGGATATTGTTGGCAATATGGTTAGATAGATGTCTTAAGATTTGTCATTTATTGTAACATATATTCAACATTTCATTTATGCATTTAGAGTTAGAAAATTGTCAAAGTGTTAGATAGTTTGCAGTAGCATGTATGGACGATACACTTTGATTTAGCTTATGCGCAGTTGAGGAAAAGCTTTATGATAACATCATGATGATGCATGCCATTGCACAGATGTGTAAAAATAGTACAACATGAGTTATAATTAAAATACCAGTATGGGTATTTGACAGAGCATAGCAGAGAGTTGAGTTTTATGACTTAAGGAATTATTTTGGTGACAAAATAATTACTAAGCCATGATGAGCTGACTTTGTGGATATTATTCCATAAGCTACTTTATATTATATCAAGTGTGTGAACACATGAAGGCCGACTAAGTAGAGAATTACTAATTTGTGAAGTATAAGTAAAGATCTTATCTTGCGCAAATAAGTGTGCTAGATGTGGAAATTGTATGATATGTGAACTATTATATATACAACTTGATAGTTATATGAGACTTATGTGATGCAAGATTTGATGTATGATCAGAGAAAGTGTGAATTACAACATTGAGAAAGTATTGTAGGTATATCTATTCTTGTGAAGAACTTTATTGTATGAATGCATGTAAGGGCAGTGGGCTCTTCTTGCATACATTGTAATTGTTCTACCAACTCCTAATAGGGTTGAGGCTTCTATAAAGGCCTACTCCTCTAACAAGGAATTGAGACACTATATGTACTTCATAGACACCTAACAGAGTCAATATCCTTAACATGATCCTTTGTTTTAGTGAATCATCTTGTGGGTATCATCCCCACCAGGGTTTTCCCTTGGCCAGGGTTTCCCTAGTTTAAAAATAATGGTGTTATGAGTTCTCTATGTGTATGGTTATATTTATTGTTCAATATTGTTGGTTTACTTTCATATGCAAGTTATAAAGTAACAATATTCAATTGTGGGCAAAAGTTTGTAGAATATTGATTCACCCTCCTCTCAATATTATCTGTTTCTAATAGAACCTATCCTTTGACTACCAAAATAGGCAACCAAACTGAATCAAAATCCTAAAATTCCTGAACCATCAGAATGAGCTCCCATCTTTTTGACGATATCGTGTGTGCCAAAAATGGAGTATGTATGCTCAAGTTATGAGCAAAAAATCAAAAACTACTCAAAAAGGCCTTGAAGGATATGTAGGAGGGTTACACAGTGCTGACATCAACATTCTACACCATTAGATGTGATGGCCTGGAGACCATCACTACAAAAAAGGCTGTCAGGTTAGTGCTGACATGAAAGTGCCACGTATGCAGATAACATGCCAAGGTCATGTGTGTAGGAGAGTTAGAAGTTGAAGCCAGATTGTTGGAACCCAATAGTACCACATGTTGGCATTGGGAGTGGCAGTGCTCTGGTGGTTGTAGGCAATGGACTGACGACGACGAGTGGTTTTTTGGAGGCGATAGTGGAGGCGGGCAGTCAACCGACAACGAGGATAGGTGGTGGGTTGTTAGTCAATGATGCTTGTCGTTGGGCAGCGGCGGGGTTGTGACAACTAGACGGTGGCACTCATGGGCCACCCATAGGCTGCCATGTGGCAGCACCTAGGTGGTTTGCTCAAAAACTTTAATTTTTTTTCCTCTTAAGGCATATCGTGGCCTTCGAAGCTAACGATGTCCAAACGAGACATAGTTTATATGGAAATGGGGGTTTTTGGGCACTCTAAATCTAATAGTGAGAACCGTTTGGGCTCAAAGTGCTCCAAAAATTTGACCTCCCCTCCCCTCCCCCTAGATCCATTAAAAAATATGCAAAATGAGAAAGAAAAAAGGCCTCCAATGGTAATTTTGTCCAAAATGGACAAACTTTATATGAAAATGGGGGTTTATGGGATCTCTGAATCCAATGGTAAGGTCTGTTTGGACTCAAAGTGTACCAAAAAATGAGCCCCTTTAGAAACAAGAAAAAGGGTATCTAAAACCCTTCAAATCGAAAGCTTCAAAGAAAATCTTCAATCAAGAACATGAAGCTATACGAAACACTCTTATACCATTTAGGAGTTGGTGTACAAGATATATGAAAAACCCAACTTCATCGGAGCTACTGGAAACACCTGCAAGCAAATAACTTGTCACAAGGAAGAGAGAAGAAAAAGAAGAGAGGGAAACTTTGCAAGAGAAATAAAGTATTCACATTAATCAACCAACTGAAACAAGAGAGCAGACCTCTCAGAGTGAGAGATAAAGCATCTCAAGATTTTGGAATGCAAGTTCCACAAAGAAGAGGAGTGATCTCCTTATAAAGGAAATCAATCAAACCACTTTAGGAAACCCTAAAGTTGACCTAACACTAAAGGGATAATATGAAATTTAATAAAAGGAAACTTTTATTAAATGTCACCTACATGATTCACTTTGAATATCATCCACATGAAGAGACAAAAGTCAAACTTCAATAGTGACTGAATAGTGATTTGATTAGTGAAATCTTAAGTGTAGATTAACATAATTAACCTTTACTCTAACACATATCACTACTTATCTTCACAAATATCATGCTAATTGAAGTGCTCTTCACAGCTTGAGCATGGAAAAGGAATGAAACAGTAAAAATTTATAGGCACATAGGTTGTATGGATACCTTGTTGATACGATAAACATATTCATCTTTGTAACGATTGAAAGTGACATTGAACTAAGTTTTGCTTCTTGCACCTAATTTTTTGCATGTCATTAATGTAATTATTTATTATATTATACAACATTTTTTTATTTATGTGATTGATGGTGAACTGTATATTAGATAATTATTTTTAGGTTTTCTTTGTTGATATTAGATTAAATTAAATTTTTAGTACTTGAAATTTAGATATCTATTTTTTAATTTATTTAACATAAGATTGATATAAGAATTTTAAATTTCCTATTAAAAAATATAAGAATTAAATAACATTTTAGATAGTATATAAAAGTTGGCTTTGTAATTTTTATCTTTCTTAATAAATGCAATTATGATGAAAACCCTAACCTAACATGCAATTCTATAATCCAGACAATGGACTCTTACAATGAGAAAAGTGAAATTAATTCTAAGCTGATACTAATCCAAAGAGAGCAAGCTCATAAAAAAAAAAGAGAATACTATGCACACCATAGAGATGAAATAGCTATTCGTGGACATGTATAAGGCATAGACAGATGGAAAACAAGATTACAATAAAAAAATACTATGCAGCACATAGAGAAGCCCAAAAACAATAGGATTCAGAAGCCACAACACCACTAGATACCAATTCTAACTTTACAACAACATTTAAAATATTTTAGCACCAAATAGACTTCTTGGCAAACTTACAAATATGCACTATATGCAAAGAATGTTATCCAAGCATGCTTTTGCATCTATCAAGCTTGAATCCATCTTGCAGGAGATGCTCCCACGAGAAAGTGATACATCGATTCTCATCTATGAACAACATGGACCTAAGAGAGCAACCTTTGGTGTTGAAAAGACTAACCTAGGTGGAAGAGATGCTTATTGTCATAATCAACCCAGTATTGCAAGTCAGCCATAGTTTTGAGGGCTAGTATAAATACAATAGACACACAATAAGCTTTGCACAAGACAAAAAATATTGCAAAAGTGCTTCCATGAAGAATACAAGAAGTATATATGTGCATAATTTGAAGACTACATACATAAGGACATTATAATGATTGTTGCATGAGTAGAAGTTATGTTATAGATACAGTACAAAACAAAATCTAACATGATCCATATCACAACAATGCCACCATAGATATCAAATGCTTAGTAGAAATCCTTGAAATAAGAATAAATGTTTCAAGCATGCTTCAAAGCAAGATATGGTGATACCAGATGACAAGATGGAAATTGATGGAGATCTAACTAAAAATAGTGTTCCATGCACATCACCATTCACGTCTAAATTGCCAAATAAATGTTGTGAGCTAGAAATTATTAAGAAAATATTGGAATTGGAGGACAATATGGATGATGCCATTAACTGGCTTGAAATAGACTCCTCTCCAATAAATGAATACAACACTAAGGTCTGATTGGATATGGCTTTTCCCACTCTCTTCCCAATAGGATTTGCGCAACACATGTAATCATGACTACAAGAAGTACAATTCCATGAGTATGTATTACACTTGATAAGGTTTCATGACCATAGGTTGGGAAGGTACCCTTAGTTCTAATATTTTATCTACAATCTTATGATGCGACATCACATTCAAGCCCTTGCAATAGTGTTTGTGAAGAAAAACTAATGGTCACCATCGAAAGTCTTTGCAGACATCTAGAAAACCTCCTAGACTCACAACTTGCAAAGGAATTCATGCAATTTGGATCTTCAATTAGAGGCACAAAACCATATTGGAAAAAATATTAGTCAAAATTAACAAACATGATCAGTTAACTAGGAGCACTGATGCTATTTTTCATATTAAGTGCAATAGACACAAAGTGGCCAGATCTACAATGTTTGTTTACACATGACACACCTATCAAAATGTGGTCAAACAAACAACACTTGGAAAACATAATAAACAACCCCCACACCATATCATTGTACTTGCATCAGTGATACACAATATTTCGTGAAGAGGTGATCGAAAAACATCTTGGTGCAAAAGACTATTGGTACAGATATGAATGGAAACATAGACAATCTACAAATATACATGGATTTGTTTGGCTAAAAAATGCACTAGATATGGAAAACATTGATTGGAAGAATAATGCAGAGGTTGAAAAAGAACACAATTTTTTTGACATGTATGCATGCTCTTGGAACCCTCAAGATGCATATCATAGAAGCAATACAATATCTTGGGCTTTGCCAAATGATCCATGCTTTCTCAACACAACAAATATATTCGCAACAAATCATGTACATGACTAGGAAAACATTATTAACTGTGTCTAGAGACACACAAAATGTAAAGAGGGAACATGTTTGTGGAAGAAGGGTTAAAAAAATAGAGTGTCAATGCAAAGCTCCATGGAAAGAACAAAATGTCTCCACTCTGTCATGTGATAGTGATGGGATTGAAAAATATGAACTTGCAAGAAACGATGATAGGCTAAACATACACAACAATGACATGTTAAAGATTTGGAGAGAAAACATAGATTGTCAGTCAGTTATCTCATGAGCCCTTGTTCTCAAGTACATCACCAAATATGCATCAAAAGAAGAGAAAACATATGATACTTGTACTAACATGCTAAGAAGAATATCAATAATACATCAAGAAGACATGCCAACCCTCGTTGCATATCAAAAGCTCATAATAGAGATTTTTGTAGAGTGTGATATAGGGCAACAAGAAACATGTCACATGCTCCAAAAACTACCACTCGTCATATGCAGTTGTCTTTTTGAATCCTTGAATGTTGGATGAAAAGTGTTCCAACAGATAACAAAGAGAAAGGGTGAAAGTCAAGTGCAGTCTACCTACTCGCATAACTATACTGAACGACCCGTAGAGCTCGAAACACTAACACTTCTTGAATCTATAAGATCATACATGTATTTTGCGAATCGTAAACAAAGCAAGTGGAAAAAGAGATATGTAAAAGCCATAGTCATTGTCTACCCAAAGTTTTATAGCATCCCAAATGAGGAGTCAGAGTAATTTGAAATATTTTGTTGGACTGAGCTACTCTTATATAAATATTTCCATTACATAGAGATCAAAATAGGGCTTAGAAAGGATCAAATAATTACAATCTAGAAGTAGATTAAAATGCAACAATATATTATGTATGGCATGTCAATTGCATTACCCAAAAGGGAGAAACCTCAAAAGAAGATGAAAGTGACAGTGATACCAACATGGATGAAACAATAGAGCTAAATGAGTGGCAATTATTTTCACAAATGGGGCTCTCAAGTAGTGTTAGCCTAAGTAAACTTGATATGCTTGGTAGATGTGAGTTTGATCACAAAAATAGATGGGATTTGGTTGCAATACCAGAACATTTACATGAAATTGTAACACAATTCATAAATGCAAAAAAAAAAAAAAAAAGGGCAAGAAGAAAAAATGTTGTCTAACTTTGATATCCCCAGCTATACATTGTTGACAAAGCACAAAATTGCTTTAGAAATAATTACAAACCACAACAATTGCTCAAGTTCCAAACCACTTCACATGATAATTCAAGGGACAATCGGTACATGAAAATCCTACTTGATCACCTACATACGAAATGCACTCAAGAGTAAGACACTAGAATAATGAAGCCAACTACTCACACTAGCTCTTATAGGAGTTGCTACATTCAATATACATGCATTGACAATACATTTAGTGCTCAAGATTCGTATTAGAGAAATGCATCCATTGCAAGGGCAGGCTTCGACAATATTCTAGGAAGCATTAAAGGACGTAAGATACATTCTTATTGATAAAATGAGCTTCATAGGGCAAAGATACTATTAAAAATAGGCAGTCGATTGTGATAAGCATTTCCCTACAATGAACATCTATGCTTCAGAGGAATCTCCATAATCTTAGTTGGAGACCTTGTGCAATTGCCACCTATGATGGACAAGCCTATCTACACAACACACTCTAGCACTAGGTTTCTATGGGAGCAATTCACAACTGTTGTCACTTTATAAATAATGTTTTGACAACAAGGTGAAAGTACAACCCATACACAATTCTATCCAATGTTACAGAACATACAAAATGAAAAACCAAGGAAAGAAGACTGTTAGTTATTGATGACCCAAACAAACAAACAAGTAACATTATCTGAAATGGAATAATTTGACTACTCAATGCACCTATTTTCTACCAATGATTTGATTAGTCTACACAACAAACAAATGCTGCAATTTTTGAATTGTCTTATTACAATAAGTATTGCAGCAAACACCAAGAACAAAATGGACAATGCAAGTGGTGATGAAAAACTCAAAAAATAAGAGCTACTTTGTAAAGGCCAACACATCATGCTCATGACAAACATATGGACACAAGTAGGTCTTGTAAATGGATCTCTTGGTGAGGTAGTTAATATTGTGTATAGACTTGGTTTCGAACCACTTGATATTCCATTGTATGCTACAACAAGGATGGATAATTATATTGGACCACCGTGGAACGAAGATGACCCGAAGATTCTACCCATAACTCCTATGTCATTGGGTAGTTGAAGGTAAATACCACTCATAATGGCATGGGCTATAACCATACACAAATCTCAAGGTCTGACACTGCAAAAAGCAACAATTGACATTGGGAAGATAGAAAGGCAAGGGTTGACGTTCACATCTATGTCTAGAGTTAGAACATTGAATGACCTTTGCATTCAACCAAAGTTCTCCTTCAAGAGATACTCCAAAATGCAAGACAACTTATAGAAAATCTCAAGGAAAAAAGAGGAAGCCTAGTTGCAATAATGCTCTCTCTAACAAATCTAAGGTACAACACTCAACACAACCATTTTCTTAGGCGACTAAATGTTAGATTATGGTGACTGATCAAGAAAGTACTGTACATACTTCATAATTTTTTTTTTTTTTGGGCCGTGGCGAACATTGTAGCCGACATATTATGGCCGACATGTTGTAACCCTAAAACGGATAAAATACTTGTATAAAAGGGTTTAGGGTTAGGTATTTTCATCATGTTGTGATGCGAAATTGGTTCTTGCGACGATGTTGAGCTGTAAGGGATTACAGATTGTAATCAGGTTGTAGTCACTGGATTGTAATAAGATTGGACTTGCTGTTTGGTGGATGTAGCCCAGGGATTGGGTGAACCACGTTAAATCTTGGTTCCTTGTGTTCATTTCTGTGTGATCTATTATTTTTTGTTATTGGTTATATTTACATGTAGTTTTTTAAATATGTCCGTGGTTTATTCTAACACTAAATGTTATAAATTTCTCACACATTCTCCTCACACATTTTCTAAGGTCTACAACACAACAAAATCACTTTCTTAGGATACTAAAGTTATCATGTACAATTTTAACAGTTCTTCTTCTTCGATTTGTGTAAGTCTTCTAAGTGATGTAGAGCCACACCTTGGAAAGCTCAGGAGGAATACTCACTCAACTGAGTTACTTCAAGGGGCACGTACATCAATCAGCCAGGATCGAACTTGAACCAAACTAAATGCAAATCTTCACATGCACACCAAGATCTTTAACTCGGAATGTCCTTCCAAATCAAATTGTTAAGGCTGAGACTCAAAGAAAATGTATTCCATCTCCATGCCGCCTACACTTCAATGTGATCAAACTCGGCAAGGGTTTGCATGAAGAATAAAATGGAGTGTAGAACATGCAGAAGATCCACCAGAAAATAGACTGTAAAAGAATGTTATAAGGTCTCATACTAATCCTCCTGCAACATCATTCGGAAATCTGCACCTTTCTGCTTTCGCACGGACTCACCACAATCTTTCCTCACCTTTCGTATTCCTGTCTTAGAAAATCGGGTGCAACTGAATCATAAATGCCATGCTTGAAACAACAATATCAAAAACCGTATATCTCTGCTGAAAAACATCAAAAACACCATAGAAAATCGAAACTTTGCATAATGGAAATCATTTCATATTTGCCAGATGGAAACCGAAAAATCTCAGCGGTTTTTGGAGAGTTTTGAGAAAAAAAAACGACAACTTCAATGAGACTTGCACAAGAAAACCAAAACACATTTCATACTAAAAACTGAACCATGCACAAGGAAAATCAGAAGAAACGTTCTATTCTCTCCAAAATTCGATCTTCCAAAGCTGAAGAGACACACGAAAAAATTGCAACTTTTCTATCTTACTCAAACTCGAATGAATCTCTTACATAGCCGAATGGCTTATTTAAAACTGACTCTCCTTTTCTAATAAAAGGATGAGAAACGTTTTTTTCCGTCTTCTATCCAAGAAAAGGATAAGAATCTGAAACTGCCTACTACCTATTATTGGAATCTGACAATCATTAAAACTATTCTAATTTAAAGAATCTACACCCGATCCTAGGTGGCTATATCTGAAGAGCTCATCGAATTGCGACTCTAGGTATGCCACCACATGTAGGACGCTTATTGAAAACATTAAATACATACAAAACATAAACATTTCTTATTCTATTTTCCGTTCTGCTACTGTAGCACTAAGGAGCTATTCCTAAATATTTTTGTACTAAGAAAGCATTTTCTACAAGTACAAGTCTTGACAACTTAAAAAACAATGATCCATTCAACCGTTTCTCTTTCTTGCATCTGTAAACCACAAAATACTTGTTCCATGAAATTATAATGTACAATTTCTTTGAGTATTGATCTTTTGACTTTTTAACACAATAAAAAATATTGGACAAATCATGATTTTTAATCGACATAACCATTGCACCCTATTGGTGCAAGTGCTAGTTATTTTGTTTTGAGGATATCCTTATGAATTCAACACCAATCGCAAGTTCATCATGGAGCCCACACCAATGATGTCATAGTCTCTATTATTAGCCAAAGCTTATCACAATACCACATAAAAAGTAAAGTTATATTAATTTAATGATATAAATATTGAAAATAATATTTTAATAAAAGAGAAACAAAACTGTAGGGACAAGCAGCGCTTGACTCGGGTTATTCATGCATTTTTAATAGAATACGAGGAAAGTGGGATCACAAGGTGAATAGTTTTGTGCAGCTGACTTGAGATCATGTTTGCCACAATTGGAAAGAGCGAGGTTATCCGCTTCTGGCCAGCGCGCGTAGGGTTTCTATATTTGTTTTATCTCGACGTCATTAACGAGGCGAAGTCCCGATGGAGCTTAAATATCAGAGTTGGTCTTTGATCATGACAGCCTACAAGCCTGGGTTTTACATATTTATTCAAGAGAATAAGGTTGAACTACAAGGAGTTTATCATGGAGTTTCACCAAATCTGAAAACTGAAATGATGGCGACAATCTTATTTTATTCCTATCTTAAAGGAAACAGTGGAAAATTATACCCACGGAGCAGCATTTTAGCAAAGAAGTCTACCCACAATTTGTTAACCTTGCTAGTCACGAGTAATTTGAGCAACGAGATCAAGAGAAGACAAAGTAAAAGTTGTCACTCCAAGGCCGGTGAGGCTGACGATGAACAAAGAACGATTTGAAGGCAGTATTCATCAAATAATTGCGAAGAATTTTTGCAGTTATTCAAACGGCGAACAAATCTGTAGCCTGTAAATTCCTATAATAGGTTACCTACAGATTCATCTTCGGCCTAAAATGCAAGACGGCAAGAAGTTGTAGAACGCACAGAATGACAGGTTTACCGGTGGTGAGAGATGATATCATTCGGTTGCTTGCTGTTAGACAAGGTTGAGCAACTGAGAGAGAAGACGCAGATTTGAATTCTATTGATCAGCTAAGATGAATATTGTGAAGTCTCAGGTGTGGCAGCCTTGTAATCGTAAGCGTGGTATGGCATAGTCTGTAATAAAGTGCGTAGATATCATATATGCGAGAAAAATGAGCGCGCAAAGAACTCGAGTGGGGAAGTATGAATTGGGGCGCACCGTTGGAGAGGGCAATTTTTCCAAGGTGAAATTTGCCAGAAATGTGCAGAGCGGAGAAAGTGTTGCCATCAAGATCATGGAAAGGGATACTCTGCTCAAACACAAGATGGTCAATCAGGTATTGCTACTTGGATCTTTATCCAATTCCCTTTTTTCTTTACTCGTTTTGCTTCTAGGTCACTGGTCACTACCGTTTAAGCACAACTTCCGCACTAGACTCCATCTGTAACCTCAAATACTCCATACAGCAGAAAAAAAAAGAGAGAAGAATAAATAAAAAAGTATCTTTAAAGTAGATGAATGGTATGTTCGGAAATAACCATGTAATTTTACTTTACATTGTTTCAGATCAAACTGATTCAATATCATGATATACAGTACACATAAAATCACGCAGTTATTTTCAGAAGCATATCACTGTTTTAATTTGACTGAAAATATTTCCAAAAGTCAACAGGGGTTTTGAGGAAATGGCAGCAGCAATATAGAGCTTTCATCGATTCATTTTAATAAAATTCCATTAAAAATTCAAATATTCTTTATGTTCCTCATCACTCATCCCTTCTTCCCTCCTTTCCCAGTCTACTCATGAACATAGCCTGGATAAACACAACAAAAATTATGCTGGTTCACTCTATAATTAGATAAGACCAAAAATTAAGGATTTTCAAGGAAATGATAGTAACAATGTGAAAAATCGAGGGTTATTCTATCTAGAACTAGCGCGACTTAATCCTCAAAAAATCGAGGGTTATTCTCTGTTGTTCACGTGGAGGTTTGTTGGGTGCCATTTCTCTGCAACTTGCACCCAATTTTTTCTACCACTCACATCCAAATTTCTCTGGAAATCACGCGTCTGTTCAGTGGCCCATTTTTACCATCGTTTTTAAAAATGTGGTTGTTTTATGCCTATTTGGAGGCGTCTAGGTGTTTTACAAACCTCTACTGGTCATTCATGCCCAGATTTTGCAATTTTCTTTACAAATGCACCATTTTTCTAAGCTTTTTTGAAGTTTTTTTGCAGCAAGGGCCGTTTTTGTTGGAAACTCTAAATTTTTGTACTGGATCAAAAAAATTACAAAATCTTGGTGGGTTTTTTGAGATCTTAATTGAGTTGTCTATTTTTTTTGGGTGCCTCGATTTTTGTGCCTCAATTTTCAAACCAGCGGATCCAAAAACCAACAACATATCCTTTTTGGGTTTTTCGAGCTCTCTTTGGGGTACCCTTCAGATTTTTCGGGTCTTCCATTTTTTTGCTTCAAAGAATGTGCATTCACAAATTTTCATTTTTTTAATTGAAAAACGTGCTATGGCATCTTTGACTAATATTATGCTCGAGGGCAATTCAAAATTCATTGGTTGGAATTATAGCATATGGAAGCAACGGATACTAGCAATCTTTGAATATCGGAATACCGATCAGATTGTTCTGGGTGTTACAAAGCGTATGACTGCAATTGATATTGATCAGGATACATGGGATCTCAATAACCAGGAGGTGGTAATGCTTCTCAAATTATCCGCCGCTGATGATTAGCTCCCTCAGATTCCATCCAACAAAACAATTGCCGAGATATGGGAGCATTTGAAGAAATTTCACGAGACTTTTGATTAAAGCAGAGCTTTTTTCTTGAAGAACACTTTGTTTTCTATTATGATGGATGAGCGAACATCGCTCCAGGCTCACATGAATAGGATTCAAGAAATTCGTGATCAATTGTGTGCCATTGGTCGCAAGATGGAGGAAGAGGACATTGTGGTCATAACCCCCAAAAGTTTGCCCAAGTCCTACAAGCATTTTATTGAGACTTTCAACATCACTTCTACTAGTGTTGATCTGAAGTTCATGGATCTCTACACACTTTTACTTCAACAAGAGTGGTGGAAATAACAATTCGGTATCAGTTCCAGCTCCACCTCAATAGAGCAAGCCTTTGTTGCTAAATCCTTTCAGAAGGATAAAGGCATTTCTTAACAATTTTCTCAGCAAAAGTCTTCTACTCCAGCTTCAGAAGGCTCCAAGAAAAAGAACATTCAATGCAACAATTTCCACAAGTATAGGCACCTGAAGGTTGAATGTCGAAAGTGCTTAGCTACCCAATCTAAGCAATCTGGTTTGCAACCCACAACGAATAGTGTGGAGCACTTTGAGCAGAAAAAAATTGTCTTTTACACTTTTTGACAGCTTTGTGCTCTAGATAATAGATAGCTTCTATTATTAGTTAATGGTTATCTATTTGTAATCTATTGTAAATTTTAGAATGTTTCTAATTTTAGGTAGTGCATAGTTATCTGTTAGCTTTCTTTTAGTTAGAATAAAATGTTTCTATTCTTTACGATCGTTTCCTAAGGAAACATCGCTTTATTCTTTTGTATATATAGACCTCTCGGTCTCTGTCAATAACAAGAAAATATTCCAATTACTTCGTAATAGTGAAGCATTGAGCCTTCCTGAGAGCCTAACCATTCTAGTACTACTCCAACTCAAGTGAGCTTAACCTTGGGCTTTCCTCCAAAGTTAAGCCCACTTAGCTTGCTACTCCATTCGCGAAACTTTCAGCAAGTGTTGTTCCTCATCATCCATTCATTATAGAGCTCCTTTAGCTCATCGATTGATAAGTAGGAGATAATATTAAACAACATGTCAAACTGTGATTTTGCTATCAGGATTCAACCATATAGTTTTTGAGTCAAAATCATTTCTTCCAAATTTTCTCTTTCTATGGATTAATGGTGTAGCTATTATGCCCCCTTTTCCAAATTAGAGTCATGAAGACCTCTTGCATAGGCTAAACGAAAAGCAGGTGGAATTATTAAAGAATATGATTTTAAGTTGGTCCTGGTAATCTTATATTTTAGATATGCCTCTTTACAGTGCTAGTGGGCAAAAAAGTGCATTGCAGCTTGGCTGCTAGTACTCTGTCTCTCATCCCTCTTAGGGTACCACTTCTAGTTGGCCTTCATTAGAATGCAAACTAGTGTTGTTCCTGGGTGATCTTCTTTTTGACTCTTCAAATTGATTCCCGTGGCTCACTCTAGTGATCTCTCCGATTCATAGAGATGGTCAACATAAAGATAAAAATATTGATGAAGGGTGGGGTGTCCATGATGTCACTCTGGACCCAACTGATGTATTGGGTAGGCCAACATGATAGGCTCTCTCTATCTCCTAGTGCTATTGCTTTTGCTTCTTAGCAAATTTGTTCTTTGTTTTTCTTTTGCTGCGCCCTGATTTGTGTGAATCTCAAGGCATGATCTTGCATCAATCTATCTTTTTTTTAGGATATGAGTACTTTTATTTTCTAAATTAATAGAATGCTGGCATATATTCATTAAAAATGTAATTTCATGCTTGATTTAAAAGGTTAGCATTTTCAATACTTTGGAAAGAAAGTTCAATTCAAGGGTCCACTTAGGAAAGGTTCAAAAGGGTGGTAATTGGCATCATTTTAGCATCTCTATTTCATTTGACATTTTCACTTTCCATTATTGAGCTTTGGTTCAATCTTCACAACCAAGGATGATAACCTTTCGTTGCTTGGGATGACAACCTCTTCGATTTTTTCTGGATTTTGGGAACGAAAACCCTCATTTTCATTTAGGGCGTCTCTATATAGAGATTGCATTGAAGCTGAATTTTGGTAATTTTGATACACATTTTCAGACAAGAGCATTCACATTTGCAAGCAAATATTTAAGGAGCACTATTGTTGATTTCAGGGTATATTCTTCTGATTAACTGCTGGTTTGGTTATCCACACCAATCCTCTGGTAATCTGCAGCATTCTGTAAACTTCACTAGGGAGATTGGAGCATATATATATACACATCTACATATACATACATACATACATATACATGTACATGTACATACACACCAAAGAATTAAAACTCGCAACTAGCAAGGTTGACTCTACTCGCGAATTGGGTCGGAATCAGCTATAAATAGGCAAAGTGAAAAAACCCTTGAAATTTAGATATTTTAACAATTTAAAACTTTTTTTATGCACCCTTTATTGAATATAACTTAAAAACACTTAATCATCATCAAATAGAAGCTAACATACATAAACAAAGAACATGATAAATTCATCACATACATAAAATGTAAATTGTAATTTGTATCTGAAGTAAATAGACAACATAGGATCATATGACATAGATATATAGAATTATAAATGTTGTCAAATCATAAATGTATCTGAGATGAAGATCCATAAAACCAATGACATCAAATCATAAATGTATATAAGATGAAGATCCATGAAACGTATGTCTATTTGTAAACAAAATGTAAAAACAAGTCTACTTGCTCTAGCTCTAGCTCAAGTCTATCTCTCACTTATCCTCTCATTTTGTCACACTCAACAAATAGAAGGCCTTTTAGGGTTATAAGAAAGAGAAATGTTAAAAGAAATTATTACAAAATGTTGTATTTTTTTTTATGTTTTTAAGTTGCCCAATCGGGCTGCCCAATTTTTCGAGCAGATTCATGGGCAAAAATCTGCAATCCTATTCAGTGGCTTGTCAAAAATTGCCCAGCATGTTTCATATTGCCGAATTGCGTGAATCACTATGATTTTTGGTTCTTTGACATACACACACACACACACACACACACACACACACGAATGAAGGGTGACTGATACAATTGAGTGAGAGCAGCTGTTGTAGAAATTTCAAACAACTTTGAAGCTGATCTTGCAGTCACATCAGTTGTCATGACAGTTTTCTTGTCATATATTATTGGAGAAGGGATATTGTGAAATTCGGTGATCAATAATAGTCCAAGACATATTTTGGAGGGGCAGTTATCACATATTACTTGCTGTCAGTGATTTGCATCACCTACTTGTGACTGCCGTAGATGGTGGAAGGCATTGTCAAACATTCGTTTTCATGTATACTTGCTAATTCATTTGCCACAAGGTATTAAGCTGTATCAGTTATCATTGCAGCTGCTGTACTGCAGAAAGCTGAATTCCTATGTATCGTGGCTGTTTCCCAAGTACTAACTGTTTTCTACATAATACACTGATGATGTACTAGTTAGGCGACTGAATTTGAGTTTATATTGGCTCTCACATTTATTGAAACACTTCAGATCTGGGACGACTTTGCAACCTAGGGATTGTGGTGCATTTTCCAGCCACTCATTATTTTGATCTGCATTTCAATCAGTTGAGTTTGCTTTTGTTTGAATTTGGATTTCAAAATCAGTAAACTAAAAAAAATAAAAAAAATCATAAAATCTAGATGGACAACATTACAGTATCCCTTCTTACTCTTTATCTGCCATCTTCTCATGGATTCTGCCTAGGGAGGGCTCATTTAGTAGAAATACTTATTTGGATTTTCTTACTCAATGCCATTTCTTATTCATTTCTTGGTTAATTTCCTCGTGTACATGGGATTAGAAAATCCCTTCCAAGGTCCGACAGCCGTATGGCCATGCTTGTCCATGTAAGTCTTCCTTTTCAATTTGAATGACAACTCTTGCGACTGTCCATAAGATAGTGATAATTCCACGAAAATCAAAATCCCAACCTCCAAATTTCTTCTTAGCTTCACTTGCTGCATTCATTTCTAGATTGTAAAACTCATTCCATACTCGCTTTCCAGTTCCTTTGTTGGTTCCTGATATTTTCTTGAAGTGCAAAATACTATTATTTTCCATCCAAGCCTAATCTAGATGAACCAATGAAAGTTTCTCTGTCTTAGTTTCTCTCCACCACTTCATCGTAAAGACATTTCTACATCTCAAGCAATATCTCTTAAATACTCATCATACTTTTGATTGACTTGATTGTTCATATTCCCAAATTGCTTCATTTTGGATGCACTTCTCTATCTTATAGACTTCTTCATTTTTCTCAGAGTAGCCCTCAGGCTTAATTGCTTCACTTCCCTATGGATTTCAAGTGTGTTAAAGTGACTCCTTTCTCTTGCCATTGCTTCCTATTCATTTCTAGGAAGTTTCCAGAGTTGCTCTCAATCTAATCTTTTCTTATGCAAGCTGTATTCGTGATTTCCAGATGTAGGGATATAATGCCTAAGCACAAATATTCCAAATGTGGACATAAGCTAACCTAAGCACTTAAAAATAAAATTGGAGTCCCTGTCTATGACAGAGCCTGTTTGCAAGGCATAACAGAATCGAATGAGGTGTCCATAATCTATTAATCCTCTACTCTAGGATTAAGAGTTAATAACCATCCCTATTGGCCTCATGCAACTCTTGTCATCAGTATTAGGGAGCGTATCTAATGAGGTATTTATAATCCATTAATCCTCTACTCTAGGCCCAAGAGTTGACAACCATCTGTCTTGGTTTCATGTGGCTCTTGCCTTCCATATGGGGAGGTGTACCTAGTGAGGAGTCCTTAGAAGAATGAATAAATAAATTAAGAATATAGAAATTCACAAAAGAAATAATATGTTAGATACACCAAGCACACATCTCATGCATGGCACCATTGAACAAGAATGATATTTCTTGCAATAGATAGAAATCCCTGATTTGGTCTGGCGATGTGCCTGATTGCTTATATCTTATGAACTGATCCACATCATATAAAGCTGTATATTAATAGGATTGGTTCTCTTCCTTCATGCTCTCTCCCATTGCAGTCCTCCTCCACATGTATCTTATATTTCCATGAAGAGAGGCAACCCTTGGAGAGTTGCTGCTCCCTCCGAAAGGATCATGCATCTTCATGGTTTCTTCATTTCTGGACTGTAGTAACTATCACATGCTGTTTAGTATTTGCTTGTGTCCACCGAGCACTGTTCTCCTAGAATGATTGGTGTTGTCTCTTATATTGTTCCATTGGCTAGGAGTGTTGCTGAGGAATGCAGATCAGATGTAATACCTTTAATTGTGATAAGTTTTAATTGCTGCAGATGTAATAGCACTGTATGGTATGTGTTTTTCAAAGACAGCAATCTCTTATTTTTATTGTGGATGAAACATGAAAAGACATGCCCCTTTATGGACATGTCTATTCAGTAACATAAATTAGTATAATGACACACACACACACACATATAGTATTTCTTTAGTCTTATTATAATAATAATAAAATTTAGATATATATAAATTTATATGTCATATATATATGTGTATATAATAAATACACACACAAACACACACACATGCATATCTACAATAGTATTGTCTCATATGTTTATCCGATTGAAGCTACCAAACATCAACACTCCCTCTCAGCTAGGAAGGATAAACACAAGACATAATATTACCTCAATGTAAAATTAAGAATGACAATTTTAAGGATATCTTTGATTAAAATTTATCCACCATTTAGATATAATCTCATGATATCAAGAGTAATGACCTCTTGAATGTCAAGTGACATGACATTCACCAAGTACTCAAAAATGTCCATAGATAATGTGTACTCAATAATACTTACCATAGAAACATTCATGGTTTGTTTAAGGAACTTAATCCACCATGCAAGTTATCATCCATCATGATTTGCTTAGACATCATAAGGTGTCCATCACACTAGAAGGTCATGGTCTGTTTAAGGAACTTAATCCACCATGCAGTTTATCATCTAGCATGATTTGCTTAGACATCCTAATATGTCTATCACAATAGAAGGCCATGGTCTGTTTAAGGAACTTAATCCAGCATGTAAGTAATCATCTATCATGATTAGCTTAGGCATCATAACTATCCATCACAATAGAAGGTTAAGTTATTGAAAAATCATCACCTTCCAATACATTTTACAAATACAAGTGATAATAATTTGGAAGTCGTCACTCTCATGATGTATACAAGGGGTAGGCCCATCAAAATCATGCAGTCACACACATGAATTTTCAAACTCCCTCTGAATATCAATCTTCTAAGCTCCTCATCCGATGTTCCCTCTGATGAGGTGTCAGACTCCCTCTGAATCTGATATCACCTTTTCTTGCAAGAACATCTTGGGAGAGAAAGGAAAAGATCAAGGCAAATAACTCTTACATTACATATAGAAATATAGATAAGAGAGAGACTACAATAAGTAGATTTTTGAAATACTTAAGGATAATAAATACTTATATGTATAAGTTGTTCCATTGAAGGTCCATATGCATTGATTAAAAAATGGTCCAAATCATGCTTAACATATATACATGCACACTAGAAATCATGATGTCCAAGTATGATTTCTTTTCACTGTCAAAGTGCAAGCTTCATCACTTCCATCTAAAGTTGGAGTTTCTTCTCCTGTGACATAGCCTTTTACTCATCTCCCTACAAATCACATCACCTATGTGGTCTTCAAGTTTGTGAGAAAGTTCACTAGAGCCTTGGTTTGTAATTAATTTTTTCATTGTTCCATTGTATAGTCACACTTTTTCTTTCAAGATGATATTCTAATTCATTTTATATACTTTACACAATCCATTGAAAAGCATGCGACTTTCCATAAATTGTATCTCTTTATTAATTGTAGTTTTAACTAATTCCAATGCTTTGTTATTCGCTCTTATATGTTTTGTTTCTTTTTATCATTTTCTTCTATCCTCCATGTCTTCCAATGACACATGTAGGATTTAAGGAGCCATGATAGCAGAATGATACTCATAAATATATAACTTGCGATGACTTGGCAACAATGTTCAATTTGGTGGTAGATCCCTCCGTACTTGCGGGGCATGTGAACCTGTTGAGGAGGGGGATTGCTTGTATCCCTTGAATTTTCTTTGTTTTTGATTTGCCGAAATTGCTTTTTATATGGTCTTCCAGCTGTGCATGTTCCTTTCCATTGGATGGTGTCAGAGATGGCACCAGCCATCAAAGTCTTGCAGTTGATGATAAGTCCAAGGTTCAAGCGCAATGCTCTCATCCTATCAGGAATGTGGGGCTACTATGATACTCTTGTCTATCATACTAAGATCTAAGATAGGGCCTGACTTTATTAATAGTTGTTTTCGTTTTCCAAATATTTTAAATTTAGTTCACACTGCTCCAAGAGTATTGTTTGTTGTGTCCATTGGCTTCCTTCCTTCCGAAGACCAGAGTTATTAATTATTATCATCCACATCCCATTCCTTGGCGGTTGGTCAATGAGGTCATCTTTGAGGGAATAAATTCTCTTGGCTGCCTGTCCTCTCTGACTAACCTTTTCATTATCGACTGCTGCAGCTTGAAAAGTTTATCAATAAATTCATTTCAATATGACTGATCACAACAACATTACATCTTCTCTCACAACCTTGCTTTGATCCCATGTTGAGGAACGTAGATCAGCTGTAATACCTTTATTCCTTTAATTGTGATAAGTTATTATTGCTGCAGATGTAATAGCACTTCCTGTACGGTATGTGTTTTCAAAGGCAGCAATCTCTTATTTATATTGTGAATGAAACATGGAGAGACATGTCCCTTTATGGGGAGAGGGACATGTCTATTCATTAGGGTTTAGGGTACGATTGGGATACTTGTATCATTTGGAGATTATAAATATGAGCCCATTTGATGAGAAAGACATCTTGTTATCCAATTGTTTATTTTCTTTTGTTGTCTGTGAAGGGTTTATGAGTTTTCCCTCGCTAAAGTATAAAAGTTTTAATGATAAGTGTTTTGGATCACTTTTGAGGTAAAATGATCCCATTATTTATTGGTTATTATATTTGCTCTTCCTTATGTATTGACTGTAGCTGGAAGACATTGTTGTGTGGGGATTTAATTACATTCCAATTTGCGAATTGGGAAGAGTTTGTGGTGAGTATTGGTGTGAGAATAATTTTGGAAATTGAATGTCCTTTTATGGGACATTTCTATTCATTAACATATACTCTTTTAATTAATATAATCACACACACACACATATCATATATCATATATAATAAATATATATATGTACATGTATATACAATAATATTGTCTCATAGATTTATCCGATTGAAGCTACCAAACATCAACAAGTGTTATGTAATTTCCTTCAGGTTGTCACCCTTTGGGATGAGAAGTGTGTAGAACACAATTACACTACTGGGTGGGGGTGGGCGGTGGAGTGGAGGGGCGGTGGGGCCGGGCTGAACTAGCAGTGTATGACCTTTACCTCAATTTTCAAATTAGCAGATTACTAACTTAACAATTTGTGTTCAAGCATCAAATTAAAAAAGGAAAGCAACACCGAAAAAATCAAGAGAGTGCACAAAAGAATGTGAAGTGGAAACCCAATGCGAGAGAAAACCATGCTGATAATGGATGCTAGGGTCTACCGTCCTAATTCAGCCTTACACATCTTCAGTATAGTTACAATTTTAAGAGCTCCAACCCTAAGGAGCAACAACTCCTATTCTTAGAGCTACAACTCTCTCCATTAAAGCACCAGCTCAAATAATTTGTGCACCAACCCGAGTTTACAGAAAAATAGATTGTTTAGAGAACAACTTACATCTCAAATCAAATCTGAAAGCACATTAAGTCAATTACACTTCTGTGATAAGACTTTTAAACTGTCTGCAATATTTCTCTGCTCAATACAACATGAAAGGAGATTTTTTTACAAACTGAATTATAAACACTGTTTCAACAAAAAATATTTCCAATGACTTAAACCGATTATGAGAATAAACACTTATATCTGAAACAACCTGTTCAATAATCTGAAACAACCGAGCAAATATGAAAAGAAATCTGTTTGTAGATTTACTTTAAACTGGATGTATTACCATGCCTCTGATGTACTAATCATTCATTTCAGTCTGAACAAAATATCTGAGATCTGTTTTGAATTAAAAAATATACCTGTTTTCTAGATATACTTACAGCCTAGCCAATTATGTGACATCCAGTCAATGTGCAGTCTCTTCTTATCACCTTATTTACGATAGCAACTATAAAGTTTACTTAGAGATTTCTTTTTGCAATGCTGAAGTATGTATATTTCCTGCAGGTACAGTCAATGCCAATGAAGAATACAAGTGCTGCACAATATATATATAAACTAAATGCAAATGATATAAATATTTCTTCAATATCGACGTTTGTATTTCCTTCTATTTGCACACATTAATCAATTTCTATGTTGCAATGTCGGGCGGCATATACTATGTATACAATTCTGGACAGGTACATGGGTGAATGGGCATGTCTCCAAATGGAGACATGACCATTCACCCATGTACCCGATTGGTGGAATGGTCACACCCAATGTGATTAGTCATAACAAAACTAATGCCATTAAGACTTTAGCTAAGTCTATTGCAATCGGTAACAATCAGTATAAATACGATTGTTTATTGAATTCAATTGTGAGATATTACTTCAATAATAATATGCATCAGCAGTTCTGAATGCTGCGATCTCCATAATAAAATTCAGATTATATTCATGTACATATACATATTGGTATTCAGCATATCGACATGTATATATACGAGTATAGTCTCATGTGATCAGTGCAATGTTCTGAACCAAAGTTATTTGTTTCAATACTCCCTCTTAGTGAGGGAAGGCAAAGTGCATGTGAATTTTTCTTATTATAAGAAGTAATATCCTCAAGATATATATAAGAAAATCAAGTCTCATGATATTTTTTTCAGTTATGGTGTGTATATAGATATCAAGTCACATGATATACACCATACCAGGTCATGGTACATCTATAGATATTAAGTCACATAATATCTACCATATTGATCTTCAACAGATATCAAGTCACATGATATCCATCAACATGCTCTTTTAACTAACATGATCTTTCCTTGAATATCAAGTCTCATGATATTCATCATGATAGTAATCTAATAATAATAAAGTTGTCACCTTATATTATTAGAATCAATATTCCATTATAAAAGATTATCTCCTTAAATAATGAACATAGGGTAGGCCCATGAGTCATAGAGGCACACATATGACAAAAGAGTTTACATTTTAAAAATCTTTATATTTAATACAAATTTTATAAAGTTGAGACTCAATCTCATAAACTTACATTTCAATCAAGCCAAGTTTCTTTCTGAAATGATCAACTTTCACTTTAGGAAGAGCCTTGGTGAGAATGTCAGCAATTTGATCACCTGTATTAATATATTCTAATTGAATAGCTCTTCATTCCACCATGTCTCTTACATAGTGCTAAGGAATCTCTATATGCTTGGATCTATCATAAAATACCAGATTCATAGATAACTTGATACAACTTTCATTATCACAATGAATCATGGTAGGTTTCAAAGGTTCACCAAACAAGTTTGAAAGCAACTTCCGAAGCCACACTACTTCTCAAGCTCCCATAGCTGCTGCAATATACTTTGCTTCAGTAGAACTTTGAGCAACAGAAGCTTGCTTTTGCATATCCAAGAGATTATGGTTGATCCTAAACTGAAGCAGCATCCTGATGTGCTTTTCCGGTCTTTTACACTTCCGGCCCAATCATAATCAGTATATCCATGTAAATCCAAGCTGCTATTCTCATATTTAAGTTCATACCCAATAGTACTTTGAAGATACCTCAATATGTGCTTCAAAGCAACAAGATGAATCTCACGAGATTCACACATGAACTGACTTAATACATTCACTGCATAGCAAATATCAGGTCGAGTATTTACAAGATACATCAAGTAACCAATTATCTGTCTGTATAAGGTGGGATCAACTAGTCTGGAATCAACACTTGCTTCCTTTAGCTTGTGAAGGTTGGTTTCCATAGGTTGACAGTCCCACATTTCAAATCTTTTTAAAATATCAATAGTGTACTTCTTTTGATGTAGAAAGATATTACTAGACTTCTGACGTACTTGCAAACCAAGAAATTAATGGAGAATTCCTAAATCCTTCATTTCAAATTCAGAAGCAAAATCTTTCTTACATTGAATAATAAGATGTTCTTCCCCTGTAATCAGAAGATCATCAGCATAAAGAATTAGAATTAACATATCACCTTTAGTTACTTTGAAGTAGAGATTTGGATCAGCCATGTTCTTGGTGAATCCAAGACTTAAAAGGTATTTGTCAATCCTTTCATACTAGGCCCGGGGAGCCTGTTTAAGTCCATATAGAGCCTTCTTCATTTTACAAACATAAGAAGCAACATCATGTGTTACAAATCCTTCAAGCTGTTTCAGGTATATTTCTTCCTCTATCTTTCTATTAAGAAAAGCAGTTTTTACATCCATTTGATGGATTTTCCAACCTTTGGCTACTGCAATGGCTATTACATCTCTAATAGAAGTGTACCTGACAACTAGTGCAAAAGTTTTTTCAAAATCAATTCCTTCCTTTTGAGAAAAACCTCTAGCCACAAAACGAGCTTTATGTTTTTCAATGCTGCCATCTGCAGCATACTTAACTTTGAAGAGCCATTTTGAAGACACAACATATTTTTCCTTAGGTCTCAGAACTATATCACAAACATCATTTTTTAGTATAGACTGGTATTCTTCCACCATGGCATCTTTCCATGCTTGATGTTTAAGTGCTTCAGAAGTGCTAAAAGGTTCAAAATTTAAGTTCTCACATACAAATGTATTATATGTCAATTTTCTAAGTCTCTTGCTTTCTCGGAAGGTTCCTAAAGGGGCTGCGAATCCATCTCCTTCCTATATTATTTTCCTTACCCAAAGTGGCCTTTTAGAGTGATCAAAACTCTCTTCTTGAGTCTTTGTAAGGATTTTAGTTTTAATTGAAGTTTCTTCAGGAAACTCCCCCTGAATCTTAGGAGCAGGAGTCTCTTTTGGAGATACATCAAATGTATCTAGTTCATCAGAGGTTTTGGCTCTTCTGAAAGCAATGTCTTCCTCAAGGATGACATCTCTGCTTAGTTCTATTTGTTTTTGTGCAGGAATGTAGACTCTGTATCTTTTTACTGTTTCACTAAAACCAATGAGAATACTCTTTCTTCCAGAAGGTTCTAACTTAGTCCTCTTCTCCTTAGGTACATGAACATATACAAGATATCCAAATATCCTTAGGTGACTGATGTCAGGTTTCTTTCCAGAAAATGCTTTTTCAGGAGTCTTACTGTCCAAATGTGAGTGAGGACATCTATTCTGAATATAGATTGTTGTGTTGGATGCTTCAACCCAGAAGGACATGCTCAAGTTTTGATAAAAAAATCATGGCCTAAGCAACTTCTACAATAGTTCTGTTCTTCCTTTCAACAACCCCATTTTGTTGAGGATTGTAAGGGACTATGAACTCCCTCTTAATCCTAGTGAATTTGCAGAACTCTTTAAATATTTCAGTACTCCTTCCCATTATCTGTTCTCAGAATTTTAATGTTCTTACCAAAGGAGTTCTCAGTGATAGTTTTGAATTCTTTAAATTTAGAGAGAATCTGTTCAGATTCTCTGCATTTAAGGAAGTATATCCATGTCTTCCTTGGAAAATCATCAACAAATATCAAATAGTACAAGAATCCTCCTATAGATGGTATAGACATGGGTCCACATAGATTAGAATGTACTAGTTCCAACACTTATTTAGTTTTGCTCAAACTATGAGGAAATGGCCTTTTAGTGTTTTTTCCTAAGGCACAACCTTTGCACGATTCATTGTGAATATGTTTCAACTTGGGCATTCCAGTTACTACCTCCTCCATTGATGTTAGGACACAAAAGTTGATATGACCTAGTCTTCTATGCTATATTTCATTTGAATCAAAGGTCTCATGTACAAGTGCAAGGTTTGTCTTAGCACATAGCTCATATAAGCATCCTTGTCATACTCCTATTGTTAGAGCCTTCTTAATGGTTGAATTTTTAGGCCATGCTAGTACTTTCCCTTCCATGAATGCAATTTTATAACCATCATCTTCAAGAATGGATATAGATATTAAATTCCTCTCAATACCTAGTACATAGAGAACTCCAGAAAGTTGAATAGAATTTCTAGATTTCAATTTTATGGTGTAGGTCCCAATTCTTTTTACAGAGTGTGCAAAGTCATCACCAATTGTAACTTCTTCATTTGTTTCAATTTTCATGCTTTCTAGGTTATCCTGATATCCGGTGATGTGTCTAGAAGATCTGCTGTCAACTATCCATGTATTCCTTTTTGTTGATATTTGGCTGGATAATGCAGAATAGAAAGCATATTTCTCATGTTCATTTCCTTCATTTGACTTCTTAGACTTTGCAAAAGATACTTGAAGTTTAGATCTATTGAGACAATTTATTGCATAATGTCCATATAGATCACATTTGAAGCATTGGATTTTGGACAAGTCTTTCTTCTGTTTGGATTGTCCTTTTCCATGAAAATTTCTTTTCCTTTTGTTGTTTTTCTTCTTTCCTTTCTTATGAGCATTTGTGTTAAGAACTTGAACATCTTCATCTAGGGTTTTGTGTTTTCCCTTAATCATTAATCTCGATTCTTCTTGAAGACAATCTGATCTTAAATGATCCAATTTAGGGATTTTAGACCTAGCACTTATACCTTGTACAAAGGATTCCCATGAGTTTGAAAGTCCTCCTAATGCTATTAAGGATAACTCTTGATTTTCAATCTTATAACCAATTGCAGATAATTGATCTCTTAACTTTGTGATTCTCATAGAGAAAGCATTTATAGTTTCTCCTTTAATCATGCTTACACTATTCATCTGCCTTTTAAGAGGAAGTTTTCTGCCAGCATTATTGATTATAAATGCATTTTCAAGAGCTCAAAACGTACGATATGTTGTAGTATGTTTTGCCGTAATAGGTACTATGTGGTCTCAAACAGCATATACAATTATCTTCATTGCCTTTTCATTTTTTTTGGTCCATTCTAATTTCTCAGGATCATTTTTAGGTTCCTCTTTGTCCTCTTTTACAAATGATTCCAATTGGTTTTCTTTTAACAACATCATTACTCACAGTTTCTAGGATTCGAACTTATCAGCACTTTCAAGGTGATGTTTGAATTTCATTGTGTTTGTCATTTTGTAGGGAAAGATGATTGTTTGTCCTAAAGTAAAAATCTGACTCAATAAACTTAGTGTGATCTTTCTTTAGCCAAGCTCTGATACCATGTAAAGTTTACTTACAGATTTCTTTTTGCAATGCTGAAGTATGTATATTTCTTGCAGGTACGGTCAATGCCAATGAAGAATACAAGTGCTACACAGTATATATGTAAACTAAATGCAAATGATATAAATATTTCTTCAAGATCAACGTCTATATTGCCTTCGATCTGCACACATTAATCAATTTCTATGTTGCAATATTAGGCGGCATATACTATGTATACAATTCTAGACGGGTACATGGGTGAATGGGCATGTCTCCAAATGGAGACATGACCATTCACCGAGATACCCGATCGGTGGAATGGTCACACCTGATGTGATTAGTCATAACAAAACTAATGCCATCAAGACTTTAACTAAGTCAATTGCAATCGGTAACAATCAGTATAAATATGATTGTTTACTGAATTCAATTATGAGATATTACTTCGATAATAATATGCATCAGCAGTTCTGAATGCTGCGATCTCCATAATGAAATTCAGATTATATTGATGTACATATACATATTGGTATTCAGCATATTGACATGTATATATACATGGGTATAATCTCATGTGATCAGTGCAATTTTCTAAACCAAAGCTATTTGTTTCAACAACAACTCTTTACAAATCTTCAGCATGCCTCAAAAATATATCTACAACACTTGAACTGCACTATCCATCCATCTCACATCTCTTAGAAAACTTATATATACACACTCAGGTTTGTAAGATTTTCCTAATCATTTTTATTTCAGAAATCACTCATATCTCCAATCTTCTCTCACACAAAAAGGTCATTGGAATCCATCTTAAATAGAAATGAATTGTTAGAATTGGTTTCGACTTTCACAACTGCCTGGTATGCAAACAGTTTCTAGTTTATATAAACAAACTCTTAAACATTGCCTTTAAATTATCAGGAGCTGCTAGGCATGATGCTAGCCCAATAACATATACAATATATAATTAAAAGCCTTTTTAAACTAGACATCACCATCCAACACCTAAGACAACTTTGACGTGGCTTGTCGACAAGAAGAAATTGGAACCTGCCTAGTTACTTGCCAGCCCGATGCATAATCACCTATTATACATTAGAATTTGTCTTCTAGTTATAGAACTAAACTGACAAACAACCACCTCCCAATAAGCACCATTTTTATTAATAATTAATCAATCTTTCATTTATGCATAAGAAAAACTTCGAACCACTCTTAGAATATATGACTTTGCATATTAAACTCGTTCCATCATACAAAGTTAAACTAGCACTTGCACCAAAAGGAGGTGCGATGGTTAGCCGATCTAAGATATACGTATTACATATTATGTTGGGAGAATTAGAAGTAGAATTTTAGTTCTAATTGTACTCGAATTCTCATATAATCCACTTTAGCTTGAATCATGCTATTAACCCTAACACTGTAATAATTTAATATTAAGACTATCTCTATCCTTAATTCTAATCTCAGGAACACCAATGCTAATCTTTGTTTTACCCTCTTCACCTTCTCCTCTTTCTAATTTTTATTCTTTTCCTCTCTTTCTTCTTCTTCTTCTCCTTCTCCTTTTTCTTCTCAAAGTCTCCTCCTCCTCCCCCTCCTTAAGCTCCTTCCCCTTTTTTTCTTCTCTCCTCGGACCTTTTCTTCTCCTCCTTTTTTGTCTCTCCTCATGCATGCACACATTCATCACCCTACTACTTTCTTCTCACATATTGTTCCCTTCTATTAAATTCATATTACTATTTATCAATTTAAGAATTTGTATCTTTCTTCATCCATATTTCTCCTTTATATTTCCCTATTTATCTCCATAGATCTCTTTCTGCTTTTAGTTTTACTTCTCAATCTATCTCTACCAGTATAGCTTTTCTTTCCCATCCTCAAAACCTACGTTCATCTCTATCTCCCACCTCTATATATAGACACATATTCGTCTATCTATCTATCCATCTCTCTCCATTACCCCCTTTATATACCTTTAAATCTCTATATCTTCATACTTATTCCTCCATCTCCATCTTCATCTCCATAGATATCACTTTTTTTCCTCTCTCTCTCTCTCTCTCTCTCTCTCTCTCTCTCTCTCTCTCTCCATCATTCTTTTAATTTTAATATGCATTAATTTGAGTTGTAGTGTGTAAGAAAGAAAATTATAAAATTAAATTGATTATGATAATTCCTAATTATTATTTTGCCTTTTATACAAATAAAATAAATTCCAATATTTTTATTAAAACATAAAATGATTGCGAACTTTTTTGTTTTGTATTTTAACACTCAAAAGAAAATTAAATTGGAAAATATTCTTAGTTTTATGAAATTTTTAATTTTATATACCAATTAGAATTTAGTTATTCCATAGTAAATAAAATTTTAATAATAAAAAATTAGATTGATATTTATATAAGTTTTGCCCGCCTCCTCCCGATTTATGATATATGCAATTTCCTTCTTCGCCAATTTGCTTATCCTCAGAGCTAATCCGATAGAATAAGAGTGCAATCTTGTCTGCTTCACTATAGCCTTAAGCCTATTCTGAATGCCGACCCGCTCAGAGACAGTGTTCAAATTATTGAAATTGTTTAAAATGATTCAATTAAATATAGAATAGACATCTATTGGATACATAAGTACCCTACTGTACGCAGAAACTAATAATAAAGAAATTTTATATTATATCTGCACATTTTGAGCTTTTTAGTAGTTTATCTAATTGAACTTTAAAGTTGATGTTAAAATTGCACTGCTCAATTCCCTTACATATTCCAAATGCAAGATTTTGAATAAACTGATTGTAAAAAGATCCGAACAAAGCCAAATAGTTCCTGACCAAAGCTCAGAAATAGAAAATAATGACTAGGAGAGGCTTCAGAAAAATGAGGTATAGAATGATGCCATTCATTCCACCAACAAATACGATTTTGCTGATTCAGAGCTGAAGAAAATGGAATGCAGTCGATTGACAATAAAAAGTAGAGAGAATGAATCTTAAGGTGATTCTGATGATTCAGAAGTCTGCTCGCAATGACACATCTGCTGTTGGTGATGATTCCCTTTCTTATAGTTCAAGATTTAATCAATGAATTCAAAAAGGAAACTAAAGTGACGTGTAAGAAACAATGTAGGTATTCTGATTGTCAAGGTACTTGGACCTGGAGCTTGTGGGACTCGAACCTAGACTTGCTGTTGACAGAAGGATACTTATTGAGATTCAAACACAAGTTAAATTTTCTACAAGGCTGCCCATTAAAAGAACATCGCACATGTGAAGTGGCTCTATTTGCGTTGTTGCACATGGATACGGATAAGAAGCTGCACGACTTTTAAGGTAGTGGAATAAAAAATGCATGCCAATGTCAGAAGGGGGGTGATCACGAAAGAAGATTTCATTTCACCTTTTTCAGAGCCAATTAAAAAAACCAGCGACAGACATTGAATTCTAGTGGGTATCTTCACACTAAAAAATCCTATCGGCTAATTAAACTTATTTGCGCCAAGAGTATGCATATTCTAAACAGCCCTATACAGATTGTGATATTGCTATCAGGATTTAACTGTGTAATTTTGAGTCAAACTCATTGACCCATGTTTCATGAGTAGTGATTCAACATGAATCCATCTCTCATGAGAATAAATGGAACACTTAGCACTCATTGGATCTAGGTGATGCTCATAGAGATCCCAATACTACTCTAGCCTAAGCATGCTTAACTATGGAGTTTCCTCCATAGTTAAACCCAAAGCTTGCAACCCCATTAGCAAAACCTTCACCACGTGTTGTGCTTATGAACCATTCATTAGAAAGCCTCTTAAGCTCATCAATTGATAAGTAGGAGATAATTTCCACTGCAAGTTAAATTGTGATATTGCTATCAAGATTTAACTTTGTAATTTTGAGTCAAACTCATTGACCCATGTTTCATGAGTAGTGATTCAACATGAATCCATCTCTCATGAGAATAAATGGAACACTTAGCACTCATTGGATCTAGGTGATGCTCATAGTGGTGAAACACCGGGACTTCCCGGGAGGTCACCCATCCTAGTACTACTCCAGCTTGAGTGCGCTTAACTACGGAGTTTCCTCCATAGTTAAACCCAAAGCTTGCAACCCCAGTATTCTCATGAGAGATGGATTCATGTTGAATCACTACTCATGAAACATGGGTCAATGAGTTTGACTCAAAATTACACAGTTAAATCCTGATAGCAATATCACAATTTGACTTCCTGTGGAAATTATCTCCTACTTATCAATTGATGAGCTTAAGGGGCTTTCTAATGAATGGTTCATAAGGCACAACATTGGGTGAAGGTTTTGCAAATGGGGTTGCAAGCTTTGGGTTTAACTATGGAGGAGACTCCATAGTTAAGTGCGCTCAGGTTGGAGTAGTACTCGGATGGGTGACCTCATGGGAGGTCTTGGTGCTTCACCTCTATGAGCATCACCTAGATCCAATGAGTGCTAATTGTTCCATTTATTCTCATGAGAGATGGATTCATGTTGAGTCACTACTCATGAAACATGGGTCAATGAGTTTGACTCAAAATTACACAGTTAAATCCTGATAGCAATATCACAATTTGACTTGCTGTAGAAATTGTCTCTTACTTATCAGCCCTCTACAGAGTTTATTCTCTGTTCAACAATACGAACAGACCTGCAACTTGGGCTGGATCATTAATTACCATATTTCAATCAAGAACGAACCCCTGTATGAACACTGCAAGTATATTATGCATCAGAGTTTGCTGAAGACGTCAAACTGCAGAATAACACTTTGAACAAACAAAATTTATTAGATATCAGATGTAACTGCCGTGCAATGTCCTTGTGCATATATTTTTAAATTGTAGTCCGTAAAATACTATCTTCTGAACTTGAATCAAAATAATCCACAGCCTCTAGTCATGTCAATAAAAAGATCTCCAAACGAAGAGACAACATGTATGCTTTCAAACTCATAGCACAGAATTTAAATTGTTTTACTGAGGTTCATTTTTCAAATTCATATTAGCAGATTTCCTGTCGCTCCTAAACAGACACACATTACAGTTTTTGACATCAATGACACATGCTGTAAAGTTTCTGCTAATTCTTTGTTCTTTGGATCAGACTTTTAGTTTAGTCTTGAATTGCTGAGAATGGTCTTCTAAATATTATGAATATTCGGATTGTTTGAGGAAGTTAACACTTATCTTAAATGCAGATCCAATACTCTATAATCGATCTTGATTGAATTAGAATATCTCTGATTTAGAATTCGCTGGATGTAAAATGCTTAGAGGAGCAGACTGCTGTAACTGTGTGTCCTATAACTGCATTTACAACCTGCATAAATATCTTGACTAAAGGGCATGTCCCTCAAAGGGATATGTCCCTTTCTTAAGTCGGTCCATATGTCCTTTCCAGAAGGTTTGAGTAAAACATTAATCACTAACTAACACAAGTGTGTTAGATTAGTGTTTGAATATTAAATACCCTTCTAGGAAGTCACCGCCTCACAAGAGGAATATAGGAAAATATATAATGCCATACTTAAAATATTTCTGATGTGAAGATCAATTGCTGTCTGCACTTCAGACTTGTAGATTTTTAGGTTATATACTTAACACTCCCTCTTAACTTGATAATCATATAGAGAGATATCATATCTAGCAACATCAATACAGATGAATAAGCAAGAATTAATACTCTATATTTGTCTGTATCTTCTTAGAATGAAGTATCATAGAACACATGATACAAAGTCATATTACTAAATCTGTGATATGACAAATTACTGCTGCTAGTGATAATATACAAGCTAAATCTGAAGAGTAATTTAATTTTTCCATTTATCCAAGTTGTAACTCATAGAAATTGGTATTTCTATATCACAACAAGATCCTGAGTTTAGGATCTACCAGAATACAAGATAAACCTGGAGAATATTAAAATTCTTCCTTTATCCAATTTGTGACCCATGAACATAGCAATGTCAACATCACAGAGTGATCTTAAACTCATCTAGATCTTACAATAGAACTCTACTATTTAGCACATTATCTAAGAGATCGTCACCTCTTAAAATAATGAATACAAATGAATACAAATGGTGGAGCCTATAACAGTCAATAGCTTGACAAAATAAAATTATTTTATTAATAATCAAGAGAGTACAAATGGATTACAACTCAACCATACCAAGTCTCCTCCTGAAGTGTTCTATCTTCACTCTAGATAGAGGTTTGGTGAGTATGTCTGCTGTTTGATTTGCAGTGTAAATGTATTCCAATTTTATAGAATTTCTGTTTACCATATCTCTTACATAGTGGTAGGGAATTTCAATATGCTTGGACCTTTCATGGAAAACTGGATTCACTGAGAGCTTGATGGAACTCTGATTATCACAATGAATAATCATGGGATTCATAGCTTGCCCAAATAACCCCACAAGTAACTTGCTCAACCATACTACTTCTTGGGAGGCCATCGCTGCTGCAATGTATTCGGCTTCTGTGGAACTCTGTGCTATTGAAGACTGTTTTCTACATATCCAAGATATCATTGCTGATCCCAAACTGAAACAACATCCTGAAGTACTTTTCTTGTTTTTAACACTTTTACCCCAATCTGAATTAGTGAATCCATGTGAGTCTAAAGCAATTTTCTCATAATTGATTCCAAGATTAAGAGTGCCTTGTAAGTATCTCATAATGTGTTTAACTGCGACTAGGTGAATCTCCTTCGGTTCACACATAAACTGACTTAAGACATTAACTATATAGCAAATATCTGGTCTTGTATTTACTAAGTACATAAGAGACCCAATCATCTGTCTGTAGAGAGTAGAATCTATGGATGGTGATTTTGCAGTTGCTTCCTTAAGTTTATTTTGATTAGTCTCCATAGGAAAAGAGATAGGTTTGCAATTCCACATTCCAAATTTCTTTAAAATATCTAATGTATACTTCCCTTGATTTAGTATGATACTGTTAGAATTCTGCCATACTTTCAGTCCTAGGAAGTAATAAAGGAGTCCCAAATCTTTCATCACAAATTCTCTAGTTAGATCTTTCTTGCACTGATCTATGAGATGATCATCACCTGTTATTAGTAGATCATCAGCATACAATATCATAATTACCATATTATCTTTATCTCTTTTATAATATAAATTTGGATCAGCTTCATTCTTGGAGAATCCTAAGCTGGTGAGATACTTATCAACTCTTTCGTACCAGGCCCTAGGAGCCTGTTTAAGCCCATAGAGAGCTTTCTTGAGCCTACAAACAAAAGCGTTAGGATCATGAGTTTCAAATCCTTCAGGTTGCTCCAGATATACTTCTTCTGAAATCTTTCCATTTAGGAATGCTGTTTTCACATCCATTTGATGTACCTTCCATCCCTTTGATGCAACAATTGCTAAGATTGCTCTTACGAACGTATATTTGGCAACAGGAGCAAAGGTTTCTTCATAATCAATCCCTTCTTTTTGAGAAAATCCTCTGGCTACAAATATGGCTTTATACTTTTCAATACTACCGTCAACGGCATGCTTTATTTTAAATATCCACTTGGAAGAAACAACAGATTTTCCTTTAGGTCTTGGAACAATTTCTCAAACATCATTTTTCATGATAGATTGGTATTCTTCTGTCATAGCTTCTTTCCAAGCTGTATGTTTAATAGCATCAGAGGGATTGGTTGGTTCTGTTTTGGATAAATCACTTATGTTAGCTGTATAACTAGAGAATCTTTTAGGTCTTTTGCTTTCTTTGACTGTTCCAGAGGGTGCAGCAAAATCTTGAGCTGCTTCAATTGTTTTAATGGCCCAAAGTGGTCTTTTCTTTGAATTTTCTTCAAGGTTCATATTTTGAATTTCATCTTCGATTTCTTCTAAGTTCTCCCTTTGGGACCCAGATTCACTATTTCTTTCAGAACTAGATAAAGGAGAAGGTTCAACAGAACTTATGGCTCTTTTGAATGCAAGATCTTCTTCAAAGATTACATCTCTGCTAAGTTCAATAGTTTTCTATCCAGGTATGAAAATCCTATATGCTTTAGAAGTTTCACTATACCCTACAAAAATACCTTTCCTCCCAGAGGGTTCTAACTTGGTTCTCTTTTCTTTTGGAACATGGATATATATAGGACATCAAAAAAATTTAAGATGACTTATATTGGATTTTACTTTAGTAAATACTTCTTCAGGGGTTTTATCTTGAAGATAGGAGTGGGCTTTTGTTTTGAATATATACAATAGTACAAGAGGCTTCTGTCCAAAGATAATACTCTAGGTTTTGGTAAAAAATCATAGCCCTAGCAGTTTCTATAATTGTCCTATTCTTTCTTTCTGCTACCCTATTTTGCTCTGGGTTATAAGGAACAATGTACTCCCTCTTAATCCTTGATTCTTTACAGAACCTTTTAAACAAGTCTGAGGTATATCCTCCTCTGTTATTAGTTCTAAGGGTTTTAATTTTATGTCCTGAAAGATTTTCAATTAATGCTTTGAATTCTTTAAATCTTTGTAGGATTTCTTCTGATTCCTTGCATTTAAAAAAGTAAATCCATGTTTTCCTAGAGAAGTCATCTATGAACAAGATATAATACCATAATCCTCCAAGAGAAGGAACAAACATAGGTTTACATAAATCTGAATGAATTAATTCTAGTATATTATTTGTTTTCCTAGTACTATGATAAAAGGGACTTTTGGTGCTTTTACCCAAAGCACACCCTTTGCAAATACTAGGGTGGTTTTTATTTAATTTGGGTAATCCAGTAACCATCTTTTTCATAGTTGATAAAGTTTTAAAATTTAGATGCCCTAATCTTCTGTGCCATATTTCATTTGAATCTTCAGCTTCATGAACTAGGGCTTGAATGGATCGACTAGATACAATATTCTTGATGGAAGAGTACTTAGTCCAAGTTAATACTTTGCCATCCCTGAATGCAATTTTGTGTCCATCATCTTCAAGTGCTGTAATTGAGATTAGGTTTCTTTTAACCCCTGGTACATAGAGTACACCTTTAAGAAGAAGAGTATTTCCTGATTTTAGTTTCAAAGTGCAATTTCCAATTCCTTCAACGGAGTGTGTTGAGTTATCACCAATGGTAACTTCACCGTTAACTTTCTCTGATAAAGAATCTAGAGTTTCTTTGTATCCCGTTATATGTCTAGAAGATCCACTATCAATTACCCATGCTTTACTTGAAATTTCATTTGATAGTGATGAGTACAATACTTGATTCTCAGGATCATAGGCAGCTTCTTCTCTAGTAACATTAGTACAGTTTGCTTGTTGTTTAGAATTCTCAGGACAATTAGATTTGTAGTGTCCAAATTTTTCACATTTGAAACATTTTATTGTAGATAAATCTTTGTTGGGCTTTCCATTCTTTTGATTTCCCTTTTTCTTCTTGAAATGTTTCTTCTTACCCTTGTAGGAGTTTGTATTAAGAACGTGAAGTTCTTCATCTTCTACTTTTGGTTTCCCTCCTTTCTTTAGTTTTCTGGATTCCTCTTGTAGACAATCATTCTTGAGTTTGTTAAAGTCCGGAAGCTGATCTCTGGCACTTATTCCTTGTGCAAATGCCTCCCATGAATCTGGCAATCCATCTATAGCCATAAGTGTTAATTCTGTGTCACTAATGATGGTTCCTATGCTTGATAGTTCATCTCTAAAACTGGCAACTCTTAGGAAATAAGAATTTATTGATTCTCCTTTCTTTATTTGAATGTGATTTAGTTGCCTTTTTAATGCAAGAACCCTGGTTGCATTGTTTACTTCATATGCATTCATCATATCAAAGGCAGTTTGATGTTTTGTAAGCATAGGTACAATATCGTTTTTAACTCCATCCAAGATGATTTGAATAGCTTTTCTATTTCCTTTGCTCCATATAGATTTGGGAGGTTCAACTGCGGGTTGTTTGGATGCTCCATCAACGAATTGTTTAACATTGTTCTCTTCAAGAATCATCAAGATTCTGAATTTCTAGGCTTCAAAGTGTTCTTTCCCATCAAACCTGTCCTCGGGTTTGATTGTGTATGCCATTGAAGATAGGAGAAAGCTACTAAATGTGTATGAAGTCTGATAACTGAATTTTGCAGAGCCCTAGATCTAATAACTAGGTTCTGATACCATGTAAAGTTTCTACTAATTCTTTGTTCTTTGGATCAGACTTTTAGTTTAGTCTTGAATTGCTGAGAATGGTCTTCTAAATATTATGAATATTCAGATTGTTTGAGGAAGTTAACACTTGTCTTAAACATAGATCCAATACTCTATAATTGATCTTGATTGAATTAGAATATCTCTGATTTAGAATTCGCTGGATGTAAAATGCTTAGAGGAGCAGACTGCTGTAACTGTGTGTCCTATAACTGCATTTACAACCTACATAAATATCTTGACTAAAGGACATGTCCCTCAAAGGGACATGTCCCTTTCCTAAGTCGGCCCATATGTCCTTTCCAGAAATCGGCGATTTCAGAGTAAAACATTAACCACTAACACTCACAAGTGTGTTAGATTAGTGTTTGAATAGTAAATACCCTTCTAGGAAGTTTCCGCCTCACAAGAGGAATATAGGAAAATATATAATGCCATACTTAAGATATTTATGATGTGAAGATCAAGTGCGGTCTGCACTTCAGACCTGTAGATTTTCAGGTTATATACTTAACACATGCTAACAAAGTGCCCTTTCTTAACCTAATTGCTGTTTCTTCAATCTAATCAATGCTTCTGATAAGGCATGTGTCCCTTTGGATGGATCACTTTGCAGCTGCTTGATTGACCTATTCCCATATATATCTGATTAATCTTTTTTCTTGAGCTGATCTTGTTCCTTTTTAGATACATATGAGAAATTCTTTCTTACTCCTTCATCCATGCTTTTTTTTTCAAACCAAGTCTCTCCTTAAATATTCTAATTTGAGGGAGAGTCAAACCTCATCATCATGTCTGCTTCTTTGCAATTGTCACATCCTTTTACAAATCATCCATTGGAAAAGTCACAACCCTTTATCGTTTTTGCCATTTGAGAGAGTCACAACTGTTGATAACTATAACCCTTTGAAAGAGTTGCAACCCTTCATCATTGCTTCCCTTTGAAAAACTCACGTCCTTATATTCTTCGCATTCCTTTCTTCTTCCAATAATCCTTTTTTTGATTCCCATTCTTCGCTCTTCCTTCCTCACCATGCCCTTTCAAGTGAACTCTCCTTCCTTTTCTATCTTATGTTGAGGGAGTCACAACTCTTCATTGCATATATCTTGACCTTTCATTAAACTCAAGTAACTTTTCACTATGGTCACAACTCTTCATTGCATATCTCTTGACCTTTCATTAAACTTATTTACACAATTCTCATGGTATAAGTATTCTGTTGGGCTCCAAATAACAGAGAGTTCAGAATTCTAAAAACACACTCTATTTATGTGTACTGCATTGTTGATATTCTGATATTTACTGTTTTCAGAGTCCAACGTCTTGAAATTTCTTGTTTTTATGAATTTACATAAATATAGATAGATGTTTGGTTGTGGCAACTTCCTATTTCTTTTTTCGCCTTTCCTACAGCAAAAGACAATCATGAGTATCATTATTACCAAATGTTACTAATATCATTGAGTCTTACTATCCAGAAACATATTCTGATTGACATGGATTCTTGACCAGGATTATGTTATTTGTTGTCTTCAGATGTTTAATTGTATATATTTTCCTTTTGTACAGATAAAGAGAGAAATTTCTACCATGAAATTGATCAAGCATCCAAATGTTGTCCAGTTGCATGAGGTGAGTTTCTCAATTCTGGATTTAGAGATACCACTAGTAATAAATGCAAAAACCTGATACTGGTTAAGACTAGCAATTTAATTCTTATTGGTGTTCTTTTATCATTGCACTAAAATATTCCTTCTTTCTTACAATAGGTAAAATTCTGCTAGTTAGAAATTAAAAAAAGACTAAACTTGATCTTTTTGATGTTGAATAGTTTTCTGTCTTCATTTTTCACTACATCAAGCCATTATTTGTGAAGACTAAATAAGGATAGTAGCATATAATTTTGTGACATGTATATCAGGTTTCTTAGTATGTCAATGTACAAAACACATTTCCTAGGTGCCATAAATAAATTAAAAAATATATATATATATATTTTTTTTGAAAAGGGATAAAAATTTATTCAATCAACTTCAGATTACAAAGTAAAGGCCTGAGGCCCACAGAAACACTACATATGCCTATCCTCCAATAACAGCTGGTCAATAATCCCACAATAATCAGGAGGTAATCCATCCCTACCACTAATATCCCACCTATCCACATTCTCTGAAGCCCACTTTGCCAAACAATCTGCCACATGATTCCATTCACGAGGGATATGATGAAAGGAGATAGACTCCAAGGCACAACACAGATATAAAATCTGTCTTACCAAAGAGGCTAGCTCCCAATTAACATTCTCCAACCTCTGGTTATTTAGCATATCAACTACAATCTAAGAGTCCGACTCACAGATGATCTTCTTCCAGCCTAAAGAGCATCCTCTCTCAACAACAGACTTAATGGCCAAGGCCTCCATCAAATTATTAGAGTGCTGACCTTTTTAGATGGAGAAAAGAAAAACCACCCCACCCTCATTATTTCTACCTATAGCCCCAATGCCAGCATGACTAGGATTCCCCCTAGAAGAACCATCAGTATTAATCTTCAAGAATCCAACCGGGGGAGGGGTCCATCTCCCAACCCTACATACCCATTGTTTACCATAACTCTTCCTTCTTCCAAAAGAATGCCCCGGGTTAAATCCATCCAGATTCAAATTCCTCACAATAGCTTGATCACCTGGCTCTATGCTTTCAGACATATCACATTTTGCGAAAATAGTCTCCTAAAGCCCTACCAAGAATCTTCCTCCACAGCTGAAGGCTATCCAATTTGGAATCACAAAAAATTCTGCGATTCCTTTCCAACCAAAGATTCCAAAGAATAAGAGCTGGTCCAACCGTCCAGGCAACTTGTAGAAAGGAGGTCTTCGATGGAGGTCTACCCAAGCTATCCCAAAAGTCAATGAGAGAAGTGGCATGGATACACCCATGGCGCCAGGACTCCCACCATCTATGCTATATTTACCTTGAGAAAGGACAGAGGGAAAACATATGGGAGATACTTTCTTCATTGTGCTTGCATAAGAAGCAAACAAAAGGACCCTGGAAGCCTCTTTTGCGAATATTCTCCCAGGTGAGACACTTCTTCTGGGCTAACAACCATAAGAAAAAATTACATTTGGGCCAAGATAAATTATTCCAGACCTTCTTCCACCAGTGCACTTCCGCTAAACCATGCAGGTTCCTGTCTAAGGTAGCATAGCTTTGGGCCACAGAGAATTTTCCTTTTGGACTAGGACTCCAAGCCAAAACATCCCTCTCCTTGAGGGAGCTACAAAACTATCCTCCAAGACATGAGAAAGAAGAGCGCGATCCTCTTCAAATCCACCATCCGGCCAATCTTGATGATCTTTCCAGCAAGTCACCTCCACTTGGCCCAAATGCTTGACAGTTTTAAAATGCTCCACCTTAGTCCACTCAGCGTTAGTTAAAGCATGACAAAGAGGCTGAAGATGGGGAAAGCTAGTAATCAAAGGTGGGTGGCCATCCTAAGAGTCTTGCCAAAACAAAGCATCCGATCCACTGTTGCAAATCCAAAATAGACCCTCCTTAATCAGCTGGGCTCCCCTCTTAAGGGTATTCCAAACACAAGAACCTTTCCCCACTAAAGCAATCCGCGGCACATCTGAACTATCAACCCCAGGGAGATACTTGTGAGAAAGAATCCTGGCCTAATCCAACTGCTGATTGTTGCACCATCTCCAATACAGCTTAGCAGCTAGTGCCATAACAACAAGTGCCATAGACTTGAGACCAAGGCCCCGAGCATACTTTGGCCTGCAAACATCCTCCCACTTCACTAAGCTCCACTTTGAAGAGAGAAGGGTACCCGACCAAAGAAATTGTCGAGAAAGAGCATCAAAATCCTTCACAAAGGAGGAAGGGGGAACTTGCACACAGCATCTGTAAATAGGGAGAGTTTGCACCACAGTTTTTAGAAGAACTGTTCTCCCCGCAAAAGAAAGCCACCGATTAGTCCAATGATTGACTTTGCTCCGGAACTTATCCAAGATCCCCTGCCAATACATCCAATACTGCGACCCCAGGGCCAAAGGGACGCCAAGGTACATCAGAGGAAGAGAGCCAATCTGAAATCCTAGGATCCTAGCAATCCTATTTTGAATGGGCCGAGGGGTATTGAAGAAGTAAATAGAAGATTTGTCATCATTGATGCACTGACCTGAAGCCCTCAAGTAGATATCTAGAGTCCGCCTGAAGTTCTCAGCTTCACTAATTCTGGCAATGCCCATCAATGCAGTATCATCCACAAACTGAAGGTGAGAATAGGAAGGGAGAAAGTTGTCCCAACTCCAACCTTGAATAAGACCCCGCTCCACTTGAGACTTAATGAATTGTCCAAGACCTTTTGCCATGATAATGAATAAATAAGGAGATAAAGGGTCCCACTGTCGAAGTCCCTGAGAAGCATTAAACAAATCAGATGGTTCCCCATTAACAAGAACAGAGTAGGAAGGAGAAGTCACACAGCTAAGAACCTAGTTCTCCCACTCCTCCGCAAAACCAAATGCCAAAAGAATATCCTGTAGAAATTCCCAGCTCACCCGATCATAAGCTTTAGCCATGTCAAGCTTCATAAACATAGCTCTTTCCTTAGAATTAGCCATAGAATGAATAGTTTCCATTGCAATCACAACCCCATCCAAAATTTGTCTTCCTTCGACAAATCCCCCTTGCTCTAGAGAGATCAGAGAGCTGAGAAGAGGCTTAAGTCTCTCAGCCATCAATTTAGTGATAATTTTATAAACCACATTACAAAGTGCAATAGGTCTAAATTGAGTCAACCAGTTAGCCCCTTCCTGTTTAGGTATAAGAACCAAGAAGGTAGAATTCATGGACCTGAGCATCTGCTTGTTCCTATGAGATTCCTGAACCACCTCAAGGAGATCAAATTTAACTATTTCCCAAAACTCTTGAAAGAACTCAATCGAAAATCCATCAGGGCCGGGAGTCTTACCTTTCTTCATATTAAACACCACTTTCTCTAGCTCTGGCAACACAATAGGGCGCAAGAGAGCCTCAATCATTTCCTCCGAAACAAGGTGAGGAATGCAATCCAAGATCGCCCTCTCCTCCTCCCTAGCATCAATGTCTTCCTTGGAAAAGGGATCTGAAAAATAGTTGATTGCAGCCTTGGAAATCTCAATATTGGAAGAAAGGTGATCCCCTTCAGGCAAAATCAAAGAGGATAAAGAATTCCCCTGACTCCGAGCCTTGACCGTATTATGGAAGAATGCTGTGTTTCTATCCCCCTCCTGAAGCCAGTCAACACGAGATTTTTGCTTCCAAAAAATCTCCTCCCAAAGCTCCCACTCTTCTAATCCTTTAATGGCCAAGGATTCAGCTTCACTTAGGTCAATAGTCCTCCCTTGATCCCGAATCAACCGAGTAATGTTGTCTAACATAGACTGAGCAGCAATCCTCTGCACCTGTAGGTTCCCAAAACATTGTTTATTCCACTTCTTAAGCTTGTACTTAACATGCTGGAGCCTCTTGCAGAAAGTGTACATTGCCGTCCCATGTGCTGGCCTCCCTCGTACCACCAATCCACCATTAAGTCATGCAAAGACTGGTCTCTTAACCATTAGTTGAAACTTAAAAGAAGTATTTTTGGTGATTCCATAAGTAGTGACTGAGAGCTTGATGGGCCAATGATCAGAGCCTCTCCAATCAAGAATTTCTGAGCTGGTCATCAACCTATTGTTCATCCAGTAACAAGAAACCAAAAATCTATCCAATCTTTCTGAGATAGCCTCAGCACCACATCTCCTGTTATTCCATGTGAAAACACCATTGTTTGGCTTCACATCAATGAGCTGCAAGGAATCTATCATATCTCTAAAAAGATTTGCGGAAGGGTCCAGCCTGGCAATCCCCCCTCGTTTTTCATTTAGACTAATAATAGAGTTAAAGTCCCCCGCTAGAATCCATGGGAGAAATGGATCTAAGGCACGAATGTAGCTAATTTGAGCCCAAAGATTAGACTTGCCTGCAATATCAGTAGGTGCATAAATATTGGAGAGAAGGCATCTTTCACTAGTGTCCAAACAGGACGCAACCAAAGAAATGGAGGAATGGCTAGAAATCCACCATAAGGGAAGAACTTTCCTTGGGTTCCAGAAACAAGCAACCCCCCTTGAACTATTTCGAGCTCCCACCCCTTGCCAGTTGCCTTGGGGCCATATGTGAGGAGCTCAATTAGCTAAGCCATCCACTGCAAGCTTAGTTTCCTGGATAAAAACCACATCAGGTGACTGAGAATCAATTAATTTCCGAACAACCTTTTGTCTAGGGATGCTGTTCAACCCCCTAACATTCCATGATAGAACAATCATTTATGGGGGTGAGAGAAATGAGAATCAATGGGTTTCACAGACCCAAATTCAACCAAAGTATCCCCCATAATCTTCACCCTCTCTTGATCTGTCTTCCTACCGCTCCTTGTTGATTTATCAAGAGGCCCCTTTTTAAAAGATTTCTGCTGTAAGCCTAATATAGGATGGGCTTTATTTCCTTTGGCCAGATCTGAGGCCCCTTTAGGAGCAGGGGGGGTTGGACCCATCTCTATTGAACTCATCATAACCTGTGAAACCTGGTGATCCCCGGTAATCTGAACCTGAGGGTGTAAATCCATATCAATCTGTACATTCTGAGGGTCCTCTGAAGGTAGCAACTCATCCTCTTTCTTTTCCTCTTCTTCCTGAACTACATGCAGACCCTTATCCCCAGAAGAAAGCTCAACTGGAATACCTTCCTCCTGAACCAGGTCTTCAAGAACATCAAATCTGTTAAACCTACCATCATTGTGTCTGTCTAGCCAGGTTCTCTTCTTACCTTTTCCTTTGTTACGGGATTTAACCTGAGTAAAACCCTCCTTATCCACAGGATTAGTAGAAACTGGGGCCTTCCCCTTGTCACCCTTAAGAGGTCCAGAAGTATCCAAAGGAGTAGGCTTGAATCTGGGACACTTACGGAGTAAATGGCCATATTCATGGCAAATACGACATCTGAAAGGAAGGGTCTCATAATCCAACTGTTGGATCCAAGAAGAGCATTTCATACGAATTTCCATAGAATCTGGTAATGGATTGGTTAAATCAACTTCTACACAAATACGAGCATAAGAGATTACCTTACGATCTTGAGTTTGTGTAGCCGCTCCCACTGGCTTTCCAAGCAGTATTGAGATTGAATGAAGAATATCTTCTCTCCAAAATTCCAGCGGTAGTCTCAGCAACTGAATCCACACAGGTACCCTCGAGGGAATCTCCTCGGCTGAATTAAAGCCCATGTGCCAAGGCTTGATAAAAAGCCGCACCTGATTAAAGAAATAAGGGCCGCCTTCAATGCCCTTTTCCTATCTGACATGCATGAGAAGATAACCAGAAAATAATTATTCGCAGCCAGAATAATCTCCATATCGCCTTCGGAATTCCAAACCCGACGAGCCCAGGAATCCAACACTGGTAAGGAAAGACGAAGGCCCAAAAATTTGCAAATGAGGGCATGATTTTGCCAATATTCAACATCCTCAGAGATCTGTTCAGGTCGGATGACCAAGACTGGTCAATCTTCAGATCTTTCCAGACATCCATTAACTTTTTTAATTCGAGGTACTCCATTTGAGGATGACCCTCCATCTCCCAATGCGGAATTGTTTATCAGATCTACACCATTGACCAACGCTGAAGAAGACGGCCCAACCATCTCCATATCCTCAGAAGCCATCTGCGATAATACTGAGCCCCGATTCACCATAGGGCCAACCCAGCAATCCACCAGTAAAGGAGGAAGGGATAAGAAACCTACAGTCTCCAATCCCCCCACAACCACCAGCCCAAGAACCTGTGAATAAGCCCACACCTAGATATGTGCCCTCAGCCGCAATCAGCAAAACAAATAAACTAAGCCTGCAAAAGCGCCCAAAACGCAGCAGATAATTCACCCACGCAATCAACAAAACCCACCCCTGCAGCCCCTGCGGATTAGCAATACCAGATGCCCCCCCGTGCATGTAGACACCAGCACCTCCAATCGACACCGAGCAAGGAACAGCAGCTAGGGCACACGGGCCCTAGCACGCACCATCGACCTGCAGAGCACCATCCAATTTAATTTTCGAAAATTTGAAGAGAATTAAACATGATAAGTCTCAAGCATTCATATTTCATAAATTAAAAAATAATTAAGTAATAATCAATTAAAAAATAATTAAGTAATAATCAGGAAAATATTAACACAAAAATGCCATAACTTTTTTTGTGAATTCCAGTTTCAATATATAAATCAATAAATATGCAGATTTAGATTTCTTATAAAGAATACCAACTTTACATCATTTGATGATCTCAAAATAAAGATGCTAACATTATATAATTTTATGAATCACTATGATACAAGTTTGCTGATAAAATATTATTAAGGCACAAGTTTGGACTGTAGACATGCTGCTAGCATGATAGTCCACTCAATAAATGCAACCTATGCCCATCCAACTTGCCAACAATGAACACAAACTACAAACATCAACTCCCAAAACATTCAATGCAATGCCAAACCTTTCTGTTCAACTGGTTCTACTTCTGATTTTATTGTTTTTTCTGAGTTTTCAGTATAGAAACCAATACTGAATCGACAGAACACAGAAATGACACAACAGCTTTCAAAAACTAAAATTTAGTATTTATATTCTTTATTCCAAAATTGGATTACGTTAACAGAAGAATAACTCAATAATTTCTTTATTAATATCAACACAATATAAAACTGCTTACCAGATTTTCTGCTCAGCAAAATGACAGCAGAGGTAAATCCTAGACGTTGCTTATCAAATGATTTCAGTCCAATACAATATAACTTTGGCATATAAAGATACCTGCAGTTGTTTGCAGACCTTCTTGGCACTCCACTGATATCTGCAGACTCATATGGCACTTCAATTGCACTTTCATACCTGTACGCGACCCAGTTCTGGGTATTTCGAACCTATACAGCTTATTAGGTTGATATGGCTCTGACCTGGGCATTCTCAGATATATAAATATTCCCATCAATTGAAGTTCGGTCACAAATATATTCTTCAATTTCTCAAATTGAACCCTCTAAAACCACTGAAATCATGTAGAAATGAAATGGATTTATATATTGAACAATCTGATTTTATCTTAATGCTTGATCAAATCCCTAGACTGCATCTTTCAGCAACATGGAGATTGTAAGAAAAGAGAAATTTCGTCTTCCGAGTCCTTGAGAAGAACTCTCTAAACAATTTGATTAATTTCTTGTATTTCCTAGCTTGCCTAAAAGTGAGCTCTTGGAAATCTTTTAGAATGTTGCCATAAGAGCCATACAGTTGTGTTAGCAATGTGGGATAAAACAAAATCACTTTTCTTCATCACTTTTGCCCTTCCCTATTTTTTCCAAAATTTTCATTTTTCTCCTGTTCTTTTTTGCGAGCGTATTTTTTTCCCACTACTTTTATGCAAATGATTTTCCTTTAGTATTTCCACATGTGACTTAAAATAACTTTCCCTTTAAGTCCCCATTTATATTTTATACCTCAAATGTGTTATTAAATAAAGGGACTCCTATATTTAATTGCTTCCCACTTAACCAAAGTCCCGCCTTAATAAAGCTAAATATTTATATTTAACTTTATAAACTAACTTTATTAATGCATAAATAAACCATATCAATAATATTAAAATATTCTTCCGATGTTAATAATTTTTGGTCTACATGACACTATCACTGAAGATCCCAATCACGCCCAAAATAACTTACTGTAAATAGTAAGTATGCACAAAACTGCATCGAGACACCTTAGATTGATTTGCCATAAAAACTGCCCAGGCCAAATGGCTTCAAAGCCCCTTAAACATCCTAGCTAGCCTATGGGACCATGGAGAAATAGGTTGACAACAAATTCATACTTGTGCTAGAAAGGGAACATTATAATCTGCCCTTCCCAAAGATTCCTTTTTCTCAAGCAATGCCAATGCAATCGACATTAAACTTATTGATCCATGCTAAACCTAATAACGATCCCAGGATTCCAAGTCAACCTAGGGAAATTGCAGCACCGTCTCTCATAAACATTGTCCTACAAGGTTCCCAAACCAGAGACATCCTACCAATCTCTAGCAAGAAGAACGATCAAGCATTGCATAAATTCAGTCATCTCCTGAAGGAAATGCTATTTGAAAGGACCAAACTGAAAAACCATAGGACTGAACTCTGGAATGTCAACATAGGTTGTCACATTCCTATCAATTGTTGAGCTACTGACCATAGTGATCTTGAAGTTCTCAATCATACTCTGAGTGGAACCTTCACGTTGATACTGTGCCACTCTGATCATAATTGATAAACCATCATACTCAAAATGCACTCTCTTCTCTTGTAACCCCATAAACAAAAACATCATCAAAACCAAAACTTAAATATTAGAGAAATTTGAAATCATTGCCATGCAATATATCATGCCAACCAAACTCTTGGTTTTATTTAGCCCAGAAATAAAGGTAAACAACAGTAAAGAAGATCAAAATAGGTACAGAATACACAAAACATTTATCCTAATAAAACCCTTCAACTTGATGGGGAAAATCCAGCCATACTAGAAAAATATCTCCTTTATTGATAATAAAATGTTCAAGTACAATGCTTTCACTTGATATAATGTATCATTACACTAAGCAATCACATATATAAATTGAAATGAGGGACTCTTCATATTACACCCAAAAGTCTCTTCAATTTCCAAATAGAAGACTCTTCATGTTTCCAAACGCACAACTCTTCGCATGACGCGTCTCTCCAAATAATATTATCTCAGGTATTATTGTATATATATTCTCCAGCTGTTGAGACAATATTATGTCTATTTCAACATATGGCAAAATCAGAGATAAAGATCTCCATTGCAGCTGTAAACTTCAAGACTCCCTCTTAGCAAGAGAGAGATCTTTAGTGCAGTAGGCTGTAATGTCCCCTTTCAGGACATTTTCTGATATGATTCTAATTTGTATAAATTTTATATTATTTCTGTCTAATGTGCTTTTCATTGTTTGATATTTGATAGATATATATATTTTTCAAAAGGGTCACCTCCTTTCATAATAATTATTTTATATTAATTATATATTAATAAGGTTACTTATATTAATTAATATCATAAGGTGTATTATATTAATAATTATATTATTAAGAATATTATTTAATAATATATCAAATATTATTATATTATAATACATTTATTAATATAGCATTTTTGTATTAAAATATATCTTTATAATAATATTATTATTTATTATATTAGATTATTATTTCATTCATTTCATACTTTCATATTGCTATAATAATGCGATATACAATATGCTATTATTATATGATTATAACATAATATTATCTATAAAATATTATCATTTTAATATTATTTAAATTATATGTCAAAACAGGGACATCACATAGGCAACATAGCTGCAATCATAGATGTTAATGATAAATGTAATACCCCCTCTAATAATGATACCTAATATTGACATCCCTATTTGTAATTTATTGAAAGGATCTATTAATAGAATGACTAATCAATTGTTAGATAAGTAATTAAATCAATCAATATATATTAGACATCAATTGAATAATTAAATGAACAATACCAAATAACACTAAATAATTAAATATTATCAATTAAAATCATTAGTAAATATTAATCAACTAAATGAGCAATACTTAGTCCATACTTATTAATTGATTAAGTTCCATATTATTAATAAGTTAATAACATATTAATATAATAGCAACAAAATACACTAAACAAATATAATAAGAAACTAATAAAAAGGGGACTTGTCTTTATGTGGATCATTGACTTAACAGGAAGCCACAGGGGCATGTACCAGTTGTGACCCTAAAATAAGAGACTTATAAAAAAGGGATGCCCTAACCCTATGCTGATATAGGAAAATATTTTTTAAAATAAAGGCAAGCATCAGTAAAAAGATAAATTTGTGCGATTAAAGATTTTGACAATGAACAAAAAAAGCCCATCCATGTGGTGACCTCAGTGAACAGCTTAGATGGGGGGAATAAAACATCATATTGCCACCGAAGGCATTGCGGAAGGTATGCAGGAGGTAAGCATACATGGAGTATGATCCCAAACAAGACCAACCAAATTATCATTGTTTGTTGTTATATATATTTACATAGTGATGTCAGAAGACACTCATCAAGTTATAAAAGTATGTAAAGGGACTTACAAACATATGTGTTTATAATTAAATACATATTCAAAAATAATTTATCATTTATTATTATTAATTTTGATTGGTAATAAAGATTTTGTATTAATATAGAAAAGATTACATAAAAAGAGTAGCCAACATGTGGCTAGTAGTATCATCACCCAAAAACCCCCAAAACCAAACTACCCAAACCCACCAAAGATACAACATCTTGAAAACATGGGGCATACAAGAAATAGATCAAAATCTTGTGCAAAAAGAAGCAACAGTTGACACTGAATCATTTGAACCAACCAACCTTCATCAGCTCCACCCCTACTCAAGTTCGATTCGCCTTTGATCACACCAATGCCACCAGAAGCATCACCTTGAACCTGCAATAGCAAGACATCCACACCAGTGAGCAACTGACCACCCTCGACCCCTAAAGCATTATCCATACTGGAAACGCCACGACACTTGCCAAGAAACTGTCATTGAACCAGAGGATGACCACTCTCATAGAGAGGAACCCTCAACTTCATAAACGTAACCTTCCTTCTAAGACCTGGGATCACCACAGACCCATCTCGGGATCGAATGTGGGAATCCAGAAGCATAGTAGCCTACACCACCCCTAACAAGCTACAAACAAATGAACTTCCGGTGGATCAGCTGAAAACTAGACTAAAAGAGGCTGTAATTCTCCTGGCCCACCCCCAGTGAGACTCCAAGGGCCATTGAACTTGTGCAGCCTATTCCCAACTCGGTCGTGTTAATTATTCCTTCAAAGCCTCCAACCCATTTTGGTTCCAAGCATTCCCGGACCACCCACAAAACCTCCTTTTTTGATTCAACCACCATCAATCCCAAAGCTAGAAACAACAAAGATATATCCAAATTGGAGCAGGGCCTCCAATCATGCTTCAATTATTCGTCACCAAAAACCGAGAACATTGCTTCCCAAAACTCCTCTGCGTCTAGCTTGAAGACATTACAGAGTTATTTCAAAGAGATTGACCCAACGAAGGAGGGAATTTGTCCCATGGTTTGTAGAGAAAAATCAGCCTCCATGTGGCTACACCAACTCCTTGTAGGCCACTCAATGTGATTGCTCTATTACTGCAAGCCGATGAGAAAGGGAACTTCAATTACAAGACTGCCATGAAACCTGTAGAAGCCTCATTTCCCAATGAGAGTTCATAATTGCCCCAGGGTACCAGGGATGCCTCACACATGGCACTTCAATTGTTCTCCACCCCCTATCACTTCAATGATCACTAGAATTATACTCTGAGCATTCACATGTCTAAATCCGAAGATGGGATATGATTGAAGTACTTAAATATTTCAAAATTATCTTTCAATGATCCCACCACCCCCACATTAGAAAGTTTATCGGCTAGGGAATTGGCCTCCCTAGGCACATGGGAGATCATGAACTCCTCCACTTCACTCAGCAAGTTTCTGATTTTTTTGATATGCTTGTCTAGATACCATGTATCCAGAACCCCCTTGGAAATACCATTCACAACAATTTGAGAGTCCCCCTCAAGGTGAAGCTTATGTGCTCCCAACTTTAAACCCAACACAACTGCTTCAATGATAGCTAGACACTCAGCTTGATTGTTTGTTCCATCCTCCACCCTCTTAGCATAGAATGCCAAGATTCTACCATCTTTAGATTTGGTAACTACAACACTTGAGGGGCTTGAGTTTCCCTTAGAGGCCCCATCAAAATTGATTTTTATCCACCCTGGATCAGGCGGGCACCACTTTGCTCGAGATGGATGAGGTGATTGAGAGTTAACTCTCAGAGACCCATTAATGAGCTTTTCATCATTTACTATATTATTAATACTTAATAATAATATAATAATTATTAACGGTAGTTTCCAAAATTATTATTATCATAAATAATTATTGAAAGTGGGGTTGATCTTCAATTTTACTATGTCAAATCTTCATCAAATTTAGACATGTGATGTAATGATTGGTTAATGTATGTCATTGAGACCCCTTGGTCATGGTTGGATGGATCTTTACTTGCTTGGTTTGGAACAATGCAAAAAATGTCATAGGATGTCATTTCATGTGAAAATATAATGGAGTCAGTTGTGATGTAAATCATCCAAATGGACTATTGAATAATCATTATCATTGTAATCACTATAATTGGAATTGCATACTGCTTATATGAATAAAGTATCCTGTTATGCGTTACATTCTAATATCTTAATGCAATAAATATCCGTTTACCTTGTACGATAAACATTTGGTGCCGTTGCTAGTTGAACTTGGTATACAAGAGCTGTTATGAAGATTAATACTGAATCTGCTTAATAAAGATAGGAATAAACTAAAAGACAAGGATGATATACGCACAACACGGGAAGCATTAATTTTAACACAACAGGCGGAGTGCAGACAGAAGTTTCAGCAGCTTATCAATAGACACTGAGGGGGTGAAGGAGCACTGATGGCGGGAGTGCATTCACTTGGTAGACCAAGAAGTGCCGAGGACTTGCTCAAAAAAATGTGCCATAGATTGAATTTGGTAGAAGCCACAAGGGAGGAGTTCCTAAACTTGTATACGCCAAGGGTAGAGAATCCGAATGGAAGGGAAGGAACTCGCACGGCTCGAAGTGCCGAAGGAGCATGAGCATGGGGTGAACTCTTCGTTCCTGATACACCTTCCGAACGGGTATAGGTAGAGAATAAAACAAATTCACTTGAAGATCTCTTTACACCAAACAATGTGGTTGTTCACAGTACGGTTGTCCAAAGTAGTGCGGTTGTGCAGAACAATGCGGGTACTCAGAATAGTGCAGGGGCGTAGCAAGTACCATAGATTTAGAAGAAATTAACAATGATAGGACCTAAGGAAAAATTACCAAAGTTTAATGGCAATGGGACAGTCGATCCAGTTAGACATTGTAAGACATGTGAAACAATCTGAATGACAAATAGTGTAATGGGCCAGGATGATTAGGTCCAGCAGTTCCCATCAATCCTACAGGATGTAGCGATTGATTGGTTTTCGAATGTCGATCCGCAAAAGTTGACTTCATGGCCAGAAGTCAGGAAGGAATTCATGGTAGAGTTCCGACTACTAAGGGATGACAATGAGATAGTAGCGGAAATATATATTACTAAGCAAGGAAAAAATGAAACAATCCGCGTTAATGCAAGGAGGCTGAAAGAGCTAGTAGGAAAAATGGAAAGCCAACCAGCTGACGGGTTAAAGAAAAGGTGGTTTGTTGAAGGGCTACAATCAGCATTGAAGAAAAAGATGAAAGTTGTACCTCCAACGTCATACATAGATGCATATGGTCGGGCGATGGATCTGGAGAGTGAGCAGAAAAGGAGCAAAAAGAAGAAAAAAAAATCGTTAGACTCAGACAATTCATCTTCCGAAAGTAGCAGCAGCGACAAAGAGTCAAGTAAGAAGGTTTGAGCATTACAAAAGTACATGTTACGGATGATGGAGGAGTTCAAAAATCTGAAAAAGAACCCTGACTCAGCGAAATGAGGGTAACTGTGGTGTATGGATTGTAAGGAGGGCCACACAAAGGGATCATCTATTCGCGACTCCATTCGTATTTTATGTGGATCATCAAGCACTATTATATCTTGTGAACAAGCCGATCATCCAGGGACAGATTAGCAAATGGCTATTACTGTTACAGGAGTTCACATTCAAAATTCTGGTACGGTTGGGAAAAAACCATGTAAGCACAAACCATTTGTCAAGGATCAAATTAGGAGAACCACCGGAGGGTGTTAATGATGATTCTCCTGATGCACAACTATTCCAAATTGCCGTACTACGAGACTGCCACACAAGTATCGGGGAATATTTTTCCACGGGGAAATTTCCTAGGGAAATGCCACCGAATGAATTGAAGAAACTGGTGCTAAAGAGTCAAACCTTTCAGTTGATCAACAGGTTACTGTATAAAATGGTACCTGACCAGATTCTACGACGGTGCATTTTAAAAGAGGAAATACCAAAGGTTTAAAAGAAGCACATGAAAGATCAACAGGAGGACACATGGGGCCAGATACAACTGCACGGAAGATACTTCTAGTAGGGTTACGGTGTCCAACCGTGCATAATGACGCGATGGAGTGGGTCGTTGCATGCGATACATGTTAGAGGTCTGGGAAACCACTGAAGAGGGATTTCATGCCTTTGAACCCTTCACATGCACAAGAATCATTTGAATGATGGGAGTTGTACTTTGTCGGATCCCTCAAGGTAAATAAAACTAGGAGATGCAGGTACATTGTGGTAGCGATAGAGTACTTTACCAAGTGGGTAAAAGCAGGGCCTTACTAGACAACTCTGTAGTAAGCACAACGAAATTCATTTACGAGCAAATCATCACAAGGTAAGGAATCCAGATATAGTTGACAAGCGACCATGGGGGACATTTTGTCAATCATGTCATTCGACTACTAACCACAGAGTTCAAGATATACCATTCCTTATCAAGCCCATACTATCCAAGAGCAAACGGACAAGTGAAAGCTACAAATAAAATCTTAGTCGGAGTGATTTATAAATCTTGCGTAGTCGAAGGAGAGGATTGGGAAGAAAAGCTACCATTGACGTTATGGGCATACCATACTTCATACAAGGTAACCATAGGACACACTCCGTTTCAGTTGATGTATGGACAAGAAGCCGTGGTACCAACATAATTCATGGTACCAAGTTTAAGAATTGTGATTGAAAACAAACTAGGAGATATGGAAAGTTTGAGGGAAAGAGTGTACGATTTAAATAAACTTGACGAATGACAATTGCAGGCGCATTGGGCCACTGAAGTTACACAGTGCAGACATAAAGCATGACACGATAAGCACTCGAAGTTGAACAAATTTCAACTAGGCCAACTAGTGTTGAAGTATAATGGGCACAATGAGATCAGACTAGGAAAATTTAAAGTGAAATGGGTTGGGCCATATAAAATTCACAAAGTTGGCGATAATGGAGCAATAAAACTATGGATGCTCGATGGGAAGGAATTACCTGATGCAGTGAATGGGTTGAAGTTGAAAGTCTATCATAAAAGAAATAATGTGCCTCCACGGACAAACACTTTAGAGACAGTATGAAATAATAATAATAAGTAGTAATGTATATAGATAAGTAAATATAAATAATTATAATAAATATGTGCAAAATAGGAACAAGACTGAAGGAAAATAGCAGAAAGATATCGTACAGTCAAGTAGTCAAAGGGGAAAATGATAATATGACAAAAGTATAGTAAGAGGAGATTTGATATAAAAACCATATGGATACCGTATGGCCCAAGATAGATGAAATAGTTACTGTACGACTAGTTTAAATAGAAGCACTTATACCACCTTACAAGCAACGAAGCACCTGTGATAGGTGCAATACCGTACAACATAGAATGGCGAAGGGGAGATACACCGTACAACATTGCATGGTAAAAGGGAAAATGAAAGCTTACCTAAGACACTGTACGATTTGGGAAGCAGGAGATTAGAATGATACACACCGTACGGAAGTATGGAATCCAAGCCATCGTATGCCGGCAAGGATATTAGGTGCAAAAGATCATATCGTACGGCTAACAGCAGACAAGAGTATACCGTATGGTGATTGAGTATACCTTACAGGGATTGGCAGGAAGTAGCATTATGATTGAAGAAAGACCACTGTATGGTTGTACGACTAGCACAAAAGGTTATACTGTTACTGTACGGACTATACGATCATATCATAAGGGAGGCCAATATTGTACCGTACGAACAAGGAGAAAGAGGCATGTACTGTATGGTCATGTGGGAAAGAGAGCTTCCCACGGTTATTATAAGACTGTATGGCCCAGAAATATGAAAATTAGATACCGTATAACTATAATGAAATAGAGGAAACTAGGAAATCAGAGGGTGGTAATTGGAGTCGTACGCCTACAATGCAAACAAATACCGTACGATTGGGAAGGAAGTACATGGTTAAAGCACGTTGATTGAAAACCATACAGATTCGAGGAAGAGCATAAGGTGTTGTACGATAGCGAGGAAAAGAATGTGGAGTACATAAAGTCAGCCCATAGAGGCTGTACCACTCATGTGCAACACAAGTAAAAGGAGAGAAGCATTACATCTGTACGGCCACAACAAGTAAAAGAGCGAAATTTGAATTTGTCAATAGCTACCATACCATCATTGCCTTGAGGGAAAGTTGCAATGGACCTAACCATTTATTGTCTCTTGTGCACAAAAAGACAAAAGAGGTGACAGTTATGCATTCAATCGGAAAGAGAGCGTGGAAGAAGAAACTAGAAGAAGATTCATCAAGTAGCACAATGAACAGGATGTGCAGTCTTTACCATCAGACGTACGTATTGTAGGCAATACAGGCAAAAAGCAAGCAAGGGCACAGCCGGCTGTAACTACACACCTCACACCTTAGAATGTGACATCATATGAGGGTTTGAACGGGTTAGAGTGTAGAAAATGGCGGCAGGAGGCCCTGAATGATCACTTTGCAAAGGATAGCATATGAAGGGCACAGGTGGAATAGGCGTTGCGGATGCCAGTATTCTGCATTCGTGACTTTGAGAGTTTTCTTTGCACCATGCTAGAAACCTATGACAATTTCTTGTGAACATGCTCATTTCCTTATCTCGGATAGAATTTGGTGATATCTTTTAGAACCATAGACTTCACTAGGGTATTCAACATACCAGGTCAATAGCGAACCAAAGAAACTCGATCGAAGAGTCAAGGAGCAGTTGGCAGAATTAGTATGTGGCCAATGGTTGGAGGCAGAGAGCGAAGCCTTAATGGATTCTTCGAAGGGAAGGGGATTGAAGAAATCCAATGTGCAGGAAGGAGATTGTCATTGTTTGATGGACTTAGTAAAGAGTAGACTCATTGGTTTGAGTAGGGCATCGGACATTTCATTTCTGCAAGTAACCAATGATAGTTTATGACTGGGCATCCTTACTGGCTGAGCGCATACAGGAGTTCATGATGCTGTAGCACAAGACGTTTTATATGCCGCAATACGCCATCAGCCTATTCCTCGACGCTATTGCACGGATGATACCTGATGATAGGTTGGAGATCAGGCCAAGTTCGACAGAACTAGGGGAGTCTCTGATCATGCAACGAAAACATCTTGATACTCCCAGAAGGTAGAAGGCCATCGGGCAAAAGAGGATGCGACAGGAAGTGGAGAGCTCTGAGCATGAGAAAACAGATAGTGGGAGACAAGACACATCCTCTGAGGATATTGATGACTCAGAGGAGGAAGTAGAGGATGAGGATGATGATGAGGAACTCAAAGTTATTACAGCATCGCCACCACTATTTTCAAGGTTCCTCACAGCTACCTCTCACTCGCACTTAGTCCTCGTAGGCGTGCACATTGCTGGTTTCAAGCAGTTTAGGCAACCTGTAGTCATGACTCCAGTCACTATAGCAGCTAGACTAGCAGCACGGCCAACACCCCAGCCATCAAGCCGACCAACAACATTAGTAGCATCTGGGGGTACCGGGCCTTCAGTCTTTACAGCAGTACCATATATAGCCGTATTGGAGGTAGCGATGGGGTTACCTTCAGTGGTTGTGCAGGAGACTTTGCTAACCGCACCAGAGGTAGGGGTTGAGATACTTATATTGGAGGATGAGATAGACACTTAGGAGGGAGTGATGGAGATTGAAATGGGTGAGGGGTTGAGGACACCTGGTGTTCATTTGGATGTAGTGGGTTTGGACGCGGTGGTTACGATGGATGCAACATTGTTAGCAATGCCAATAGAGGAGCCAAATAGAGAAAGTAAATCTCAGAGGTTGAGCACATACTTGAGTATAAGGTTTAACTGCACACCAGCACCACAGGCGATAGGCAAGAACCTATAGGCACACAGGTGGAGGAGAGTCATCACTCGATGTAGATCGATGGGATACCACACTCCTCCACGGAGAGCACTGCTGAGCGGATGGTAGAGGCAGTGAAGATGGCTATGGGCAGTGAGTAACCTACAGTGGGGCTAGATGCATCGATGGGAGAGGGTGTGGAGGCATTTATTGCTGATATGGCGACTCGGGCTCGTCAAGCGGTGGCCTCTGCATAAACACAGGCCTTGGATTCAGTGGTAAAAGAGCTGGAGCATGTCATATCTCTCATGAGAGTAGGGTGCCTAGCGGCCTTTTCAGTCTGCTTTGAGGAGTGCGGGTGGCCTAGAGTCAAGACTTCAGAGATGTGCAAGGATTGGGCCACTACGAGAGAGCCAATAGGGGAGAGCGGCATAGAGGCTCTGAGTTAGGAGATAGTCCGGATATACAGGGATACTATGCCTTTTGGAGGAGCCAGGTAGACCAGGTAGTGACAGAGAGGGCTCGGGAGGAGTCAGCTACTAGGGTAGCAGCGATGAAGGCAGAGCTAGCTGCAGAGAAGGCAGCTCGAGAGTCGAAAAGAGCGGCCTGGGAATCTGAGAGGACAACATTTTTGGCTCAACAGAGTCAGCTACAATAGGTGGCAGCAACAAAAGAGACGAAACTTAGAGAGATTGCTGAGATGATTCAAACAACCTTGGAGATTTAGATGGAGGTTGAAGGAGATTTGAAGGTACGGATTGGGCAAGTGCGTGAGCTATGAGCGGAGCTGAACAAGCTTAGAGCACGAACATCTAACACACCAGGGACACATCCCTCTTCCTAGTTGTCTAAATTTTGATGTAATTAGTGGTTGAGTTATGTTTTGATATTTTGATTTTGTCATCCGGAGACGACTTTACTTTTGGGGAGGATGATGTTGGCAGTAAAAAGTATTATAGCCAACAGGTAGAATTGGTATCTGAAAGGGTGCGCAACGGTTGAGTCACCCTTTCAGGAAAGTATATGTACATCGTCCGAATGGATTATTGGATCATCATTATCATTGTAATCATTGAAATTGGAATTGCATATTGCTTATATGAATAAGTATCTTGTTTTGCGTTACATTCTAATATCTTAATGCGATAAATATTCGTTTACCCTCTACGGTAAACACTATACCTCTTCTTAGATTCATTTAACTTCTCAGAGAAGAAAGCAATGGGGTGTCTTTCTTGGCTTAAAACTGCTCCAATAGCATGTTTGTTGGCATCACATTCCACTGTAAACACCTTACTAGAATCATCCAGTGCTATTGTTGGCAATTTCGCTACCTTTTGCTTTAGGAGATGAAAACTATCCTCAACATTCACAATCCACTCAAATTTGCATTTGACTCCACCCTTGATGGTGTTGAGTATAGGAGTGCAAATCCCACTGAAACCTTTGATAAATTTCCTATAGAAAGTTGCAAGTCTATGGAAGATCCTTCTCTCATTGTTCTTGGAGTTGGCCAATTCAATATGGCATCCACCTTTGATGGATCCATCTTAGGCAACCTTGTGATATGACAAACCCCAAATAAATCAACTTTGTTTTGAGAAACTCATATTTTTCTAGATTAATGTGGGTCGACAAACCCGATCTCCACCACTCGGCTTGACAACATCCTTCATGAATGGAACATGCATGAGTTAATGCATTATTTATCATGTTATTTATTTATTCTAATGTTATTCTTGTTTTGCAGATTTCTCTACACCTCCTCACCATTTCAGGCCATCAAGTCAGTGTTTCTTTGGTGCTTTCAAATTAACTTCACAAAGATAATTTACACCAGCTTCACCACATATTGGCATTTTCGCTTGGTGAATTCCTTGGTGTACTGGTTTCAATATCTCACTCTTAGTTATTTATATTATATCAGAATGCAATTGATTTCCAACTAGAATGATAACTTTCTTGCCCTTGACCTTAAATGATTCAAAGAAATTCTACATATTCAGATATTTATATAGTTAAAAGAAAACATCAGACTTATGTATAAGTCAGTGTAACATTATCACAAAAGGAAAAACGACGGACTTTACATGGTATTCGACAGACTTTGTGCATTAATCATTGCCATATTACCACAAATGGAAAACGACAAACTTTGTAAGGAAAATGGTAGACTTTATGAATGGTTTGGTGTCATATTTTCATATGCTATTACTGACAACTTAAGGATTAACTTCTGCAACCATATTTTAAAAAGGAAAGTGAAAAAGATTAAACGGGTTGAATCAAATATCTTACATGACTCTGTCACCAAATTCTGAGAAGAGTCCCGCGCTTGAAAGAATCCAGCTATCTTGCTAAGTGACCCGCGGAAGATGGTATTGAATTGGATTAAAGCAAAATAATATCCGAATAGGATTGATCAGTTAAGATATCAGGTTGAGTTAAGTCACTACAATGTTATCTAACAAGGAACTCAATTGCCAAAGAATAGAGAAGCCGAAGGAGAGAGTGCATGAATAAATGCCGATAGACCATAATAAAGAATTAGCCTGTCTCTATGGCTACCTTCGGTTACAAGATTCAATTCGAAAGTAACTCAATTGACTTAAAAGAAAAGAAAGAAAAGAGGGAAAGAAAGAAAGAAAGAAAATGAGGAGTTTTAAAAATTAATATTATTTTATTATTATTATATTTTTTCGTCTATTCTTATGTGTACATAATGATAGGGTGGCATCATTGGATTATTATTAATAATGTAATGGTGTCATCTTATTATTATTTACATATAACCATATTTGAAAATGTAAAATAATAATTAAATAATATTAATATTTGATAATTCTTAAAGGTAAGAATTTATGTTTATTTTACATTGTTTTATTATAGTGTTCCACTCTAGAGCTCATGCGGTTCCACCATGAAATATGTTGCCAAGTCCTAGTAACCTTGTCAAGATAGTTTTAGGTCAAACCTGTCGATCCTGATGACTGAACTATTCGACCATCCCCTTTCGATGACCCTGTTTAGCAATGCTTCCCCTCTCTCTTCAGTCTTCATCCTATAATCATTCAAAACAACATTTGCGCCAAGACATCAATTCAAGATTTATAAATTGCTAATTCAAAATCATCAAGTGACCGTTAGAGATTTCATCAATGTTAGAATAACTAACTTTACATGCTCATCATATATGCACACCGGCTATAATTAACTCACTTTCATATGATAATTAAATCGATACAACGGCTATAATTAACTAAATCAATTTCACATGATCATGAAGGAATAAACAACGACTATAATTAACTAACTCATTTCCACATGTTATGAAGAGATAAACAACAACTATAATTAACTAACTCAATTTCACATGAACATGAAGAAATAATTTGATTCAACGGCTATAATCAGTTTAAAATTTTAGGGCAAAATTTGAGATGTAACAAACTTGCTCTTCACCAACGCTATCATTCTGTTCCATTTTGTGATAGGTCTCTTGTTATTTCTTTTGCTATCATTCTGTGTATAGTTCCACCATATTGTTGGTTTATAATGCATCTTCATATATTTATGTCTTGAGAATTATCTTGAGAAAAAATTGGGTCAATATCCATTTGGGATATTACAGTGATATCAGAGCTGGTTTTTTCCTACCAGCTTGTGAGGTTTCATCAGAGTTTAAGTTACAAAAGTATTTTTTCAAATTTGAAAGATAAGTTTTCAAGGGGCATTATACATATTTGCAAAATAGATTCATCATTTTCGGAGCTAGATATTGTTTATCAGAAGTTTGTATCAGAAGTTTTCAGAAACATATTCTAGACAGTGTTTTGGGGATATGATATTTTAGTGAGCTCAAAATATTTACGGCAACACTAGGAATAATGTCTGCTTGAGTTTGTAGATATTAAAGATGTGGGAACCCACACATATATAGAGTTTTGTTGGAATATTTTACTGAAAAGAGTTTCATGGTAAGGGCCGATGAAAATATTTGGCAGAAATTATGAAGGCATTAGCAATCATAGCCATTTTATAGACTTGAATTAGTTTTGTTGAGGGAGTTTTCATTTTCTGGTACATCTGTTCATCTTTCAAGGTTGGAAATAATCATTGAAGACTTTTCGGGAAGAATATAAGACCTTTCAAAATATTTCTTGCTGTGAACATGTGAATTAAGTCGTCGGGAAGACTTTGAGACAAGACATTCAATACTGCAAATATATTGCAACAATAGCCTTCCTTCCAAGTGCATCGAACTTAATATATTGGTCGTCAGGAAACATCCAGAGTAGTTGGGCATTTGTGTTCATAGGTCCTGTGAAAAGCTTAGGCAAAATCAAATGATTTTTGGGATTATTGGGCACCTATTTTTGTGTAGTCATTTATAAAATTCTTCTGCAAAAAAAGGGGATCATCAGTTGTAGAAGCTTGTGCATTGAGATTTGCATTAAGACTCCAGCTTTAAAGACACTCAAGGATTTGTGCGTAAGCCAGCTAAGAAGAGGCTTGTGTTGAAACTAGAATCACAATTCTATGACAAGCACGATAGTTGAAGAATGAGATTGATTTGTGTGAGGCCAAACGACACTGGGGGAGCAAAGTAATGTCAAAACTTCTCCTTCATTCGTGTCTTCTACGTGAAAGGGTAACCGACCCAACCAAAGTCCTAAATGACCATAGTAATACCAAAACAAGGACATGTGTCATGCAGTTGTGAGTGGTTACATTTGCAAAGGATAAACAATGGATTAAAACTTTAATTCGAGCTAAATAATTATGTGTCTTGGCCATTAATTGACAAAGTCTATTTATTTTGGCCTTCGAATGCAAAAGTGGCGGGACATAGAAGAAGCTTTAACGCACAGGAGACAGATATTTTCCGTTAAACTCTCGAGTTTGACAAAATATAATTATTAGAGGATTGGAGTTACATTGCAGGAAGAGGCTATCTAGTGAGAAGTAGTTTCTGTTAGTGGCAGAAGGAACATTAGTTCCTTTAGTGGTCATTGCATGCATTGGAGAATAACGCATGACTCTACTAATAAAGTTCACGAGAATATTTAGCAGAAAGGAGCGTTAGATAATTTGAGTCTTGTGCAGGATGTTAGTGTTATCATTTAAAACAAAGACCTCTCATATGCTTTCGCCTACATGTTGATGTAATGACAATAGTAAGTATCGCAGATTTGGGCACTGCTATTTTGGTGTCGGCATCAAGGGAGCTATTGATGCGTGTGTCGAGCTAGAGTCACTTTAAGGAATTCTAACATGTGCAAACAATTGTTATTGCTTGAAGATAGTAGAGGAACCGAGAGTGGTAACAAGGAGGTTGTCAGTAAAGGTGCCGTTAGTAGCTAGTTTGATTGTGGATGGGTACCATTGTTGAGAATTTGGATGATTGTTTGTCCAATGCAATGTGAAGATTTTTCCATATATTGTTGCAACCAAAGTAACAAGAATCAGAATCAGCAAGGCCAAATCGAATTGTGTATCGACCATTAATCGGAATCGAATCGGCCATGAATTGACAAATTAAAAAGAATCCTTTAAATTTAGAGATTTTAACAATTCAAAACTTATTTCATGCACCCTTTACTGAATATAACTTATATTACTAATATATCAGTCTTAGGCCCGATTTCTGTAATTGGATTTATCAGATGTATTATATTTGCTAAGAATGTGAGTGTTATTTGATTGAATATCCAATGTTCTAGTGGTCCATATGAATTTGGAACTATGTTGCTTCACTGTTCTTCTATACGATACCATTGATATAATTATCCCAATTGTATTTGTTGCATATGTATAAGAGTACATATTCTTTGGATGTTTCTCTTTTTGTGTTGTCAAATACTGACATTGTGGGGAGATTTTGAATCCTTTCCTTGGTGGGTGGAAAGCTAATAGTTCTATTCCTTACTGGAGATGAGTGATTTGCTAGTTTAGTCAAATGTGTGAGAGGTGTGACTTCTGTAGCTATTGCAAAGATATGATGATGCTAAGTGATAGTTTCAATATAAATGTGGTGCTAATGTGTACCCCTTTGACTCTATTTTGGTAACTCAAGTAGTGTTGACTGTGTTCTTCCCTCTGTGACTGAGGTTATTATGATGACTGAGTGGCGAATGAGAGTATATGAGGTTGATGCGGTGGATGCTTCATTGGGACGGATGTCTTATTGCACTATCTCCTTCGTCTATTGTTCAGTTGGTATGAGACTCTGATTGCTAGTTCGTTGATTCCTTTGATGTCAAACTGCCCATACCAAGATGTTGATGGGTTTGTAGTTTGACAAACTGATGTATTAGTACTCTTTGGAAAACATTAATTCCATACTACGTTGGATTTATGTTGTTGATTTCTACTATGGTTCTTAGTTTAATTATGTTTATCTCCTCTTTTCATCATTGGCTGATTCAGGCGATTTTTTGCATGAATCGCATGAATTGGCGATTCATGGCAAAAAATCAGCTGAACTGATTCACGACTCCAATAAAATCATCAAGCCTGAATTGAATTGTCAAACTGGCGATTTTGGCAATTTTCAAGCGATTCTCGGAACTATGGTTGTAACTTGTCTCAAGAAATATATTCATTATGCGTGGCTATTGAGCCTTTTTGTCTCATGGAGGTGCAGGATTGTTGAATCGATAAGAGTTTGGTAGTAAATAATTGATAGGACTACTGGCAGTGAATAGTAATAGCAGGCCCGGTTGATTTCTTGGTTTTTCAGAGTGACTTATTGTTTCGTGGAAAACTCTTTTCCAAGTATTTGAAGAATCTTAGTTAGCCATTGCCGTGAGTTTTGAGGGAATAGAGTAATTTTCTAGTTTCTCTGAAAGGAAGCAAGCGAATAAACTAACCAGGCTCTGTTCTGAGGCGATGCAAACTGGGCAAGTTCTTTCAATTTGGTGACCACAGTGAGACTGGTTGTGGTTGAAGTTGAATGCAGTAGTTAGCTCCGCTTGGATTTACCTCGCTAGAAATATTATTTCTGAAGTAGCCTGTGATAACAGTGGTGTGTTAAATTGTATTTACCGATACTAGCTGAGAACAACTTGCATGATGCATTTTTAGTGTTCAACCTGTAGAGCTGAACTTTACGTTAAAGGATTGATAGTCATTTTTTAAAAATTTAGTTCAACTAAAGTAAAGGGCTATAAAGGTTAAGACAGGTGAATTAGCTATTGTCAGTGATCCCTGTTAATCTTTAAGATTGTATTCCCCGCTATACAAAGGAATCACTGAATTAAGTAGAGAGAACAGATGGAGAAGTAACTGGTTTTTTTTTGCAGAGTATAAGGAAACCGCCATATTCTGGAATCTGCTGTTAATGTGAAATGTGAGATCAACTCCACAGATAATAGGAGAGAATCTTTCAGCGTGCTGCATGCTCAGTTGACCTTTCTCAGTATTACATGTCAGAGAAGGAACACAAATAAATATTAAATAAAGATTCTGGTAAGCATTTGAATGAGTAGCAGAGGAGTTGTGGCTTATTGAGTCCCCTGGTGGTCAGTCTATCCTGTAGTGTGTGGCACTATCTGAAAAATCAGTATATTTTGTTAATGTTGTTTGACATTGATGTTTGAAGCAAACCTTAAGGTGAATATTTCTACAGTTTGAATTGGAATGTAAGTGTCCACACCTTTGGGCTTACTGCCTGCTCATTGCAGCTATTTGTCTCAACCAATTAATGAAAGGAGCTTCTAGCTAGAAGGAAATAATTTTGAATTGCAGTGTTGTTTCAATTTTTGGAGTGGAAATCTTGAACTGATAGTTTGCGCTTTAGAAGAGCATTGGTAACGACAACAATTTGCTTTATTGGAATATATCTATTATTGTCTGCAATTTTCAGATTATCGTGTATGTGCTCCTTGAGTGAAGTCGGCTTGAAGAATACCGAGTCCTGTTGGTATTGTTGATTGATAAGGAAATCAACATAGTTTGAATACTTGAAGAAGGCAATTTTGTGGGCAGAAAAACTTCTTCCAGGTATGGATATATGCATATAACATATGCCCTCTTGGTTGTGTATTCCAAGGTGTTTGGGTGTTGAATCATCTGTGGGCAGACTGTAGTTGTTTGTTAGACTTACAGTAACAGGATAACTTCCTTTAGCAATGGGAAGAATACAAGGCTCGGATGAAATCACAAAAGATAATATAAAGCTACAACAACAATTAGCTCGAGAGTCACAATTTGATGTAAAAACAGAGGTACTTGATATGTATGATGAGTACAAAAAGTTCCCTCCAAAGATTCAAAAAGAATTTCCTGTCATGGATTACATGGATTTCCATCCAAAGCTTCAAAACAAAACTGAAATGGCGAAAAATAAATAGTATGACTTGGCCCAGAATCTCCTTACGAAAGACAATTGTGGAAATTTGTATGAGAAGAACAATAATAATCATACTGGTAGTCTTGAAAAAGAAGAGCATCCAAATATCACTAATTCACAGCCTTTCCATGATCATGTATAAGATGGTACGGGTCTAGTAATGGGTAGTATGGAGATAGAGGTTTTGTGCGGGGATGCCGACCCTAAAGCTCTTGATGGGCATATCAATAGAAAATTGGAGACTAACCAAGCAGCCCATGATGAGGAGTCAACATATTTTGAGAGTGTTGATGTTAATTTTGATTCAGACTTGTGGGTCACTACATATGCCCTGACACAATTTGATAACATTTATAAGATGGTTGGAAAACGTTTTTGGAAGGAACAACTAACGAGAAGACAAAAGGGACTGAAAGAGTTCTTACATTTGCATGTGATTAAGGAGGGGATGAAAACAATGAAATTAAACTATCTACATCTTCTTTCAGATCATGATCATCTTCTCAATCTCATAGAGATTTATTCCAAGGCACTAAGGAAGAAAGGATAAGAAGTGGACACCCTTTCTTGTGAGCTCACAAATACTAAGGACAACCTAGAGGCTCCCTTGGCGGCATTGGATGATACATAAATTGCTCTTTATAAAGTAGAAAATCAGGTTAGGTTCACAAATCATACTAGGGAGCATGAGAGTACAGAGAGGTAGGAGTTTTTCCAAGAAGTAATTAATGAACTTGATAGCATTCAATACACTTATGACTTTGATAGTTGTCCCAAAAGACCAAGTACCAAAACTTCGGATCACATTCAGCTTGTAGACAACTCTTTGTTTGAAGTGGATGCTGATTGAATAATGGAGAATTTTCTATTCGAGTCTGATGATGGTACACTCATTGATTTTGGTTAGGAGTACTGGATTGATATTTGTTGCAACCAAGAGGTTGCTGCCTTAATAGAGGGACATAACGCTGATTACAAATAAGCCTTGGATAGAGATGTGGTGAGCAGTATAGCTAGAGTGCTTACAGTGAGAAGAGTAGCATTGTGGCAATTGAGCAGTTGGGATACTCCACCCATTATGGGCACAAAGAAGCAAGATATTACAAATGGATGGGAAGGTGGATGGCCTTTTTGTTTGTGGGTTCTGAGAGGAACATTTCCATGGTTCATAATATTTCTAGGAGTTGGTTGGCACACAATTGAGTTCCCACAGTTATTTGAACGCAATGGTGCTTGTGATCTCAATTGGAGTGAGATTCTTGGTCGGATTGAGGATCTTCTTGTATATGATGGTAACACACGTCAGATTGTTCCATGCACATGGGATGGTTTGGGATTCGGGCATTAGCACGCTTGATGTATTGTTATTAGGGGAAGACGGTGAATGGCTTTGCAGTTCACAGTCCTCCATTCATATCCTAGAAGTACAACGGATTGTCAAAGCATTATTCATGATGTTGATATGGGACCTAGGTATTGTAATCGCATGCTTGTAGTTGTTTGGGGGAAAACCATCTCAAAAGGGGAGGACTGTAATGTCCCCTTTTTCTGGGACATTAAAAAATTGATAGGCCAATCCAATATATGGCCTTTGAGGAGTTAATACAGAATTATTAAGTCAATTTTAATTAAAGGAGGGTGAATAAGAGATGAGTGGCATGAGGGATAGGGACAAGAATACAGAAGCTGAAGAGTCACAGGTTGGGTCTTTAAAAGTCAGAGGAGAAGCTCATTTCTTCATGCTTGGTTTATGATTCAGATTTCAGTTTCTCTCTTGAGAGAGTTATTTGAAAATCTTCAACTTTTATCTAGCTTGAGGATGTAGACCCTCGTGCTGGTGGACAATAGACGTGAACCCATTGTCCGTGGAGACTTCACATCAGGTGTCTTACATGTGCTTATAGGTTCTTTTCTTAGTATTCCAATCTGACTGTAAAACTGTGTTTAAGATTGGATTTTTGAATGTAGTTATTGTATTGCTGATGTATAATGCAATAACATATTTTAAGGTATTTTATGAGAATCTTGGTTTATAATGCATCTTCATATGTTTGTGTTCTGAGAATAATCTTGAGAAAAAATCGGGTCAATATCCATTTGGGATATTACACTCCTCAACATCATCGAGATCAAAATATGTGTCTAAGCAAGCTATCAGTATCCAATCAGTTAGTTACTCTCCATCCATTTTTCCTTTGAAAGAAAACACCTCCACTTTGATGTCTGCTTTCTTGGTTTCTCTAATGGCTTCAAGGAAGTCTTGTTGTTCTTTCCTAGCTTCTTCTGCTTCCTTGCTTCTTGGAGGTTTAGTGGTGCAGGACACGTCCCTAAAATTGAGTTTTTGGTGTGATTAGGGGTTGGTTAGGTGTGAGAGTATGTTTAATAAATTCCAAATGTCTGTGGAAGAGAACTACTCCAATTGTAAGAGCTAAAATGCTCACTAGGTCTTAATTGCTCAAAAATAGCCCATTGAGCCAAAGTTGCTCAATAGGGCTCAATAGGGAAAATATGGGAAAGGATGAGTAAATGGGGTCTTTGATTAGCCAAATAGGTCCTAGGTATTCTATCTAAGGTCCTAGGATGGTCCTAGGTGGACCCATTTGGCCACAAGTCTTGTGAGCAAAAAGTTGCTCAAAAGTTGCTTGAGTAACTTTTGCAATTTTTGCAAGAAAGTGCATTTATCAGTTTTGGAGGTTGTAACTACCCATGCTCGGGTATATGAGCAGGGTAGATCATATTTTGAAGGGTTTGAAGAATACCATCAAGTTTGGCATGTGTGACTATACTGTACGGACATTTCTGCAGGGTTTCCTTTTGTTTTATGCAGTCGTATGACCTTGTATGGATTGGCACAGTAGAACCAATTCATTTTTTTGATAGATTAGTTTCTGCTGATTCTTTTTCATATTCACATTGGTGCTGGAGTGCTAGGGTTTGCAACTTTTTTCTTGCTGGCTAGTCTGTGAATCATTTCACAGTGTTGTTTGCACAAAAAAAATGCCTCTAACCTAATCACCCACGGTGGAAAATGCATGAAACCAGGTGGAGTGATAGGTTAGAAGATGTACATAATGTTTTGTTTTTGTTTTGTATTTGTTTGATGGGGTTCCAAGTCAAAAAGTAAAGCCCTAGGCTGACTGCTAGGAGTAAGTGAGCCAAGACAGTTTTACAAATGTCAATGCAGGGCACACTCATGATCATGCTGAGGTGAACCAGTGCCATTCCTAGAAGTCCTAGGATGTCACGTTGAATATGCAAGAGGAATGGATGCTTGATGTGACATTTGAGGAGTTGGAGAGAATTTTGTTCGCTAATTGGACTGGAGGCCTAATGTTAAGGCTAGAAACTAGGGCTTGGTACTACTTGGGGTTGTGGGTGTCATAGAGCCTTGAAGTTTGGATTCTTGGTGTGCTAGGAGATAGCTACCAGATTCCTAAGTTGGTTTTGGAGATTGTATGGGAGAATTTGAAGAATAGGAGCAAAACAGGGTCACTAGACCTAATAGACAATAGGCCTAACTAGCCTATGTGAAGAGTTTGGAACTTCTTGGTGTTTTGTTGTGACTAGAAGTGGTGAATGAGACCAGGAAGGCTATGGAGAGCATCTACATTGTTAGTAGGCTCCAGGGTAGTGGAAGGTTAAGATCCTAAGCAGGGGTTAGGCTTCTAAGAAGAGGAGGACTAGTGGGACTAGTGCTTTAGAAGGGAGTTTGAGTCCACATCAAATCAACTATACCTAGGAGGTAAGTTGGTGAAGAAGCCTTGGAGGCTTGTATTGGTGAGGAGGACAAAGAACAAGAATCTTTGGAAGATTCAAGATTAGACCTTAACTAAAGGTTGTTTGGTTGGAACCTTAAGCCCTCTGCATCATTTAGGTACCAGGTTCTGATCTTCGCCTCCTCCTTGTTCTTCCCACTCTTCCTCTTCTTCATTGTCCAAGTCATTACCCTTATCCTTTACTTCATCATTTTATTCAACCTCTCTTCCCATTTTTTGTAAGAACCCCAACTTGGTTCAATCACTAAACTCACATCAGCTGCAATTGTGCTTGATGGTTGTAATTTTTCTTTTTGTATTTTCAGATTTTTTTTTGGTTCTTTTGAGATTTTTTTAAAATTTAAAACATTAAACAAATAACCTTTCTTATATAGTATGCTTGAATGAAATAATTGCAAAAGTAGACTTCAATATTGAATGCCAGTCAAGATAACAATTTTTCCATGAAGGATACAAGTCTGGAATAAATCTTCCTTACAAAAGCAAGTAAATAAATAATGAAAAAAAACCCAATTATTATGCTGCAACCTGCAAGACTTCTGATTTTGAAAGCATGAATCTTTATTGCCTTTATTACTGTAGAGCAGGTATTATTCACGGGTATTGTAACAAAACGCTGTAGTGCGGGTACTATTCATGTCATTGTAGAAAAACACTATAGGTGCACTGTAGCAGCTGCAATTAATCTTTGTCTATCTCCTTTGAACTGCTGAAATTAACCTTCGTTGAACCACAATAGAGTTCTTGAATGAAATTATCCAATTTCCCAAATTCACTGGATATTTCACCAGCTCAAATTGAGACACACAGAAGAACTACGTTCTCCAATGGTAAAGCTGTAAACCCTTCTTAGAGCTCAAAAATCATTAATGATCAATTTTGCAATAACAATGAATGTTTTTCTTCTTCTTAAGCAAGCATAAATAAGCTTTCCAACCCTAAATCAACTTCCCATTGGAAAGCTGTGATTTCTGTCCTTAATGCATTAATAAATATAATCATTAAATAAATTTAATGATATTGACTTGGTAAATATCGTGATATTGCTATCAGGATTTCACTATGCAGTTTTTGAGTCAAACTCATTGGCCCATGTTTCATGAGTAGTGATTCACATGAATCCATCTCACACGAGAATAAATGGAATGCTTAGCACTTATTGGATCTAGGTGATGCTCGCAGAGGTAAAGCACCAGGACTTCACCTCTGTGAGCATCACCTAGATCCAATGTGTTCTATTTATTCTCATGAGAGATGGATTCGTGTGAAATACTACTCATGAGACATGGGTCAATAAGTTTGACTCAAAAACTACACTTCACAGTTTGACTTGTTGTGGAAAAATATTTCCTACTTATCAATTAGGAAACATCGTTTAATATTTCTCCTCCACTTAATACATTCATTTGGCCCCATTTCATGATACTTAGACCCATCACTTAAGTGATCTAATATAAAATCAATTTAAAACAATATTAAATCCTTTGCCATTTAATAAATATATAACCATTGAAAATTAAATAACTCCAATACTGTGAATCTGGCTTAACTGTTTGAAACTGGAGTTGGCATCATAATTTCCCATGTGACCAAATCATTTTCTAAAAATAGTTGGGGTCCATCTCTATGTCTCAAAAATTGCTAAAAATAGCAAAACTCAAACAATTGAGTTTGGATCATCCTTCCATGCCAAATCAAAGGCATTGAGCTCTGCAAAAGTCAATTGTCAGAAAGACATATCTCCACTTTGCACGAATTGACCCTCTATCTGTCTCTACTAGCCTACAAGAGTCCACTGATAGGCTGATGCATGAGCATCTTGGAGAAGTTGGCAATCATGTATGTTGGAGTGGTTTTGACCGTGGAGTTGGATAACTCAGTTAAAAGGAGGTGATGCTCAGTCACTATTGGGGTAGTTCCTGGTTGTAGTTTTTCCCGAGGAGCTTGGTGATTGAAGTAGCTTGGTGACTGAAGGAGCTCAGTGATGCTTGTGGTGCTTAGTTGATATTCTTTTTGATGGAACCTGCGCTCGGTGATGCTTGTGGGATCTTGGTGGACTTGCTTGCTCGGTATGCTCCGAGTATACTTGGCTTGCTTGGTGGTTGTTGCTGCTGTTGCTCGATTCTTTGGTTCACTAACTGGGTGTTCTTGGAGATTTGATCAGCCAACTTGGGGCATTTAATATGTGTTGCACGTGATTGTGATGTGGATCAATCGTGAGATATGTGAGGACCTGTTTGGGGTCCTAGTGCTTTCTCCAATGTGCATTTAATGATAGTTGTAAGTTGACTAAGGCATGTTATGTATATTTGTATTGTAGATGATTTTGTTTGCAACAGTCCAACTTGTGGCTGTGCAAGTATAAAAGGAGGGTTTGAGTAGTGGAGTGATGCATGGAGAATAAGAGACTCAACAAGGAATTTGGAGTTGCGAATTGTGAGTAGAGCTAGTAGGTTGAGTGTGGGCTTAGGAAACAAGAAGATTCTTGGTGGCTTGCGAACACAAGTTTAGATCTTGGTTGGGGATTCTACTAGATTGTTGTGTTGTTACAGATTTGGGCTAGCTAAGGTTGGTTGGATCTTGTGAGATCTTGCAGAACTGTTATTGTAATTTCTTTGTATTGGCCGTAACTAGGAATGCCTTACAACCCGACACATTGCATGTAACCAATTATTTTATAATTAGAAGATTTGGAGTTCTATCAGTTCTTGTATCTTGTCTTTTGTTTCCACTGTGTGGTTGTTTGCTAGGGACTTGGTCACCCCCATTGGGGGCTCACTCGGCCTTGCACTACATCTGGTGGTATTAGAGCGAAGGTTGGTCTGGTGGGTGATTTGTTGTAGAGGGTTTTCGAAGATCTTGAAGTAATGTCCCCACCATTAGGGTTAGTTTCGGATTATAATGAACTACAAAGAATTTGATAAGTCCATAATAAATTTACATGAATATTTCCTACCTTTGACAAGTTATTTAATTCAAATACCATTAATATTTGTAATGAATGTTCTCCACATATTATGACATTCACAACGAATGCCCTCCACCAAGTTATACTTGGATCATTCCATGACATTCACAACGAATGCCCTTCACCAAGTTATACTTGGATCATTCTCCACCAAGTGCACTCGGATCATAATATGATATTCATAAGGAATACCCTCCACCAGATTATACCTAGATCATGACATTCATAACGAATGACCTCCACCAAGACATGCTTGGATCATAATATTGTATTCATTCTTTCTTTCATTATCTTTAATTTTATATATATATATATGTGTGTGTGTGTGTGTGTGTGTGTGTGTGTGTGTTTCAATAAATAGAGGCCGTATAGACGTTCATTATCTTATAAAAATAAGGAAATGTGAAATGAATGTTTACTACATAATTATTGATTCTAATATTGTAGTTTATGTAGTTTATTAATAAATTGAAACATAAATTCTTACCTTGGGTGTGTAGGGTCCAAGTCTTTTAGTACAAGCTCAGGCCTACGCTTCTTACTATGGTCATAACTGTATTTATTTATGTGGGCACCTTTACCATTTTCTTTGCTATTCTGACCAGTATCGTCCTTTGTGGTTTGGTGTATGTTTGTACTTGCTCCTTGTTGTCGGTAAAATCTATACTGTAGCCAATGGGTAGAATTGTATCCGAAAGGGCGTGTGATAGTTGAGTCACCCCTTCGGGAAAGTATATGTACACCATTCGAAAGGGACTATTAGGACATCAGAATCATTATCATTGTACTCATTGTACTTGGAGTGCATATTGTGTATATGAATAAAGTATTTGTTCTGTGTTACATCTTAGTCTACTGAATGCAATAAGTATCCTTTTACCCGAACTTAGAACAAAGGAATTGTTATGAAGATTAATGCCCAATCTGCTTAATAGAGATAGGAATAAGATAAAAGATAAGGATGAAATATGCACAACATAGGAAGTATTAGTTTTAGCACAACAGGCAGAGCGCAGACAAAAGCTTGAACAACTTATCGACGGACACCGAGGGGTGAATGAGCACAGACAGAGGGAGTACATTCACATAGCAGACCGAGGACTATCAAGGAATTGCTCGAAGAAACTTGACAGTGATTGAATTTGGTGGAAGAGACAAGAGAGAGGTTCCTTAACTTGTATATGCCGAGGGCAAAGATTCTGAACGGAAGGGAAGTAACTCGCACAGCTCGAAGTGCCAAAGGAGCACGATTGTGGAGTGAACTCTTTGTTCCCGATACACTTGACAAACGGATATAGGTAGAGAATCTAACAACTTCGCTTGAGGAAGATCTTTTCACACTGGGTAACGCAATTATCCAAAGTAGGGCGGTTGTCCAAAACAGCGCAGTTGTGGAGAACAACATGGGTGCTCAGAACAACGCCGATTAGAATAGTGCGGGTACACAACAAGTACCACAAAATTGGAAGAAAGTAGTAATGGAAGGACTGAATGAAAAATTGTCGAAGTTCAATGGTGATGGGACGGCTGATCCAATCAGACACTGTAAGACATGCAAAACAATTTGGATGGCAAACGGTGTAATGGACCAGGATGATTGGGTCCAACAATTTTCGGCAACCCTACGGGGTGTAGCGATTGATTGGTTTTCAGATGCCGGTGTATAGAAATCAACTACATCGACAGAAGTCAGGAAGGAATTCATAGCAGAGTTCCAACTACTAAGGAATGATAATGAAATAGTAGCAGAAATAGACAGTACAAAACAGGGGAAGAATGAAACAATCTGGGTATATGCAAGAAGGTTGAAGGAGCTGGTGGGGAAAATGGAAAGCCAACCAGCTGACGGATTAAAGAAAAGTGATTTGTTGGAGGGCTATGATTGGAACTGAAGAAAAAGATGAAAATTGTACCTCCAGCGTTGTACATAGATGCGTATAATCAGGCGATGGATCTGGAGAGTGAGCAGAAAACAAGCAAAAAGAAGAAACACAAATCGTTGGACTAAGACGATTCATCTTTCGAAAGCAACAGCAGCAACAAAGAGTCTAGTAAGAAAGTTCGAGCATTGCAGAAGGATATGTTATGAATGATGGAGTTCAAAAATCTGAAGAATCCTGACTCAATGAAAAGGGAACTGTGGTGTATGGAGTGTAAGGAGGGCCACACGAAGGGCTCCTACCTGAAGAAACAATTTTGTGATATCTGCCAAATTGCGGGACATTCCACCAAGGAATGCCTGTTCAATATGAAAACAAAGGGACATCAACAACTGTTACTGATGCAGGAAGTGTCTACCATAGGAGTAGGAACGAACACGAATAATGAGGCAACCTCAGGAGGGTACTGGAACGATAATCGATGTGGACAAGGTGGTAATAATAATAATAATAACAATGGGGGCTGAAGTCGGATACAGTACGACTTGAGTGGACGGCTGATGATACAATGTCGTGTGTGCAACCTTTGGGTGCACTTTCCCAGACTGTACCACGAAGGAAACGCCACGACCGTTTAGTAGATGGTGTGGTCCATGAGGCCACGAGGATTCGAAATGCCCTAAGCAAGGGGTGAACTTGTTAAGCATCGAAACATGTGGTGAGGAGACACTAGCCATCACTGGTGAGCAAGGAAAGAAGGCAATGTATCCAGATGCAGAGGAAGAAAAGAAGAGGTTGCAGCAAGCACAAACGGAATTGGAAAAACAAATGGAAGCCAAAAAATTACAAACAAAAGACACTGCCGACACCTCGAAGAGGAACCTAACAGAATAGAATATTATAAGGCAGGTAATGCAAATGGAAGTCCCTATGGAATTGAATGACCTTCTTACAATGCCTCAGTTACGAACAATGATACTGAACATGACACCACTCCCAAAAGCAACGAAAGAGACAGGAAAGGATGGCAACAGAATAACTGCAACAGACCCAATGCTACTGGCACTCACTACAGGAAGACCTCCTGCAGTAATAGAGATGGGTATCTTGGGAACCATACTCACAGACACAATTGTAGACAGAGGGTTAGGAGTAAATGTACTATCGGAGGATATATGGAAAAAGTTGGGACAACCTACGTTGTGGCCACCTACATTTCAACTATTCACTGCCGATTAGCACGAGATCAAGCCTTTAGGGATGCTGATGGCACAACCTGTAACCATCGGAGCACAACCATTCTTGTTGGATTTTGTGGTCATGCCATTAAAAAGAAAAGGGTACGACACGATTCTCGGACAGGGTTGGTTGGTACAAGCTAAGGTGAAACATGATTGGAAATAGAATACCCTGTCCATGGAAGGCGGAGGCCAGAGATTTGTAATCAACTTACTCACATAGATGGTAGGTGAGGAGGCAGCGTCGTCAGATTCTGAAGTTGAAGGTGGAGGGGAAGACGAGGGGAAGAAAAGAATGGGAGTAAATCATACAAGCATTCAGATTCAAGGAATAGCAGGAGCTGAGGGGTTGTACGGCTAGACTCACGCAAGGGATTTTAGTTACAACCATTTCAACCATTTTTGCTCTCTTCACAAAAAGACAAAAGAGGTAACAGTATGCATTTAGCCGGAAAGAGAGCGTGGAAGAAGAAATTGGAAGAAGATTCATCAAGCAACACAATGAACAAGAATGTGCAGTCTTTACCATCGGGTGTATGTATTGTAGGCAATATAGGCAAAAAGAAAGCAAGGGCGCGACTGCCTGCAACAGGACATCTCACGCCCCAAAATCTGCATTCGAGGTTTTGAATGGACTGGAGTGTAGAAAATGGTGGTAGAAGGCTCCAAATGATCACTTCGTAAAGGACAACATACAGAGGGCACAGGTGGAATGGGCATTGCGGATGCTAGTATTCTGCATTCGTGACTTTGAGGGGTTTCTTCGCACAATGCTAGAAACCTATGACAGGTTCTCGCGAACATGCTCATTTCCTTACCTCAGATAGAATTTAGTGACATCTTTTAGAGCCATAGACTTCACTAGGGTATTCAGCATACCAAGTTATGCACAGTGAGGAAGGAAAATCAATAATAAAACAAAGAAATTCTACCAGAAAACCAAGGAGTAGTTGGTAGAATTAGTATGTGGGAAATGCTCAGAGGCAGAAAGCGAAGCATTGATGGATTCTTCAAAGGCAAGAGGACTAAAGAAATTTGAGGTGTTGGAAGGACATTAGCGTTGTTTGATGGATTTGGCAAAGAGCAGACTCACCGGTTCAAGTAGGGCATTGAACATTTCATGTTTGCAGGTGACCATGATGAATGGTATCATGAATGACATAGTGTATGATTGGGTATTCTAGTTGGTTGAGCACATGTAAGAGTTCATGTCACTGCAACACAAAACCTTTTACATGCCACACTATGCCATTGGCCTATTTTTTGATGCTATTGCATGAATGATACCAAATGAGATGTTGGAAATCAAGCCAGGTCTGACAGAACTAGGGGAGCCATAGATTATGCAATGGAGGCATCTTGATACTCCTGGAGGGTAGAAGGCCATCGGACAGAAAAAGATGTGATAGGGGTAGAAAGTTCTGAGCATGGGAACACGGATTGCGGGAGACAGGACACATCTTCTGAGGATAGTGAGGACTCAGAGGAGGAAGTGGAGGATGAGGATGATGATGAGGAAGTCGAAGTTATTACAGCACTGCCCCTACTATTTTCGAGGACCCTCACAACTACCTCCTAGTCGCACTTAGTCCCTGCAGGCGTTCACATTCCTGGGTTTAGACAGTTTAGGCAACCTATTGTCATGACGCCGGTTGCCATAGCAGCTAGACCAGCAGCACGTCAGCACCGCAGCCAGCAACACGACCAATAGTATTAGCACCTTTAGAGAGTACCGAGCCTTCAATCGATACAATAGTACCTGATACAGCCATATCGAAGGTAGCCATGGGGTTACCTGAAGGACTTGTCGAAGAAGGCTTGCCAGCCATACTAGAGGCAGGGGCTGATATATTTATTCCAAATGAGGAGATGGACACTCAGGAGGGAGTGATGGAGATGCCGACAGGCGAGGGTTTGAAGATGTCAGGTGTCCACTTGGATGTGGTAGGTTCAGACGTAGTGGTTACGGTGGATGCAACATTGCTAGCACTGCCGAAGGAGCTAGACAAAGAGAGTAGAGTTTAGAGGTTGAGCTTATACTTGAGTACGAGGTTTAATCGTATGCCAACACCACGAGCGACAAACATTCTTACACCTGCTCAAGAGGTGGCTTCAAAAAGAGATCCTCTACAGACACAGGTGGAGGAGAGTCACCCTGATGGAGCCCAAAATTCTAGTCTCCATTTTCGATCTTGAAGAATGAGCAAATATGAATTTGGAGAAAGAAGGTATTGGGAGATTTATATTCATATGCAAGGCTCACTGGACAGAGATAGTTTTGAATGACAAGATCTCAAATTCACTTGCATATATGGTCTAAATAGTATATTCTGGGCTTGATATATCTATATTTCACTGTTCATTCTTGCATATCCTTAATCGAGATTTTAAATATGAAGGTGTTGGTTACAATAAGTAGAAAATCTTTCAATGTAGCTTCAAATTCATTTAAGACTAACAATGGAAAGGTTCTGCAATAATCATTGTACTACATGATCAACGAACAATTCTATGGCATATTTTAAAAACAATACATGAAGTAATTGTACAGTAGATATGCACAACAATCACTTTTACTTTTCTATTCGACAATGATCAAGAGATTCTATGCCAAGGAAATCATGATTAGCATTCACAGAAATGGCTAATAGAAAATGAGTATCTAAGATACATGCGGATTCCCTACATAGACATCATAGTCGTGGTGCAATATGATCTTTTTCGAGATAGAGCAATTTACCACGTTCTCCATCTCCAGAATTGCATGCGTATGGCCATCTACATAGCCAGTATCAAAATATTGTATAAATAATCTATGGCACATAAACAAATGTTTTATCACAAAAGGACTATAGATGCTGGTTGGAGTCCCATTTCGGTTTAGACACACAAAGTTCCATGAGTCTCTACAGACATGGATCCATTTCAGACCACCAATCCCAATAAATGAATAGATGTTGTGTATAAAGAGTTCGATGGCAATAAGTTCCAGACATGCATACAAAGGTTGAAACGAGATTCCTGCTTCCACGTTGTTTATGAAGAATAAAATATGCACGAAGAAGCCAATGAGATAACTTGACAAATACATCAAAGGTGTGATGTCAAGAATAAACACGAAAATGATTTTCTCACATTTACAAAATCGCTCCTCCTTTGGGCATAGTCATGAGAAGCCTTTGTCTTCTTTTCAGATTGTGTTCATTGGTTTTCTTTTGATAATTTCTTTTCTTTTTGCAGAATTAAAGAAGATAGACGGAAAAGGAGGGAGCTTGTGCGTATAAGATGGAACTCCAGAAATGCTCAATAGAGGAGACTTCTGCACCCGTATGTCACATTGTCATTTGAATGACAGTCATAGTCATAAGAGGAAACAATCTTAGTGAATGAGGAAGACATATAAAGGAATCGAGCATGTGACTGGATATCCGCAATCATAGGCATGAAGATAATGCAGAATCACCATGAAAGTAGTAGAGAAAAAATATTCTTCAAGACACGCATAGACTCTAGGAGATCATCCGTCATGAAGAAATGTAGGAGTAGAGTTGATATTGGCATGCTTGGTGCCGTGTGGAGGCTTGCTAAATCCAGAAGCGTTTGTTCAAGCTTATTTCATGTATTTAGCAAGGCTAAATGAATTATTTCGTGTCAATTCATTTCATATCTTTTCACTTTTATATAAACCGTAGATGCAAGAGACAATTATATATTCATATCAAATTTTTACATACCCAAGTTATATATATGCTCTATGATATATTTTATTCTTTCATTGGTAAAGAAATGATTATTTGAACTAAACTCGTGAATTCGGATTATTGAGTAAATACATTTATGTGATTTTGGAGTCAAACTCTATTGGATGGATCATTTGTAAGGAGCATCTCCAGTGCAATTTTATTTCCGGCATGATCAATAAGAAATATTTATTTTATTTGTATGAAACTTTAGAGTTAAAATATTATATAGTTTCGTCCTTTATAATTATTATTTTTAATTTTATAAATTGTTTATATGATAGATAAGTGGACATGATCAATTATAGCATTATAAAATCAAACATCATAGATATTGAGAAATATTTAATTGTTCTCGAGTCTATGTCTGGTCTGTCTTCAAACCACAGGAGTTAAAATACATTCTAGACTATTTTAAAATTGTGTCCATATATTTGATCTGTCGCATCTTGATTACTAAATTGTTTATAATTGATGTGCGTAGAATTTTATAATGTTGTATGTTTTGAACTTATAATACTGACTCTATTGCCCTTTGGCACTGGTCTTTATATTTTTTATAATTTGTAATCCATATGCTGGCAATTATTTCATATATTTCCTTCGAAGAATTAATATATTAATTTGTTGCATTAATCCATACTTATCCTTATTTCAAAAAAATTCATATATTCATTCCTTGTTCTTAATTCGTAATTTGCAAGTTTGAAGTTTTCGATAATTCTTGCCATTTTGGAAGCTTTCAATACATTTGCATTCTAATCAATTTTCTACAAGTGTCTTGGACCTAAGTGTTTTGTTCAGGATTAGATATACCCACCTTGGCCTTGCAGAGCTGGAAACGCAGGAGATTTGGATCGCATCAATTAGTCCCGTCAAGTTGGCCATTATTGGTTGGATATCCTAGCATCGAGCGGGCAACACTTTTGGCTCGACAGAGTCAGCTACAATAGGTGGCAGCAGAGAAAGAGAAGGTGGCAATAGAGAAGGAGAGGGAGCTTGGAGAGATTGCTCAAATGATGCAGTCAACCTTGGAGCTTTAGAAGGAGGCTGAAGTAGATTTGAAAGTAGGGATAGGACAAGTGTATTAGCTTCAAGTAGAGCTGAACGAGCTTAGAGCATGGATGTCTGTTGCACTAGAGACCTCACTAGAGACCTTTCCCTCTTCTTAGTTGTTAAGTCTTGATGTAATTAGTTTTTTTGATTAGAGTTGAGTTTTGTTGTAAGAGTTGTCTCTATTTTGTCGTCCGGAGACAACTTTACTTTTTTGGGGGATGATGTTGTCGGTAAAATCTATAGTGTAGCCGATGGGTATAATTGTAGCCAAAAGGGCGTGTGACGGTTGAGTCACCCCATCGGGAAAGTATATGTACACCATCCAAAAGGGATTATCGAGACATCAGAATCATTATCATTGTAAACATTGCACTTGGAGTGCATATTGCGTATATGAATAAAGTATTTGTTTTGTGTTACATCTTAGTCTATTGAATGTGATAAGTATCCTTTTACTCTGTATGGTAAACACTCGTGCATTCCTAACAACCCTTACACCTTGCTGAAAATGCATTCAAGGTTGTCCACGTTGGATGTCTTAGGTGGCGTGTTTGACAATATTCTTCTGTCCGTGCATCGCAAAGTTCTTCCCAAAGATTGGTTTTTCCTGTATGTCTCCAAGCTCAATTTACTTGTTGGAGATGAGATTAGTATTTCATAAAACTTATGGCATTTGTTCGACCCTTGGATGCCTTTGAAATAGATGCCCCCTTCTTGACTTATATGCTAAATTGGTGGGTCAGGGGGGTTGTGACCTTTTGACAAGGGAGTTTAGAGGATTATTATAATTATTATTATATATAATTTTTCTTATAATTAATATGATTGTTATTATTATAAGTATTTCTTTATTAAGTGTTGATAATAAATCAGTATGACATGTTGTGTAAATGATTTGATATTATAATTATTAATGGGTTACAATCATTTATTAAGAGTGAATTGAATGTATTTATATTCAAAATAATATTTCATATTTACATTAGTTATATATCTGTAATGTCCCTTTTTCTGGGACATTATAATTCAGTGTTGCCAACTCACTTCGCCTAGGTTTCGGGGGGCGAGAAGGTTCTTTATAAGGTTCAGTTTGAGATTTGGCCTAGACATTTCTAGTTCCAGACCCATCAGAGCAATTTTGGCAGGTTGTCCGAATGCTTACTATTTTTAGTAAGTAAATAGAGCTCAATATTCTTGATATCTTAGTGTTGGTTTGGAAGTGTACGTCGAGAGCTTTCCAACGAGCTATTGCACGTGCTTATCCGAGTTTGTTTGGTCAATTATTTTAATACTTGACGATTATATGGTTTACTGACTAAGTGACTTTTAAAGTTCATTTAACTTGTCACTTTATTTTAAAAAGGTACTATAGTTCACTTAAGTGACTAAAGGACAAAAAGGTGCTTTGTCCCACATTGCTTAAAAGAGTGGGCATCACATTGGGAAAAGTGATAAAGGTACAATAGGCTCCATTTGGGAGGATATGAAGATTATAATATTCAAAACAAATATTAATTTGGGAGCTGGAAATAGTTGCTGGTTATTTCTTCGAGGACGCAAACCCTTGAAGAAGCATTTGAAGGTTGGATGCAAACCTAGCCTTCTCACAGGTTTTATCTACATTTGTCGATCTGACTGTTTTTACTGTTTATAGGATTGGATCATTTGGATATTTGCATGTTATTGTATTGCTGTTGTATAATACAGTAACGCATTTGGTGGTTATCTAAGTTAACTCCTGGTTTATATATGTACTTTCTGAATATTGGAGGAATAAACAAGTTTTTTCTAGCTTTTCTTGTATGTAAATCTGCCAATTAGAAATTGATTTAAGTTCTAAAGTTTATATTGAATATTGGTTTACTGTTCAGATTTAAATCTGCAAGTTATATCACAGGTTTTTAGTAAAATATCCGAAAAGGGATATTACAGTGGTATCAGAGCCAAGAATCCTGCCATCCTGTGGAATTATTCAACTCAAGCTGATACTCATGCATGTACAGGTCTGAGATTTCCGAGTAGAGCTCGTAACTGCAGGATGGTAGTTTGAATACAGTTAAGGAAGTGTTGGTGCATATATCCGCAACAGATACATTCACATAGTAGTAGCATTCGTAGGGATGGATTAAACATTGCAGAAGGTTCCAGCAAGCCACTCACGACTGCAAGTCACACATCACCAGTGCATGGTTCCAGGCGGTGCCCCAGTTACAGGTTGTGCGATACTCTCTTAGCGAACGTAGTACTGGAAAGTAACAAACCCAAGTTGAAATAACCCATTATCAGAATGATGAAAAGCCTGCAAATAGTGCAAAAATATTAATTGCAAGTTGAATACATGTAAGTTTCACTTTGTGAACTACATTTTTGGTTCGAAGGCTCGATAATAGAGAGTCCGAACAGGGCTTAGCCAGTAGCTTAGCAGGAAAGGGGGGGTTAGTCATGCCGTCTACCATTTATCAACCTTACTTCACTATTGGAAGAAGGGAAAGCTAGGCATAGATGGACATCCATCACAGTACATTGTAAGAGGTTGGGATTGTCAGGTGCATCAAGGTGATCATGGGAGTCTCTAGGCAAAAGGAGTTGGTAGATTGTGTGCAGATCTAGGGTCTCCTCACAGCATTAGAGGTGAGCAATAACAGTCATAGGAGGAGGTCGGGAGAACAGATGTTGGGTTTTTGTTGGGACAGATGGTGAGCATGGACAGTCAAATATCCATTGCATCATATGCCGCCAGTGACCTTCGGTTAGAAAAAACCCACAATCATCCCAATACAGATAGTATAGAAGGAAGCATGAAGATACAAGAGCACTTGCGAAACGAGCAAGCGTATCAGACTACCATGTTTGAGTGAGTTCATTTCCAATATATGGCAAGTAAGGTGGAACATGCCCACGTGATGCATTTGTAATGGTTAAGGAAACCATAGACAACACATGAATGGACCAATGTATCTAGGAGGAGCATTGTGGACTGTGAAAATAAAGTATCGGGCCTGAAAATGATAACCTTGTATATTAGAATGCCATCCGTTGAAGCACGAAACACCACCATTTTAGAAGACCATCATTGGGTAAAGGCTGGGAGTCATAGGATGGTATCTTAATTGACATCTGTATCCTGGAGTGGTCACAAGTTAGCAGTTACTAAGCAGTCACCTACGTAGCTACAGCAAACAGGGAGTCCGAGGGGGATCAAACTGATGGTAGAGGTCTATTTGCATGTCGTATTAAGAGTGGACTGGAAGCAGCATGCGCAAAACAATATCTCCACACCAGAATCCTCATTACAGTTGTAACTGCATCTCCAGAGCATTCCACTTAAATGCGAATTCCAGGCACAAGCCATTGCTCATAGGATTGCACATATATCGAGCTCTGCATAGATGTCTCAGCATTTTCCTTAATTAGCACAAGGAAGTATTGATTGGTTACAAAGGTATTATAGAAATTTTGGTGACAAGCTTTTGTGTTGGGAGGAACCATTACCAAAGAGAGAGGTATGCAAAAATTGTGGGCAGTGGTGGACAGCTGTCGGGAGGTGGAGAACACTAGTCTTATGTTAGGAAAAGTTAAAATAACTATTAATGGTCGAATCTCAAGACTAGGCATGAGTGTTTTGAAAAACAATATAACAGTTGGCCAAATTTAAAATTCGCATCTGTTAGAGTTTTTGTGCAAAAGAAGTGTGGAGTGAACCAACAAATTGCAAATGATGGTTTGAGTTTATGTTATTAAATGAGGCAAAGACATTGTGGAGAATTTGTTAAAGTATAAGCTCAGAGTGCAGATAGCAGATATTGATTTCACTACAGAGGTGCCTGCTAGAGTTTGTACAAAATACTTGACCAGTTAGTGGTTCTTGAATCATATCATGTCTGATAAGTTAACACTAAACTGGAAGGATGTGTACTTTACATTTTGCGTTGTTGACAAGGACAATCTTTTGAAGTTCAGTAAGTATTGATATTATAGCCAAAACAAAGTAGAGTAATATGAGTGCAACCATTATTAGCTATGGGAAAAGTAAAGAAGGATATTGACAAATGGCAGCACCAGTTAGCCCAAGATTTCCAACTCGATATTAAAACTGAAGTAAGGAGATTGTATGATGATTATAACAAATTTTCGCCAAAGCTTGAAAAGGAATTTCCTTTCATTGATTACATGGACCTCTAGCTAGAGCTGCAAAACAAGATAGATATGATAAGAAACAAATGCTATGACTTGGCTCGGGATCTCCTTGTAGAGGACACTTACAGAGAACTGCATAGGGCAAATATCAATCAACTTGATAGTAGTACTAATAATGACACAAGTATACTAGCAGGTAATTGTGAGATAGAAGTATCTCATGGAGACATTTACGCTAGTCTTTTTGATGAGCATATTGATGGCCCAGGTAGAAGAGTTGACCAAACTGCCAATGTTGGCAACTCCTCATCTTATTTAGACATGGAAAACACCAACATCTTATTTGGTGACATGGAAATTAACTTGGATGAATTTTATGGTGACACTAGACTGGAAATTATGTCAAATATTGAGGAGAAGCAAATGGACAGCAATGTTGGTAGGATAGATGATCTGGCACACGTTGAGTTAGAGGATATATCTGAAAAGGTTGTTTCCCTAGGTGATGAAAAATCAGAAAATTCTATGGAGAACAGCCCACTTGTGTTCAAAGAAGATGATCAAAAACCTTTATCACTCTTTGACTTATTGGATATACTTTTGGTCAAAGAGGACAAGGTTGTCCAAGTGTTGACAAGGATGGATGATTCTTCCAATTTGGTTGAGGATCTCATGTGGAAGATTGTGATAGAAGTGAGGCAAGGGAATGTATGTGGTGTCACAAGTACTCTTTTACATACTATTTTTGAAACTTTGAAAATGATGAAATATAAGTACTTGCAACTATTAATGAATAGAGATCTAGCAATTAAATTTGGGAGGGACAAGGAGAGTGAGGTAGATGAGCTATACATTCAATTGAGCTTAACACATTACTCCATCCACAAAGCTAAAAATCAAACGAGTGGGGCAGCCACTTATGAAGAAGATAACCGTGGGTCAAGGGCACAAGAAATCAAACAAATCATTGAAGAAATTCATAACGTGGGTAGATGTGAAGGCAAACAATGTAATTCAATCATGTGTTTTCTGTTTGAGACTTTCCATGATGAGAAAAATTCTATGGACCAGCAAGTTGATGAGTCTGAAAATTCTGAATTTTATGATAGCAGCTATACATTTTCACATGAGCACATGGTTAGTGATACCACAAGTGAGGATAACTTAGAAATTTCAATTAATAGTGAACCTTTCTTTTATGAAGACTTTGACATGAACGAGAGTACTTATGGTGGAGTAGGAAGTTTAGATTTATCCTTATCATGCTTTGAGGGATTTTTCAGCTTACCCAGAGTTTTATCACCTAGCTCTTATGAGATGGCCATGGCCTACTTGTTGATTGGTGATTTTTCTTGTTGGTATATTCTAGCTATCAGTGATTTGCCTGTGTATGTTGGTAATATATTTGCTGATTCTATTTGGCCTTCAAGGGTCAATGAATTATTTGCGAGAGAGTGGGGAGAACACACATTATCCTACATTCCTCATGAGGTGTCCACATTTATTATTCAGTAGTATCTTAAACACAGTGTTAGCCTTCATGATGTTGGTGATTCGCCAACCACTCTTCCCTTTATCTAGGATCATTTTGATTGGGTGATCGGGTATCCAAGTGTTAATAGTATCTTACATCTGATGGATTATGCCATGTTCTTACACAGTCACAGGATTATGATCTGTGTGTTTCAGCTTTCTGACACATCAGAGTTCCAGAGATTAGGATTACTCTGTTTTCATTAGGGTGATATAGTGGTGGAGTTAGATTGGCTGGATCTATCATTGTCATCAGTTCAGATATTGCAAGAGTGGTACAGTGGTGTAGATATTACAGGAGCTGGTCAGTGGTATCTCAGACAGTGCACGAGTTCTCACTTGGGATCCAGGGGGAGCATCTCTATGTATTGCCTTTTATTGGGGAGCTAGGAGGGGAGTTTGGTTGTTATCATCTTGGGGTAAATGTTGGTATATTGCCGAGCTCCCATCATCACTTGCCAGTAGACTCGTAGGGTCACTCATGGAGTGAGGCATTCATTCTGATTGAGGGTATTGGTACACAGGGCAGCAACACATGGTAGTTGGTGTCCCTTAATGGTGAGCCTTGGGATCCTGGCATTTAGTTATTTGGCACATTGATTCCTATTGTACTGTTTCACCATTCTGAGTTTGGGAAGATGCATGCCGGGGTACATCAACTGAGGAGTAGAACCTCATTCTCAAGGCGAGTATGGGATCCTAGCATTTGGTTTCTGCAGGTATGAGCGGATTGCTTGAGGGCAAGCAATCTTTGAGAAGGGAGGCTTTGTAATGTCCCCTTTTTGTGGGGCATTATAATTCAGTGTTGTGGGCCCACTTCGCTTAGGTTTCAGGGGGTGAGAAGGTTCTTTACGGGGTTCATTATGAGATTTGGCCTAGACATTTCCAGTTTCAGACCCATCAGAGTAGTTTTGGCAGGTTGTCCGGATGCTTAATTTTTTTAGTAAGTAAACAGAGCTCAGTATTCTTGATATCTCAGTGTTGGTTTGGAAGCGTCTCGCTGAGAGCTTTCCAACGAGCTATTGCACGTGCTTATCCGAGTTCGTTTGGTCGGTTATTTTAATGCTTGACAATTATATGGTTTACCGGCTAAGTGACTTTTAAAGTTCATTTAACTTGTCACTTTATTTTAAAAAGGTACTATGTTCACTTAAGTGACTAAAGGACAGAAAGGTGCTTTATCCCACATTGCTTAAAAGAGCGTGCATCACATTGGGAAAAGTGATAAAGGTACAACAGGCTCCATTTGGGAGGATATGAAGATTATAATATTCAAAACAAATATTAATCTAGGAGCTAGAAACAGTTGCTGGTTATTTTTTTGAGGATGCAAACCCTTGAAGAAGCATTTGAAGGTTGGATGCAAACCTAACCTTCTCACAGGTTTTATCTAAATTTGCTAATCTGACTTTTTTTGACTATTTATAGGATTGGATCATTTGGATATTTGCATGTTATTGTATTGCTGTTGTATAATACAGTAACACTTTTGGTGGTTATCTAAGTTACCTCTTGGTTTATATATGTACTTTCTGAATATTGGAGGAATAAACAAGCTTTTTCTGGCTGTTCTTGTATGTAAATCTGCCAATTAAAAATCGATTTAAGTTTTGGAATTTGTATTGAATATTGGTTTACTGTTCGGATTTAAATCTGAAAGTTATATCACAGGTTTTTAGTAAAATATCCGGAAAGGGATATTACAATATCATTGTGGGTTCGTGACAATGCCTCCGAGAAGATTGAACCCTAGGGCGATTGCTAGTCTCTATGATGCATTGGAGACTAAAATTTTAGAGAAGGTTAGATCAGATTTTAGATATGAGATGGAGTTGATGAAGAATGACATGGTCGCTGAGATCATGAGAGCTATAGCTGGTGTACCAAGGAATGTGGGTACAGAAGATGGTTATGAGGAAGTTTCTAAAGACTTTGAGGTTGCTGGATGTAGTGGTGAGGATCTACAGAAGACAAAACTGGTTAATTGGATAGATTTTGTGCTCGTTTGAAATTGAAACATAAGATGGGAGTTTGTAATTTGTGAGGTACTTTGAATCTAGATGACCTAGTTAATTGGATTGGTGAATTGGAAGACTACTTTGAGCTAGAGGACATTGCTGATCCACTCAAAGTGAGGTTGGCACAAACTAAGTTGAAGGGACATGCTTCTTTATGGTGGAAAGAATTGCAGTCAATAGAGAAGAGGAGGGTGAGTTGAAAATCATTCGTTGGAGATTGGTGACAAAATTGAAGGCTAAGTTCATTCCCGCTGATTATGAACTTGAATTGTATAAGAGGTTGCAAAATCTTAAACAAAAGGATATGACTGTAAATGATTGTACTGAGGAGTTTTACAAGTTAACTATGCAGTCTGGATAGAGAAAAATTTCTAAGGAAAAGGTGGCTAGATATATTAATGCTTTGAGATTCAATATTCAGGATGAGATTGGTATGCTGGAGATTGATTCAGTTGAGGATGCTTATCTATATGCTCTGAAGGCAAAAGATAAGTTAAAGAGAAGACATCAAGTTAATTCCCGAGTGAAAGAAAAGTAGGATTATATGGTGAAGGATAAATCGATTGTTGAGGATGAACCGAAACCTGTTGCAAAGGTGCATTTAAAGGTACTTGCTTCAGATGTGGTGAAGGACATAGATCTTTTGGATGTCCCATTATTGACAAGAAGGTTGGTGATAAAAGAGATGCTGAGGTGAATGATAGTGATAGCTTGGTGCTTGAGCTTGAGGTGGAAGATAACTTGCTCGAGGAGTATTGTTTGGTAAGAAGGTGTTGGAACCTTGTCAAAGGAGGAATTTGTTTAGGACTCAATGTAAGTCTCGAGGTAACTGCTGGAATTTGATTGTGGATAGTGGTAGTATTGATAACCTAGTTGTTGAGGGGATGGTTCAGAAACTTGGTTTGAAGAGGGTGAGACATCCTTGTCCTTATAGGATTAGTTGGTTGCAAGATGAACATTCTTTGGAAGTGAGGGAGCAATGTCTTGTTGATTTTTCAGATTGGACAATATGTGGATCAGGTGTTGGGTGATATTGTGGACATGAGTAGTTGTCACGTATTACATGGTAGACCTTGGCAATATGATTGTAGGGTAGGGTATGCTTGTATCAAGAATGTATTTACTGTTGAGAAGGATGGCCGGGAGTTTTCCTGATTCCTTTGCAGAATGCAAAACTCAGTAGGAGGAACTTGAGTTTCGGCAGGCAAGTTGAGTTGAAGGATTCTTGAAGGGTTAGACATCATTGTAGAAAAAAGACTTGTGGCACACTAAGGAAAGATGTGACTAGGCAGAGTAAACCGTTGTCTATTGCAGGAAAGGCTTTGCAGAAATGGAACAAAGGAAAGAGTGCTCAAGTTGAAGACTCAGAGGACATTTATGTGAAGAACTAGTTCGGGGTTTATGTGTTGAATGCCAGAAAATGTTCTTCTAGTTATTAAGAACATCTTTTTGCATTTGGGGTGTCTGATGCAAGAGCATCTCGGGGTAGTTGGAAATCCTGTATGTAGGAGTGGTTTTGGCCTTGGAGTTGTACAACTCGGTTGGAAGGAGGTGATGCTCGATCACTATTGGGGTAGTTCCTGGTTGTAGTTTTTCCCTGAGGAGCGCTCGGTTGATATTCTTCTTAGTGGAACCTGTTCTCAATGATGCTTGTGGGAACTCAATGGGCACACTTGCTCGGCATGCTTGTCGTATACTTGGCTTGCTCAGTGGTTGCTGTTGATGCTCAGTTGTTCTTGTTGTTGCTCGATGGTTTGGTTCACTGATTGGGTTTTCTTGGAGACTTGATCAGCCGACCTGGTACATTTAATATGTGTTGCACATGATCGTGACCTGGATCGATTGTGGGATATGTGAGGACCTATTTGGGGTCGTGGTTCTTTCTCCTATGTGCATTTAATGATTGTTGTAAGACGACTAAGGCATGTTATGTTTACTTGGGTTCTAGATGATTCTATTTGCAACAAGATGATTTGTGGCCGTGCAAGCATAAAAGGAGGGTCTGAGTAGTGGAGTGATGCATGGAAAAGAAGAGATTTAGGAAGAAATCTGGAGTTGCAAATTGTGAGCAGAGCTAGTAGCTAAGTGTGGGCTTAGGAAACAAGAAGATTTCTTGGTGGCTTGCGAGAACAAGTTTAGATCTTGGTTGGGGTTTCTACCAGATTGTTGTGATGTTACAGATCTGGGCTAGCTAGGGTTGGTTGGATCTTGTGAGATCTAGCAGAATTGTTACTATAATTGCTTTGTATTGGCCGTAACTAGTAAGGCCTTGCAACTCGACACATTGCATGTAACTAGTTATTTTATGAATAAAAGAGTTGGTTTTTTATTAGTTCTTGTATCTTTTGTTGTGTTTCCACTGTGTGGTTGTTTATTGAGGGCTTGGTCACCTCCATTGGGGGTTCACTCAACCTTGCATTGCATCATAGGCTAATCAATAGCTATAATGGTGTCTCTAGCTAGAAGGGGACATCACATTTTTGGTCAATTCTTTTCTCCATTTCTTCTAGTTCATGGTGATTGACTCCTCTAGGTGGCATGTTTCATTGTTCCTACTCTTTAATTGAACACAAATACATGTTGGTATGGCTCTGATATCAATATGATGCAAGTAAAGTTACACTATGACAAGGTAAGAGCACAAATAGTTATGGTAAACTCCAAAGACAAGGGTAAGATCCAAGACCCTTCTAAAGGTTAAGACAAACAATTAATTCTTGTATGGGTTCCAAAAAGTGCACCTATCACAACCAACTCACCTATTTCTGCAACCAACCCTTAAGCTTCACCAAACCCCAAATTGACTCTACACCTTCCAAGGAAAGCACATAAGCATTTCCTAGGATCTCTCTCCACAGACTCTCCAAGAGTATTCCAGAGGCTTCAAATATCCCATTCCACTTAGAATCAACCAATTCTAGGGTTCCGAGCAATAAATCCAAATCCTTCCAAATCACTCCAGGCACAAAATAGATATTCAGCCCTCCATTCAGAGTTCTCAAAGATTCCAAAGAATTAGGTCTCCAACCCACTTCTAGATTGTTGATCCACAAAACCCTAAGTTGAAGGGTTTTAGCCTTTTAGGCCTAAAAATTAGGAAGTTATCTATTTCATGGGGTTTAGAACAATACCTACTTGTCAAATCTTGATGTCTTTAGTATGAATACACCATATATGCTCCCATGAATCTGCCACAGTGAGCTAACACCATCTCCATTCCTTTGCAATGTTCTAACAGCAAACCCTAGCTAGTTACATATGCAAATGCCTAGCCTAAATAACAAAACTTGGTATGATCATGGTGTGAAGCAAAGTGTTTGAGTGCAAAGGCATATAATATAGTGGGCTGTCTCCCTTTTCTTCGTGGAATTCCATGGTGACAGAGGTTTCAAGGTGAGAGATAGCCCATTTAAACCAAGCCCTAGGTAATAGTCCTACTATCTTAATGAAAGCTAAGTCTGATTAGAATTCTAAGAACCCACTAAACTACAAGATGTTGTCAATCTATGTTAAGTGCAATACAAAACATCCTCATTCACATGCTAACAATGACAAGAAAGAAACAAATAACTATCTAGGTTAAAGAATGAACTTACAAGCTAGTACACCACCAAAAGTCTCATACCAGATCTTCTTTAGTTTTCAAATTTGTCTTCTCCCCATGCATTTATGTGTGGAAAATGTTCTTTCACCTTCCATTAAGGCATCTCCACGAGGAAAACCAAAGGTGACTGTTCACCTTTACAAAATGACAACAAATTGCAAAAGTTGCATCTTGCAACTTTTGCAATTTTGCCACTTTTTGTGATTTTGTAATGTTTTGAGCATTTTTTCAACCCAACAAAGACCCATCAAACCATGACCAAGGGGTCTCAATGCCATACATCAACCATGAATCACATCACATGTCTAAATTTGATGAAGATCTAATCTTTGACTAGTGTTAACTTAGGTTGACCAAGTTACTAACATCACCTTATTGGGTCCAACACTCACACAACTGACTCCAAACCAAAATGAACTAATTCCATTACATTTCAACATGAAATGGCATCCTACGACTATCACACCAAAATTGAGGGAAATGATGAGGAACATCATGGTGCTTTTGTAGTACCGTTGTGTAGGTGACAACCATTATTCAAGTCATTTATCAATTGATCATTAAACGAATTATCAACTACAACAATAACACATTGAAACTATTTAGATCAATTATTCTGTCTTAGAATCATTTGGGTAATTCACCAATTACTCCAACCTAGATATTATGAAATCTATCGATCAACTTATGATTTATATCATTCAATCATCAAACACAAATCAATCAATAAATTGGTCACCAATTATGCTCAATTAATTACCAAAAATAAAAGAGAATCAATTTTAGGTTCTCCCATCTGATTAGCACACAAGCAATCAAAGTTGAAACACTCATAGCATTCAATCAATTTATCCTCAACTCTTTGTCATATAATTTAATTCAAACTTGGAGATTGAACAAAGAAGTGTAACAAGAGCTAAGGATTCTTTGAGATCTAACGAATCAAATAAAAACCATAATTTCTTGAGGACAAGGAAATTTGGGAGGGTAGGACTGTAATACCCACTCTAATAATGATATCTAATATTGACATCCCTATTTGTAGTTTGTTAAAAGGATTTATTAATAGAATGACTAATCGATTGTTAGAAAATAATTGAATCAATCAATATATATTAGACATCAATTGAATAATTAAATGGACAATATCAAATAACACTAAATAATTAAATATTATCAATTAAAATTTTTAGTAATTATTAATCGACTAAATAAGCAATAGTCCATATTTATTAATTGATTAAGCTCCATATTATTAATAATAACAAATTCAAAAACAAAAACAAAATAAACTAAACAAATATAAATCATTAAACAAATATAATAACAAACTAATGAAAAGGGGACTTGGAACAAATTGATTAATTGTCTTTATGTGGATTGTCAGCATAACAGGAAGCCATGGGAGCATGCACCAGCCATGACCCTTAAATAAGGGACTTATAAAAAAGAGGTTCCCTAACCATATGATGACATAGGAAAATATTATTAAAAAGAAAGGAAAGCATTCAGCAAAAAGAAAATTTCTGTGATTAAGATCTAACAATGACCAAAAAAGTCCCATCCATATGATGATGTTAGCAGAAAGATTAGATGGGTGGAATAAACCATTATATTGCCACCAAAGCCATCATGGAAGGTATGTAGGAGGAAAGCATACATATACTACGATCCCAAAGAATTCTCCCTAAGAAGAATGTATTTCCACAATGTTTCATTGTAGAGGGTGGAATGAGGGCTTTCACCTCAGAATTTTCCTCGAGAAGAATGCATTTCCACCATACCTCATCACAGAGGTGGAACAAGGGCTTTCACCTCAGTTTTTTCCCTGAGAAGAAGGCATTTTCACCATGCCTTTTCCTTGTGTTTATCCACCATACCTACTTGCAAAGGGTGGAATATGAGATTTCATGCTGAACTTCTCTCACAGAGAACTCATTAGCAAGAGATTGTACCTTGAACTTCTCTCATAGAGAAGAACTCATTAACAAGGGATTGCATATTAAACTTATCTCACAAAGAAGAACTCATTAACCACATGTATAAGAATGATTGAGATTCTTTCTCAACAATGACTCTCTCTCAATAAGATAAGATAAGGTAAGATAAGATAATATTACTAATGTCCACGAAAAACCAACGCGGTTTATGGGGCTGAGCATACAAACAGAAGAGCCGGCCAAAGCAAAAGCACTAACGGTGAGAGAGAAGAAACAAAAGCAAGAGACAAAACACAAAAGAAGACAAGGTAAGGACTAAGGATCCTTCCTAGCCGCAAAGAAATTAGTGATAGAGGGGTAAACCCGTGAATGATCCATAGTCTTAGAATGCCGTGAAGAACCGCTATAGGACTATCACTGCCTGGAGAAACTTGTGCAGTGTCTGACCGATCTAGAATGAGAAGTAGTGGAAGGCCTTTTCAAACGCTGTAGAGGAGACAAGGGAGAGAAAAAGGTGGTAATGAGTTGATCAGAAGTACGTCCTTGAGGTATAAAAGAGTGCAGGGTAATCTCTCGAAGATGGGTGGCCTCCTGAAGATAAAGTGCAAGACACTACTCATCAATATAGTTGAAAAATATCGAAAGAGAAGAACAGTCTCTAAAAAATCAATAAAATCTCCCTCTTATCTCATAGTAAAGAGGACATCGAAATATGAAGTGGATCTCAGTCTCGGCCTCCGCTAGAGTACACAATTGACAAATCTGATCAGCCCGATCCAGATGGTGGTTTGTAATATCCCTATCCGGATATTTACCAAAAAAAAAACGAAATATATATGTGCAGATTTTAAATCCGAACAACCACCAATATTTGATACAAATTTCAGAACCTTAAACAACTTGTAACGCGCAGATTTGCATTCAAGAAACTCAGAAAAACTTTGTTTATTTCTCCAATAGTTCAGAAGTACATATTAAAACCAAGAGTTAACTCAAATAACCATCACAATGCATTACTCTATTAAACAACAGCAATACAATAACATGCAACAGCTCAAGAATCCAATCTTATAAACAGAAAATAGGTTAGGTTTGCGTCAAACCTTCAAACGCTTCTTCAAGGGTTTGCATCCTAGAAGAAGTAACCAGCAACTGATTCCAGCTCTTGGATTAATATTTGCTTGAATAATATAATCTTCATATATCCTCCCATGTAGAGTTTGTTGTACCTTTATCCCTTTTCCCAATCGGATGCACGCAACTTTAAGCAATGTGGGATAAAGAACCTTTTTATCCTTTAGTCACTTAAATGAACATAGAACATTTTAAATAAAGTGACGAGTTAAATAAACCTTTAAAGTCACTTAGCCAATAAATCATAAAATTGTCAGGCATTAAAATAACTGACCAGACGAACTCGGATAAGCTCGTGCAATAGCTCTCGGCAAGACGCTTTCAACCCAACACTGAAATACCAAAAATACTGAGCTCTAATTACTTACTAAAAATAGTAAGCATTTGGACAATCTGCCAAAAATGCTCCGATGGGTTTGGAATTGGAAATGTCTAGGCCACATCTCGAACTGAACCCCGCAAAGAACCTTTTCGCCCCCAAAACTTAGGTGAAGTGAGCTAGCCACAAAGAATTATAATGTCCTAGAAAAAGGGGACATTACAAAGCCTCCCCTCTCAAAGATTGCTTGCCCTTAAGCAATCCACTCATACCTGTAGAAACCAAATGCAAGGATCCCATACTCGCCTCGAGAATGTTGTTTTACTCCTTAGCCGATGTACCCCAGCATGCATCTTCCCGAACTCAGAATGGTGAAATAGTACAATAGGAATCAATGTGCATGATAACTAAATGCCAGGGTCCCAAGTCTCACCGTAAAGGAACACCAACTGCCATGTGTTGCTGCCCTGTGTGCCAATACCCTCAGCCAGGATGAAAGCCTCACTCGAAGAGTGACCCTGTGAGTCTCTACTGTCAAGAGAAGATGGGAGCTCAACAATATACCAATATCCACCCCCAGATGATAGCAACCAAACTCTCCAACAAGCTCCTCGATAAAAAGCAATACATTGGGATGCTCCACTTGGATCCCAAGTGAGAACTCGTGCGCTGATCGAGATACCACTGACCAGCTCCTGTAGTATTTGCACCACTGGACCACTGTACCACTTCGGCAATATTTGTACCGATGCCAATGGTAGATCCAACCAATCTAACACCACCATGATATCACCCTGGTGGAAATGGAGTAATCCTAATCTCTGGAACTTGGATGTGTTCGAAGGCTGAAACACACAGATCATAGTCACAACATAATCCACTAGAACACCTGGATCCTTGATCAACCAATACATCGTGTCAAACGTGTTGCCACCTGGATCCCAAAACAATCAAACCCCACATCCATTTGCTATATAGAGGTAAAAATACCTGATAGCGTCTATAACACAACATCTCTCTATAGCTCCCGCTAGACTCCCATGGATGTGATAACTAACCAAACCATCATGCCAATTGACACCATAGTCGTCTTGTAACCATGTACCCACAAGAGAACTTTGTGACATAGAAGTAGCAAACCATGTTGGATACATATCAGCATGATGTATAACTGATAACTTTCCCTGTAAGTAATCCCCCACAAACAGCTGAGTTGGATGCTTGCATCCGATAATCCCACCTTCCGAAGATGGTGTATACCCATCCCACAAAGGATGATATAATTCTGGAACCAACCCACATCGATGCATCATCAAGTCCTCTGTGCGTGGGTCAAAAGAAAAATATAAGCACTCCTCACTGTGTATTCGCGGTAAAATGCTCCAACCTCTATCAATGGCTCATCACTAGAAACACTTGAATCAATCAGCTGATCCCTCTGACTCTGAAAATCAACAAGCTGGCATCCAAAATCAGCTGCATGGAATGAAGTGATAGATTTGCTTCCAAGAGATGGAAACAAATCAACATGAGAGCTATACTCCCAACCGGATGACACTCTGCGAATGCCCTGTGTGGATGACGGAGTAGCGTCGTATACTACCACACAACTCTCAGGAGAATCCACCATTGTGACACAAGAGCTACCAGTAAATTGTCCTGTATCAACTGTCATGACACTAACCTCAGGAGAGCTCGATACAACTAGTGGTTCTCTACTATTCTCCACTAAGGTACTCGTCCTCGCTGAAATATTTGTGATAGACGTAACCACATTCCTACCACAACCCATGGATATAAAATTCTTATCAAGTGCCTCTATATGTAATTGTACTATATTTGCAATTGATGGAGATTGTGCCAAACTCAACTCCTCTGTAAGCTTCTCAATTTGTAATTGTGATTCTTGGAGGGCCAACTGGGCACTCTGCAAAGAGTCCATAGTCACCTCAAGCTCATGAGTGAGCTTATCAACCTTCTCCTTGTTTCCCTGCAATGCAACATAACAAATGCGATCCCACTCGAGAAGAAAATCTCTATCTGCAAGTAGTTGTAGGTAATTTTGTTTCATCATTCCGATCGCTTCTCGGAGTGTGTGTATCTCTACAAGGGAAAAAACACTATCACCATGCTCATCTGTCAAAGGAGTACTCCAACCATAGGTGGCCAACATTTGACGAGCAACATCAAAATGCTAAACGGTTGTGGCAACCATCCTATCATTAACCTTCAATTGGCTTGCTAAATGATGATCACCTTGTGACGAAACAATTCCACACAAATCTTCCAATTTGTCATCCGCACTGTGATATGAGGCTAAATCAATGTCACTCACCATATGATAAGTAGCATCGTGTATGCTATCATCTAAGCACTCCTCAATATCTAGGGTTTTGTTGCTATGCACCTCATAGGATGGCTCAACTGACAAGGTAGAAGCTGCTGATATAATAATATCTTCACACTCTTCCACTTCCAAGATGGCTATGTATCCATCCACATCATGATCTTGGGATTCATTGTCATCAAATGATTTTTTTGATTCATTTTCTAAGGTCTACTTTTTGCTCTCCATAAAGTCAGCTGTATGATGGCTACGAATTGCTGGGAATTCATCATAGAAGCTTCTAGAAACTATAGAGGCCTCTTGTTCCTCTTTCTCTTCGTTTTGTGATGTAGTTCTCTTAACAATAGAAACCATACCTCGTGCCACTTTATCTAGTTTTGCAGGGTCTGAAATCAATTCATTCATCCTTTTCTGATTTTCATCCAACTTTTTCAAACTTTGTTTAAGCTGCTCCATACTCTTGTCCCACCGCTTCTGGTTACTTGGAGTAAACATGATTAACTAACTGATTCAAATGCTGCAATGGTCTCCGACTGTTCTGAGTTTTAAATTCTAACACTACTGTATGAAGAAGATGGCTTAAATTTGATCCTGGCCCCTTTCACGTGTCTGCATCTGATATCACAGATTTCATTGCTGGTGCGAAACAATTTAATGGATGTGGCCACGGTATCGTGAGCTCATGCCGCTGTATTATAACCACACTCGGTCGTACCTTCTCCTGGATGAGTTTGTAAACTCACTGTAATAATCTGAAGTTGAATTTTATGATCAAAATGCTAACTGTATAGCTGAGATGGATTTTTTTGACTCAGTGCATAGAGAATTCCAAACAGCTCAATGTATTTGATCAACATGCATAAGAGCTCAATTTCTCACATTGGAATTAGCCAACAAATAAGTTCACTGTTTACCCAAATAAAATTATGAAATCTGATACATTAAAAAAAAACCAGCTCGTATGCACTCACTCAAAGCCCACCTATCATGATCTGGACTCAAATTTTATTTTGATGTACTGAAGGTTTAGTTTCTATCATTAATGCAAACAGTTCATAGGCAGCCTGAATATAGATTTATACAGATGAAGTAGTTTGACTAAAATTTAGACAAAATATGTTACAGGCTATCGGTTCCAGAATGTATATCTCTTTATGACTGCTGTTGCCGACCCAGGAGGCAAATTCAGAACGCTAGCCTGACTTGATTGCAATGCACTTTATCTGTGCTTCAGTAAAACGACATTGCATTGTGCTCCTTCAAATTCTGGAAATGCAGACCTAATCTAACTGATTGAAGACCACTGTACTATGCTTCTCTGGATTTCCCTGATTACACGCTGTAGGACTATGTGTCGAAGAATTCTGTCAAACAGTTCACGGTCCTTTTGAAGTAATCCTTAAATTACTATACTGGTAAGAAGTTTGTTAGTTTAAAACAAACGGTGGAATAGTGCAAGAGTCAAAACAGCAAACAGTTGGCATCAAGCCCAATTAGGAATTAATGGTTTACTTAGATCTGGCACTAATAACTATCTATATCAGAATACACAGAACAGTTTACCCAGCACTAGAAAATATTTCTTATTTCCCACTTTGAATATGACGTGACTTCAAGCTCAAAACAATTTTTAACAACGAGATTAGCACACAGCTCTTAAACAGTTTCGCAAATAGAGTATGTTACAGACCTCTTCCACCTGGGGTTGCCATATAACACACATAAATCCTCAGTTGCTGGAACTCACCCAAGGAGCTGAATATATATATTTTGTGCCGTAATTGCAAATGGAGTTTTATCCAGTTCTTTCCATGGCTGCAGCTAGTCCTTAACTCCTTTTTTCAACCCCCCACGTGAATGCTGAACCCTGTCCACAGCAGGAAAACCAGTGCCGAGTTTACTCCAAGCGATTGCCAGTCTCTCTGCCTCAGCCTTCCACACGGATATGCCAGAATAATAAACCTTGGACGTGATGAACAACTAGCAATATCAATAGTATTAAACTCGTTATTGCCAGTCCACCTGTGCAAAATGCCGTTTTTGTCCAATAAATCTGCACCCGACCACACAGTAATATACTCCCTCTCCACGACGTGTTTACCAGCAAGAAAACAAGAGTTGAAAATGCCGCCCAGTTTGGCAAGACAAGGTTTAACACTGTCTTAGTTTCCACCCTGGAAGAATGCCACCAACCTGGTCTCTAACAGTCTCAGCAATGGTGACGACCCAGAATATTCTGTGCAACCATGTGTTCAGTTGGGTATTTATAAATCCGCGAGTGAAGAGTGCAAACACAAATGTCCAGCTAAACAGCCCATGGATAACACACAAAGTCCCGACCTGATATCTTCTAACACCAACAACCCGACATTTTGACTGTTATTATTGCCTGCAATTTGCTCTACTGCATTAAACTTGCCGATTTCTTGCCCAATTTGTACCATACCAAGAAGATTAGGGTGATGTCCAACCTTCTTGAAAATCTCAGACTTGAGGGTTTTCGTCCTCAAGACTTAACCCGTCATATTTAAGCAACCAGAACTTGGTGCATTTGGTTTCATAAATTTCTTGTGTATTTCCATAGGATGGTAGGATTCTTGGTTCTGATACCACTGTAATATCCCTATCTGGATATCTTACCAAAGAAATCGAAATATATATATGTGCACATTTTAAATCCAACAACAACCAATATTTGATACAAATTTCAGAACCTTAAACAACTTGTAACCCACAGATTTGCATTTAAGAAACTCAGAAAAACTTTGTTTATTTCTCCAGTAGTTCAGAAGTACATATTAAAATCAAGAGTTAACTCAAATAACCATCACAATGCATTACTGTATTAAACAGCAGCAATACAATAATGTGCAACAACTCAAGAATCCAATCTTATAAACAGAAAATGATAGTCAGATTGGAAATATAAATGAAACCTGTAAGAAGGTTAGGTTTGTGTCCAACCTTCAAACGCTTCTTCAAAGGTTTGCGTCCTAGAAGAAGTAACCAGCAACTGTTTCCAGCTCCCAGATTAATATTTGTTTGAATAATATAATCTTCAAATATCCTCCCATGTAGAGTCTATTGTACCTTTATCCTTTTTCCCAATCAGATGCACGCATTATTTAAGCAATGTGTTAAAGCAGCTTTTTGTCCTTCAGTCACTTAAATGAACATAGTACATTTTAAATAAAGTGACGAGTTAAATAAACCTTAAAAGTCACTTAGCTAGTAAATCATAAAATCATAGACGAACTCGGATAAGCTCATGCAATAGCTCGTTGGAAGGCTTTCGACGAGACGTTTCCAACCCAACACTGAAATACCAAAAATACCAAGCTCTGATTACTTACTAAAAATAGTAAGCATCTGGACAACCTGCCAAAAATGCTCTGATGGGTCTGGAATTGGAAATGTCTAGGCCACATCTCGAACTGAACCCTGCAAAGAACCTTTTCGCCCTTGAAACCTAGGCGAAGTGAGCTGGCCACAAAGAATTATAATATCCCAGAAAAAGGGGACATTACATGGTTAGTCCGAGTCCTGAGGCGATGAGAACCAACTCTAAATGATCCTAAAGAAAATCGTAAAGCATGATTCCAGTGTCGATAGAGATAAGCATGTTGAACAATAATACCATCTTGAATCTCAAGAAAATGCTCAACATAAAAAGCCATCTTAGGTTGCAGATCCCCTTGGGGGATTACTCCAGGTAGTGGTAATGTACTGTCTATAAATATCCTGTCTGACATGTTCATTCAACTCTTGACGTGAGGGGAGAAGATTGTAGAAGCATCCAACGAAAACTGGTAAGGAGGAAGACGATCTATGTCAATCCTGATCGAACCCAACAAAGAGGTGGCCTGGGCATACTAACATCAAGACCTAGTAGAAGTGTCAGATCTCATAATCTCCATCGAAGAACAGTATGCCAGATGAGAGTATCTGTGCCGGTCAACACTAGTCTCCATAAAACCGCGAAGCCAATGAAGAAACCAAATCAAGTAAAAAATGACAGCGAGTTTGAGAGGATGAGCACCAAACTTAGCCAAGACAATGCTGTGGGGGGTGAGTCTTTGACATCTAATGATACATTGTAACAACAACTTCTGGACCCGCTCAATAGAAGCCCAATTAGAAGCAATAAGAGAAGGCCCCCAAACAACTGAACCATAGAGAACTATCGAACGAACCAAGGAGTCAAAAAGGGACAACTTGGACGAAATATCCTAAAAATGATGTCTGAAGCATTGTCTTTCCAATAATGCCAGGGAACCCATGCCCTTACAAACTCTGGACTGAATAGCTGGTCTCAAGCTAAAGCGCAGCCTTGAGAACTTCACATCGAGATACATATACGAGGGACTAATCTCAACCTCGTGCCCCTGAAAGAAGAAGTGAAGATGAGAGATCTTTAAACAATTAAAGACCATTACCCAAGTCTTAGACAAATTGACCACAAGCTGTCGTTGATCACAAAAAGAAGCTAGACTATCGAGGAGTCTCTGTAAGCTGTCAGGAGAAGAGGCTAAGAGAACCACATCATCAGCAAAGGGGAGAATGGAGATCAAGACCTGATGTAAATAACACCCATCTCCCGATTGAGAGGAGTTTAGAAGGAAATCCTATAACTCATCAATATACAAACCAAACACTGTAGGAGAAAGAGGGCAGCCCTGCTTCACCCCAATGGTGCTTTGAATCAAAACAGAAAAAACCCTCCAGAGTCTTGACCCTACCGGTTACCCTCTCATAAAGCCTCCTAATAGCAGTCTACAACATATCTCAGATCCCAATTTCGTGAAGCCGCTGAAATAAGGCCAACCTAGGAACAGAATCAAAAGCCTTACAGATGTCAACAAAACAACAATAGAGCGTCTGAGAGCGGTGTCTAGCCTCATCAATGATAGCCCGTAGTGTAAAAACATGATCCATAGTCTAATGGTTTGCCCAAAAACTAGCTTGACCTTTAGCTCTACAACCTCTTCTATCCAGCTCACTAGATAACATGGTGTTTAGGGCAGTGGCATAAAGTTTGGCAAAAGTATGACCTATCATAATAGTTATGTAGTTACCCAGATTAGAAGCAGGCCTAGACTTGTGTATAGAGTAAACCACATGTCTAGACCAGGATTCAAGAAACCTAGTGCAAACCACTCTATTAAAGAGTGTAGGAAGGTAAGATCCAAGAACCGAGGCACCAAGTTTGAAAAGTTCTGTCTGGAAACTCTCTTCATCTGTTGCTTTGCTGCATCTCAAAGATCTGATGGCCTCCATAATACTAGAGTAGGTGAATAAGCGGTAGTAAGGAGGTGGAGTGGAGTAGAGAGGAGGCTACCCAGGAATGTCATAAAGCGTAATGATATGGGAGGTCAGAGAGTGGTAGTTGAGAGTGGAGGACAAGGGGGAGCAATGAGGGAGAAGGGTACGCCAAAAGATCTGGGGATTCTAAATAAGCATGGAACAAAGGGTTCTGCATTGAATAGGGAAAACTTTAATCACCACAAAGAAATAGCTGACTCCAATTGATATACTACCACATAAGCTTGCAAAGAATTAGACATTTCCCTCTTTCACGTACTCTCCCATTGAAGCTGAAAAAGTCTTCACGAATATATGATCTTCCTTTTTTTTGAAGATATGCAACCAATTCAGTCCAAGGCTGCAACCAACATTTTCATGTTCACTAATCTTTCATCATGTTGTCGCTTCTTGATGCATCTTGCAACCGAGAGAGATTAATAGTCAAATATAGAAATCAATGCTCTACACTATTCCTAGTAATATAACAAAAATTTAAGATCTATACGCAAAGGTATAATAGAGTACTTATTTATTTGTAGTCTAAGCTTGGTATGCACAAAAGTAGATTAATACACACAGAGCACAATAAAATTTACTTGATCAAATATTGATGCTTGATTGTTGATGGTAAATTGAACTCCCTCCCATAGGTGTAACAACTCCAGATTTCCCAAATGATGACAAGCATCCCAGCCACTCTGGTATATATATGTATATAAGGTGTGTTATTTGTCACTTCCAGTGAGAGTTGATTGCACAAGCTCGGTTGGACAAGATCATAACATATTTTGCACAAATGTTTTGACTGTAAACGACATGCTCCATCTTTTTCGTTTAACATCTTTAAGACTTATTTCTTGTTTAATTAAATCGTTGTCAAAGTGGCAGCAATATATTTTGAGCACCATCCATGTCTGAGGCAGCAGGTTATCTTTCAATTCATACTCATATTTGCTATTTGCCATTAAATTGTTGGGTTTTGCCTAGAAAATAGAGATAACAGTAATAAGGAAAGCCAAAAAAGATGCAAGGAACACACAAAAATATCTTGAGAAAACTCTTCTAGAGTGAAGGGAAAAACCTAGCTTCACCAATAGAAGATCTACTTTATTGATAATAAAATATTCGATTGTACAATGTCTTTTGCTTGATGTGATATATATGAAGAGCACACGATTATATTGAGAAGGTGGGGGTGGGAGAGTGATTCTGTATAATAACATATTTGCCAATTTAAAACTTCAAATGCTTAAATGAACAATTATGCACTTGAACACAATAACACAAGATTTATGTGGAAACCCAATCCGGGATAAAACCATGACAATAAATGCTTTTATATAAACTTGTTCTTTTACAAATTAATTTGTAGGCTCCAACCTACTAGAGGCTATGACCTCTATGTTTATGAGCACCAACTCACAAGAACCTCCAACTCCCACGCTTCGTAGGCTTCAACCTACGGGAAGCACCAACCCCCACTGTTGTCTTCATGAGCACCAACTCACTATACTTGAACTGCTTTCCCACCTTGTTAATGTTGCTTGCCAACTGATAATGGATACTTTTATTGAACACTTTTATCTACTTATCTTCTTATGAATTTATATTTTTTAACTCTCTTCCTGAAGTCAGCCAATTTCTCTTCTTTATAAAAATCTGATAATATAATAACTTACACCCTTACTTCTACTGGTATATGCATTTAAATATCGTCTTCTCTTTTATAGATCTTCTTTCAACTCTCGATATATTATGTACGCCGATATATATAAGTCAGACTAAAAATCTGATTATATATATATATATATTTTCATTACTCCCTCTTACTCTTCCTTACACTTCATTTACTACCACTGACTTTCTTCTTCTCTTCTTTTATTTTTTATTGTCTTTTTATCTGCTGACTTCCTCTTCTCTTTTTCGTTACTTCCTATTCTTCTCTTCTACTCTTTTATCCACTGCTCTACTTACTCTCTCACATTACTGTTCACACATATTCTTCATCTGTATATAAATCAGATTTTCAATCTTATTATAACACTTCTTATTCTCTTCTACCTTGCACTCCCTTTTTTTTACAAATAATTACATCTTCCTTTTATATCTTTTTCTTCCAAGTAAATAGTATGTCTTTTGACCAAAAGACATCGCACCTTTTTATTTTATTTTATTTCTTTAAACATAATCACTGCTTTTTACAAGATACTTTAATGACTTCTAATCATTTTAATATTATCTTAAAACATGGTCTTCCTTCATTTACACACACCTTGACTCTATTTGCCTTTTATCCAAACATCTTTATGGAAGTCGATTGATCTTGATGTTTTAGTTGATCAATTAATTAATCGCTATGAACAGTAACACTAATTAAGTCATGAATATTATCTTCTTGACAGGAGGCTGTTTAAAAATATTTGTTTGGTTCCTTTATGAATCACAACCAAACTTGATTATTATTATCACCGTTTCTTAATTCTTACAAGTTGCGTTCAAACACACGGTCTGTTTCAAGGTAGATGATGTGGAAATTGAACTGCCAGTTCAGCATTTTATGATATTCAACTTCAGGAGTCCATTCGCAACATTTTTTCAGTCCTTGGAACTCCTCATTATAATCATGCCCTGTCAGATTATCCTTCCATGCCATGTCACTTAAAAACAGATATCACCGGCGGACTCAATATTTCGCTAATTTTGGATTTCTTTGCATCGGTTTATTCATTGGTTGCAGGTTTCGATTTCATCACCATCGAATTCTTCTTGCATGGCATATATTCATGGCTTTTGTCTTTTATCAAGACTTTGAATATGTCTTTTACTGTGCCATGTTTTGATGGCTTGGACTTCTCACACCGAATTCCCAAATACTTGCTTTGGTTTATTCACTGTTACTATTGCACACATGTTCAAACATCGGATGACCCTGGCATGTAGTTGTTTTATCGATTATTTTTATTTACTCAGATGTGGATTAGAGTATCACCAAATACGATTTCATTTCTGAGTTTTCATTGCTGCAGTAAGAATTGTGTTCATCTCTTTCTTTAGCTGTCGCAGCATGTTCTATCGCTGCTTCAAATTATTTAGACTATATATATATATATTTGTTCCTTTCAAAAACCGGCGTATATATATATTTGTTCCTTTCAAAAACCGGCGGCTCCTATTCAACGAGTCTCACCATTCGCAAATACACATAGCTCAACACTTTTGTCTGCCCTTAGTTTAGAACATTGATATTTGCATGTTCCAACGCTGCATCTATTATTCTCAATCCCTGTGTGTGATATCATCTTCATACTATTTATGATTTGTCTCCAAATACTCCTTTGTATTACATGCAAAAATATGTGGTTATCATATCAACTACTTTCTAATTCTGAATACTTCCTGTTGATCTCAGAAGTTCTGCATAATAATCTTACTTGTGTGTCTTTCTAAACTGACGTGGCTGCTATTTGTATTCCTCCTATTGCCCAACTCCAATAGATGCACAGTATATATATTTGTCACTCTTAATAATTTGGTTTGTTGATATGCTTTAAGTCCACCACATAGGAATCTTCATAAGTCTTCTAATCGTTGTTATTTAACAACATCTGTTCAGTAAGCATGATTCTAAGTTCTGAATGCTGTAAATGCTTCTCCTCATTGTATTTGATCATTACTTTGTATAACTGCTTTATTATTGCCACCATATCATTTAATTGTTCCTCTTTTTAATACCTTTATCTCTGATCTTTATATTGATGAAACATGTCTCTGTTTATTCTTTTGGGTGCATTGAATGTCTTCTTAGCTGAAGTGAATCGAACTGTAAGTGAACTGCTGTAGCTATCATGTATGTTTATAATATTGACATCAATGACCATACTGCCTCAATATCTCGGACACTTTTGACATCAATGACAATATATATATATATATATATATATATATATATATATAACAATAAGAGAGACTTTTCATATTACAATGGAAGACCACTTGAGTTTACCAAAATATAACTCTTTAGAATACAACTCTACGTTTTCCATGCTTCAATGCATGTTGAATGACGCATGTCATTATATTTAACATTCCAATTTAATCATAAGTGTCCTCTTCAGCTGAAGGTGACTATAACGATAACAACGTCCATATTAATAGAGATAAATATCTCTATCGCAGATACAAACTCCAACACTCCCTCTCAGCTAGAGAGAGATCTTTAACTGCACAGTCACACAAGGCTGCAATCAAAATGTCAATGATAAAATTTAATCACATAGATCCTATAAAATTTATGGAATCACTCAACATGAAAATCCTGCAAGAAACACAACCAGATTCTTATGACACTAAGAGAACAATTTCCTCATGGAATCACTCAATACGATAGACCTGAAACAATTATTTACAATCATGGAATCACTCAACATGATGATTTGTAAGAATCCCAACTAAGCCTTTCATCACAAATTCTCTCCATGTGAACCGTCATGGAATTACTCAATGTGACATCCAACTCCCATCACAAATTCTCTCCATGTGATGTCATCATGGATTCTCTCCACGTGATGATCACTCCCAGAGCAGAAGAGTTATCATAGTTACTTCTTAGAATCTTATTTATTCACACGATAATAGTAATAGGCATAACAAATATAAGACATACTTTCATTTAAGTCTAAATTATTACAAATAGAACAAGCATTATATGCATATGAGAATGAAGGGGATTTCATAAGCACTCCCTCTTAATTATGAACAACTCCCTCTGGAGCTGAACATCTCCCTTTGAATCTCATATGCAAATATGTATCATTAATTGCATCTCATTGCACCTTGCAACCAAGAGAGATATTAACAACTCATAAAATTATATTATTCCCAGCGATATAACAAGAATTCAAGAGAGAATACTTATATCTTTCACTGCGACATCCATAAAAGAGAGCTAACAAACTAGAATAAGCACCACCTTTAAAACTCTGCCACTGTTGAATAACACCAAGAAAGATCATCACGAAGGTGGTCCAAACCACACCACATGAAGCATAGTAAGGAATCAATAGTTTTTGAGGCCTTGAAACTACAACACCACTATTTCTGAGTGATTCCAAAAAAAAAAAAAAAACTTGTCAAAAGAGAGAAGACAATATGTAGTGTTATCAAAATAGTTTTATCTCTTATATCTCTTTAATTGAGAGGAACTTCATGTCGAAACACTAAAGCCCTTATTGCTGACTATCAAACTATCAAAAATGTTACCTAAATCTAGAAATTCATAACCTTGGCACACTTTGCTGCAAAAAAAAGTCACAAAACTGATCGTATCTCACAATTTGTGCAAACTAAAACAATAAGGTCTGAAGCAGATATTAAGATCCATTTTTCACACTAGAGATGATAGAATCAAAATCTACACCAAATGCTTCTACTGACCAAGTCGACAAGTCTAAGCAAGAGCTATTATAGATATCAATTCCCAAAACGATAATTGGAAGCCGACAATAGTCAAACACAATACTATAGATGATCAAAGTTCAGGTCAAAAAACTCCTGAACCAGAACATATGGGTTGAGAGATAACTCAAGATGATGAGTGTCTTGCAGATCGAATAAAAAGAAATAGATTGGAGCCACAATAATTTCTTCGAACATGCGATGCACCTCCAAGTGAAGTTGCCGATAGTGACTCTTGAATATAGACGTTACATGAGAATTCATTGAAAATTTTCATAGAGCTTGAATAAATAATAGTAGATGACGAAACCCACAAGAAGACAACAGAGATCAAATCAACATGAAGTCAACATGAATACAAAGAGGCACGACTAAAAGCTTGCCATAGTTTTGTGGGCTGACCTTATTGGAAGGAAAATACACAAATATCTAGAAGAGATGGATAATAAAGATGATGCCTACAAGGCATACTTTCTATCAATTCAAGATATTCTTATCTCTGGGTTTGTGTCTATTGGTTCTTCACCAATAACACAAATTGTTGTCAGTTCCATCTCAAAACAGGGTACTTTGGAAGTGGATATCGTAATGTCACCCTCTGAGCCCACGAGGTTGAGGATGAGTGAGATATGAAGCATAAGTGGTTATAGTTTCTAAGAGTGATGCTTGTGTTGGTAGTGAAGCTAGTAGAATCAAAGGTGAAGAAGAAGAGAAAAATGTTTCTAATATTTTATTGGCAGGATAAAATGCAATTGATACTGATGTTGTTAGAAGCTTGTTGAATGATGGTGAGTTTGATAGGATTGGGAGTTTGTGGGATGAATGTGCTCAAACTAACAGAGCTCATCTATCGGTATTGGTTGTTGATCATTTGATCAACAATGGTGTGGTGGTATCTAGTATTTATGGAGTGTTGCTTAGTGATTTGGTTTCAGGTATTAAGGAAAAAGTTGTTATAGGATGGTGTTGATTATTGGTGTGTTGACAAGGAAATGGAAAAAGGGTAAAATTGCATTAGAAGTATTGCCACTTGTTATCAATCAGATTAGAACCTATTTGGAGGAAATTAATATCGTCTTCCTATAGTGTCTATGGTGGCCTTCTATAGTGGACAATTTCCAGGGGAAATGTGAGAAGGTCAAAAATGAGCTAAAAATATTGGTAAAATCTACAGAGTTCTCAAGGATTTGGACAGTGTGCAGAGAAAGAGAGTTGGTGAGATGTAGGCTAAGTTGTTGTCTCAATGTAGGAAGAGGGAAGACTTGATGTCTTGTGAAGGATATGGTTGAAGTAAGGATGGAGCATATTGCTGGTCTATTAATTGAGGCTGAGAGCTTTGTGCAAAACTTCCCTATTGTTGTCCTCGATGACAAAATAGAGTAATAGTACGAAACTTTTCCAATTGCGTTTCACTTTTCTCTAAGATAACTCCTTATTTTATCGGTGAAAATTGATCAAACAATTGTCATCAATTCCTATAATGAAACGTTTTACTGAAGGTTCTCATCAAGTCTTTTTTGTTTTTCCAGTTTGTTAGCCTATACTTGATTTTGAGACCTTCAAACCCCTTTTTTTGTTTTTAAGTGTTTGTTTTGATTGTTTTTTCTCTTTTTGTTTCTTTCAATCTCTTGCTCTCGATCATAACTTCGATTTGAGAAATCTTGGGGCTTAAACGAAGTTGTTAGTCAAAATATATTAAGTACCCAAAAAGTGGGGTTTGTGACTTCAATTGCGTTATTAAAATATTGACCTTATATTTTAATGTTGAGTTGCACTTTTTGAAAAATACAACTTAAAATGACTTTATGTTATGTTTTTAAGTTACTTTATTACTTTAAATTTATCACTTAAGTGACTTTATCATTTTATAGTTTATTTTGATGTTGAGATTTACTTTAATGTTTTAATTTAAAACAATTAAGTGAAATATCACTTTTTGAACATGTTTACACATAATATGTAAAATATATAGTGTGAATATGTATTTGACCCCTTTAGGTGAGATTTGCTTAAGAAAATCAAATAGACATGTGCTAAATAGAAAACTGAAGTGATGCAAGTCCATTACATGCTATTTTTGAAATGAAATACATGTAATAGCTCCTCCAAAACCTGATTTTGGTCTTTGCATGCATTTACATGCACATGTAATGACACTTCTAAACCATGATTTTCCAAAGGATTGCATTTACATGTAAATGCAAATGATTTTAAACATGCATTACACCTTAAAAAACTCATTTTGGTCTAGGTGCCCAAATGTATGCAAATGCATTGTATGTAAAAGGTTTTTCAAACCATGTTTTTGACTTCTAAGGCAAGATGTTACATGCATTACACCTCCAGAAACCCAATTTTGGTCTAAAGAGGCATGTTTTATGCATTTACATGTCATATTTTAAAGCATCTTGAGAAACCCGATTTGGGTCTAAAGGCAAAAATGCCCATAATAATGGCATTTCAAAATACATTTTAAGTGCAACTTGCTAAGGCATCCAAATGCATGTGTTTCCATTACATGCAATGACATCGAAGAACCTGACTTTAGCTTGCACTTGATTTCCACATATTTGGAATGCATATTTTAAATATGTATTTGGACTCCAAAAACCCGATTTTGGCTTGAAAGGCAGAAAACTTAACATGCATTGCATCTTGCAAAGCCTGATTTTGGCTAGCATGCATATGTGTTGCACTTTTAAAACATGTGTTTGGCCTTCGAAAGCTCGATTTAGGTCTTCCAAGGCAAAACACTACTATTAAAAAGACTTTTCCATTATTTTATGCTAAGGCATCACATGCAATAGGGCCTCAAAACTCCTATTTGCTAAGGAAATGGAAAAGAAAGCCATTTGCAACGATTCTTTGCATTTACATGCACATGTAATGCAAGTTCTAAACCATGATTTGCTCTTGGGAAGGCATTTTTCAAACACAAAATCACATGGACAAATGCAAGCTTCACTTTGAAGGGCATTTGCAACATCATTTGCATGGTTTTGCACATACATTTGCATCTCCAAAGCTCGATTTGAAGCCAGGGGTTGAATCTTTGAAAGGCATTTGATTATTTAATGTGCACACTCCTATAACCCGATTTTGGAGAGAACAAGTTCATTCAAATTTCTTCTACCTCCAAACTTTTCTCTTTGCTCCCCAAGTAAGTCAAAGAATCCGGTTTTGCTTGCATTTCTTGCTTATTTTGCTAATTTGTTGCATTTTTTGGCTCTTTAGCATCCATTTATTTAAATGCAGCCCTAGTTTTTTGCTTCAAGTTATTTCATAAGTTTGATACTTTCATTTTCTTGGAAATACAAAACCTCTTTCATCTCAAAAAGGAAATTGCATACAAAGTGAAGTTTGAAAACTTATCAAGTTTGAGTCAAAGCAAGAGGTATGTTCTTCTTGTTTTTCATGTTTTGTATATACTTTGTTGCTTTCTTTTGTTTTATTTTTGAAGAAAAGTTGGAGATTTTCCCTCAAGAATGCAAGTACCTTTCCATGCTTTCATCTTTCATGTTCAATCCATCATTCAAATTCATCCAAACTATATATTCCTTCATATGTAATCGCATTGCTAAAACCCGGTTACATCTTTACCTCCAATAAAAATGATTAGTTTTTACCACATGTAATTGCATCACCAAAACCTGATTTTGGTAAAAGCTCACATTTTAAAACATAAAAATTCTCATCCTTCACACATCCATATGCTTCAAACTTGCATTCTTAGCAATCCAAAACAAAAGCCCCATTTTGCCTACATGTAATCCACCTTCCAAAACCCTATTTTGGTCATCTCCGCTCAAAATACAAGCTGTCTTGTTCATTTCTGGCCTTCTAATGTGCTCACTAATTATCTAATCCATACTTCAAACACCTATCCTTCATAGATACGACTTTGCAACTCAAATCCCAAAGCCTTCATGGATCTAATTCCATTAGAATATGTATTCACCTTTTGGTATTTCCATGTTGTAGCGCAAGATATGTCCACACCTCCAAAAGCCAAAGGAAAATTGAAGTATTAGTGTGATAAAGAGCTAGCTCACACAATTCCGTCACAAGTTTCATCTACTTTTGATGAGATCTCAAATGCAGAAATTGGTCATGTTGACATGACTAATTTCTTACAGAGGGTTGGAAATTCTTTCAATCATGATATGTAGCGGTTCAAAAGAAGTCACATCCATTTGGTATCCACCTTTCCTATGGCATCCCCCATACTTGAGTTCATTTGGGAATGTGCAAATCACTTTGATGTCAAGTAAAAAATAGTTAAAGATGTAGATAGGAAGGTAGTTTTCAGCTTGCATCCGGATGTGATTGAGAAAATCTTCAAGGTCCCTAAAACTCTAGAATGCATGGATCTAATCAAAGAAATATCCTTGCAGCTGTGGAATCAGAACAAAATAGATTATCAGAGGCATGCTCATGACAAGTGGTTGATCAATAAAGGATCAAATTTCTCTAGATGGCCAAGGACAATACATAGATCTGATTTCTCCCAAGAGGTCAATGATTTGATCACTCTTCTAAGAAGAACTTGTGGTCTCAAAGAATTCAATAATTTTGAGAAATGGATATTCAAATTCATCTATTAGATTCTCAAATATAGAGAACCCATCTATTGGGGAGACATCATAAGTATAGGGTTATGTGAATAGTTGGTTCATGTGAAGACGTTATTCTCATTCCACATGAATTCATACTTAGTCTACATCGCTGCAACTATGGGGACATTCTCAGGACTTTATACCAAGGGATATCGGTCCCTAGTTCCCATCTTGAACGACTATGATCATTTCACTCTCACACAGAGAAAAAACCACTACAAAAGGGTGCAAGACACATTCTATGGGCATTTTAAGTGCCTTTTCAACAAGGAGTTGGCAATAAGGAGAGTATTAGATCAGGTTGGGTGAAAGTAACTCGGTACGGATGCATATTCTTGCAATTTCCAACTTTCACTTACACAAGGGTTGGTTACTTCGAAGGAGAACTGTACACTTTGCTAAGATATCGTATAGATAAGATAATCCTCATGGAGTTAGCAAGGTAATTCATGATAGTGCAGACACTTGGATTTGGATCTCCTCCACGAATCCTTTGTAGATTAGTTAGTATGCATTAACCACTGTGCACAAAGCCAAAGCCATGGAGTCCAAACTACAACACATCACACTGAACAAGCTCAAGGCAAGATTTGACTTTGATTACAAAGGTATGCATTCCAAGATGAAGAGGGCATTCACCCATGTCACCGCATTGAGGATGTATGGATAGATTTGCGCAATGAGGTAGATGTCATCAGGATGGACTATTACAGGCTCACTCTGCGAAAAATTATTGATCTCGACTTGGTCCCTATTCCAAAAGGGGTCAAGGATAATTGCATGATTCTAGATAAAGAATTTCACAATAGCCAACTGGAGAAGCTTCTCTCTATTCCTATCCGATGACAACACAAAGAGGAAAATTCCATCTTTGATAGATTTCAGTCCATCTTATTGAATATCAATTCATGGCTGAAAAGCATGAAACTAAAGAGAGTCAAGCTAAGAGTTGGAATAGATTGTAGTCATTTTGGACTAATTGGAAGGAAATCTCAAGTGGAGGTGAAGAGGAAAGATAGTTCATCCACCTTGAAACTAAGAGTTTCAAATTGAAACTCAAAGGAGAAAAAGTTCTCATTCCTTCCGAACATTCTTCTCAAGCATCTCTCCAAGCGCAAGAACCAGATGAAGAGGAAGAAGAGGGAGAAGTGATGATCATATCTCCTCCACAACTGCCAAGTAACCAAGAGCCATTTGCCCAAGAGGAATCATTCTTGGCTTCCATAGACAACAATGTGGATTCATTTTCCACAATATTCATTGCCTACTATTCCTACTTCAAAGGTGAATACGTCACCACCACCTATCTCTTTTGCGGCTCCACCTATTCTCACATCAGAGCAATATGTAAACCTGAAAAATGTGTTTGACGATTTTCTAGCTCTCACATAGGGACAAGTTTCCCAACTAGAGACCTCGGTTGCAGTGTTTGAGATGTTTGTGATAGAATCATCCTAGAGAACACCAATGGTTCCAGCTATGCAAACAAAAGCGTGCACTATGACGACAGAGATACAATCAGGATCAATGTCAGACATAGCCACTATACCAGTCTTAGTCGATGAAAGTTTCAGCTTTCCTACATGGTTAGGAAACATTACCATGAAGAAGAAAAAGATCAAACTACCCCCAGATGGTCTTCCTTCAAAGAAGAAGAAGTCTAAGCTTCCCATGTAAAGGGCAAAAATTGTCTCAAGAGTCGTTGTTGATTCTGTGAAAACCAACTATGTTAAGATTGCAAAACCTCTAGTGGATAAACTAGTTGAAGAGCTTAATTGCTCTAATTACAAGTTCACCAAAATTGAACTTGGGAAACAATGGCAAGGTGTCAACAAGACACCCAGGAAAATCTCTACCTTGTCAAAAAAAATGACAAACTCTGGGAAAAAAGACTCAGCTGAAGTTGGAGAATGCTTGCCTTTATGAGAGATCATTTACCAACAATCATCACAACCCATAGTCACCACATCACTTTCAGTACCGGTGAATTGGAGGGCTGAAGCGTCTGAGGCTTGGTTCGAGGAAATTATCATAGAGGGAGTCCAATCAATAAAATATGCGCTCAAAGTCCTTGAACGTATCTGAGGTATTGAAGAAAGGCTTCATGATACGCATGTCTCCTTCAATCAAGAGACCAGCACCTTGGAAGAAGATCTAGCACATGGGACTGAATATCAAAAGCTGATTTGGATGTTTAAATCACATACAACATCATTTGATCCATGGACATGTTCTATGGGTATCAAATACTCATGGATCACAAAGCCCAAGTAATGGAAAAGTTGTTGACAAAGACACAAGAAGCCCCTAAAAACTGCCAAGTTGTGGAAATTGAGGTTCTAAAGATGATGGTATTCAAGCTGGTCATAGAGGATAACAATTTGTTCATGAAAGAAGACATGATTTCAGAATTCATTGACAGAGTCAATGTTGAATTCGACTCGGATGACTTTGGAGCAAACACAACAAACAAATTCATGACATACAAATTTGTAGCGAAACACCTGTGGGATTCCATTGCTGAGAACTACCGGATTGTAAAAACGTGTCATGTCAATGCAGTCAAGGTTGATGTCATTTCACAGAAGATGAAGAGTCCGGATCTTCTGATGCTCCATGATTGCATTGCCAAATATAAGGCTTTTGTTGACAATCTTTGAGATTGATTCAACTTTCTCCATCATTTTCCTTTAATTATTTTAGCATTTTCAGCCTTTTAGTTGCAAAAGATAGATTACATGTAACCCGATTGTATGTAACCCGATTACATGAACCTTCAGTTATGTTATCCAATAAATCTTCTTTCCTAGTTTGACTGAGTTAAGGTCGTTGAGTTTCTCCCACCTTTTTCTCCTTTCTCTCACTCCTTTTCCTATATAAAGGAGTGCCCCCTCATTGTAAAAATGATCTTTTATATATGCAAGAGAGATCTGCCAAACTTGTACTATAACTTTGATTGTGTAATCCAAATTTGAAAAACAAACAAATAAAATGAAGCAGTTGGATTTGAAGCCTTGATTGGAAACAATTGTGATAGAACAAATTGGAAGTTGTGACTATGATTTGTTTCTATTATCTTTAATTTATGTTATTATTATATGTTTACTAGAGCATTGTGAGCACAAGAAACAATTGGAGCCGAAGCTTTGACTGGGAGCAATTGTGGTAACATAGACTATAAGCTTTGAGTGTAGTTTATATTCTTGTCTCATATTCATGCAAATTGTTAGAATTAAGTTATAGATTAGAAATCCTGTACTTTTGGAAATCTGTGCGGTCCAATGGTAGAGATTTTTCTTATAAATTAGGAAAACTTGACATAGATCTATAAGCCAATATGTTCTCAATCAACCTTTGAGTTGGTGTTTGGTATTGGTATCACTATTTCCAATTGTTAGACAAGTGTAGTTATAGAGATTAAACCTTTCCCATTACTCGCTCCACAAGTAAATGGATTCTTTCTTGAAATAAGAAGGAAGAATATCGGTAGCACCCCTTTTACAATATCTCTTAACTTCTTGCTTACCTTGAGTTAATCCAAGGAATGGTGAGAAGGGGGAGCCTTCCTTTAAGGTAGGAGAGACTCTGTCACACATTTTGGTTGGTCAACCTATTTTGCGACTGCACTTGCATGCACTGTCGGTTGCAAAATATCCCCCCAACACCTATCTCTAAGTAGAAAATATCTCTTGATAAGTTGGTGTAGTGTTATAGTTTGAGTGCTCAATTGGGGGCAGCTATTATAGATTGGAAGAAGAGTTTTTCGGTGCTGAATGAGAGTTATAAAAAAATCTTTACAAGCAAGTCTACTATTTTTCTATTAACTTTCTCCATTTCTATGTTTTTGGCCCCTTGATATTATTGCAAAAGTGGGGAGAAGTTTTGTTGAGAAGAAAAAAGAATTTATCTATTCAGGGGGATTATTATGTATATTTACTTTTGGTTGTTCCTTTTTGTTTTTGTATTTTTTCCATCAACAGTAAAGGGGGAGATTGTTAGACTTGGCATATTGGTGTTGCAATTGATTGTCATCGATATCAAAACATCCATACTGATGCCCTGTTGGTATCATCTGTTATGTGACATGTTTTGGTATGTGTTACTTTGTTTCTAAGCAACTTGATAAAATTTCTGATCTGATTGTAGATATCTTACATCTTCTATTTGGTTGGTTAGTTTGTGTATCTGATTCTTGTATTGGTATGCTTGGTACAGTTTCCTAGTATAGTTTTCATAATAAGTAGGATTGATTATGATAGAAGACATCTTTTATATCCTAGTGCAATTGAACATGTATACTTGGCTCTTCTTGGTTCTAATTATTAATACACTAGTTGGTTTCTTGGATGGCTTGTGATGGTTGATCAAATATTTTGTCATGTTTGGGATCGATACTGATCACTAGTTTTTTCCTTGGTGCTTGGTCACAATTGTTCTTGGTTCCCAACTTCATCAGTTTGCTACTTGGGTTATCAATTCATCCAATGATCATAGGTCTCCATCTTTTAGACTTGGTTGTGGCGTTCTTGTGGCATCGGCGGTTGTGCTAAAACTTGCTATATCTTATGTGTGACCCTTTTTGTAATAATGTGATGTATTGACGTATTTCCTAGATTTAGGTCCAATGCTTGTAATTAAATGTAAAAATTAAAACGATGCATTGGCAATATCATACATCTTGTTATTTTGGCCGACAAATGTAATCTTGAATATAGGTATAAATAAAGAAGACCTTTTGTATTCAAGGTGTGAATGGAGCATGTATGCATGTGTTTGTAGCATAGTTTCGAGACTCGCCCTAAAATCTCCAGAATCACAGGTTTGGCGATTCGATTCAAGCATGGTTATTTTTTTGGAGCCAGTGAATTGAATCGCCATTTTTTGCCATGAATTGCATGAATTGACGATTCACGTGATTCATACAAAAAATTGCTTGAATCGGCTGCGTAGCAAGCCAAAAAGTGAACTCATTTTTAAATAAAAACACAAGTTTTTTAATCTTTTTTTTTTGCCTTTCCTCTTTGTTTTAACCCTAAAGGGCCTTCTAATTGTTTAGCATGAGTAGAAGAGAAGAAAAGTGAGAGAGAAGAAGAGAAAAGAAAAACCATTGGTTTGCAACCAGCAAGAAGGAAGAGCACCAAAGAGATCAAAAATCCATTCAGGGAGGCCATAAGATTGCATTGGGAGCATTAAGGAGTCAATAGCAACATTCCTTAACTGATTTGCAAGAGGTAAGTGTTGATTGTTTTTTGCATGTTAGTGTATTATGCATTTTTTGTTAAATTTTTTTAGTTTTTAATCTTGAATGTCTTTTAGTTTACTAAATTATAAAGTAGGTTTCGTTGTTTTGTAACTTTTGTTTATTAGTTTCAAACTTTGAGGTTTTACTTGAATTTTCTTATTGCAGCAGACTTAAGTTTCATTTTCCACAATGGGTAAAAAAAGATAAATGTTGGAAATATACCGAAGACTTTCCTGAAAGAAACAAATTTCAAACAAAATGTATGTATTGTAAAGAAATAAATTCTGGTGGTATTTATAGATTCAAATATCACATTGTTTCTATACCTGGACATGATATTACAATTTGCACTTAACAAATTGCTGAGGCAAAACACACTTGTTTAGTGGCAATAGAAAAATATCAACAAGAGAAATTGAATAAGAAAAGGCAACTTGAAGGGTTAAGGGCTATTGGCTCCCATGCTCCTGTAGCCGCATCTACATCTGCATCGGCATCTACATCCATAGGTTGTGTTGGAGAGGGTTCTTCCAGGCCTCCTTTTCGTCCTAGTTCTAGTGCTCATGCGAGTGCTAGTGCTAGTTGATCTTATACTGAGATTGAGTCCAACCTATTGCAGCCTAGAGTGTGGAAAAACAGATTGGATAGTTACTTTGTGCCCCGCACTACTCCTGGCTCACACTTAAGGGCATGGGTTTGAACAAGGAGATTCATGATGCTGCTAGAAAAGAAATTTGCAAATTTTGGTACTTTTGCAACATTCCATTAGTTGTAGCCGATTAATTGATTTTTTTTATTTGTTTTCTTTAAGGTTAAAGTAAAAATTTAATTATATCTACTTGTTTTATGATTCATTGATTAATCATAGATTCACTTTACAAGCCTACATAATGACTTGTCATCTAAACTTCTCATCATAATCTATTTGTGATAAGGCTCCTTATTGGCAAAGCATGATCGATGTAGTTGCTATTTGTGGTGCGGGGTTTAAAGCTCCAACTGAGGCTGAGTTGAGTGGACACCTCTTAGATGAAATGGTAGAGGATATGAAGGTTGAGCTTGAGGACCATCGAAAGGAGTGGATCAAAAAGGGTTGCACCATCATGACTGATGGTTGGACAGATGTGATGTTACATCCCAATTTTTGACCTAATTTGAAATATAGCCATTAAGGTTCACATGAAGTCAGTTGGCAGTATAATTTCTAATAATCTGGCAAAATGGTAAGATAGTCGTTATGATTTCAAGTGAATATAACATGCTATTGATCGTTAATCACGAATTGATGGAATTAAGAAGATGATTAACTGTTGTGATTATTTATAATTAAATAATTTATTATGATAATATAATTTAAGTGTGGAGAATTTCCTTGTAGGAAGCATGTCGAAGGGGTGAAAGCATTATTAGAAAAGAATTAGGCAGGAGCATCACCATCATTAAGCAAATAGGTTGAGGACCTAGCAACTTGAAATAGGATACATTTGTGGGACCTGCATGAGCTATTTAAATAAATAAATTGAGAAACTATTTGGGTTAAAATATAAAACGTATCTCAAAGGATTTTAATTTATCTTTCATCATATTATTTTAATAAATATTTAAATATGTGCATATAATATAAAAATGATTTGGCACCATTATAATTTAATAAGGCGAAGTTTACATGGACATATAAGATAATAATAATATTCAAATTATAATAATATTTGAATTATTATAATATTCAAACTATAATCTTCCAACTCTATTCTTTCCAATTTAATATTCTTTCTTTTAATCGATTAACACTTGGCAAGATAAGTCAATTTAATATTTGGCAATTTTAGTTGTCTTATAATCTTCCCAACTTCTCTTCCAACCTTTTTTATTTTCTTTTCCCTCTATATTTCTCTCCTTTTCAAATTTGAATTTATGATGTATCCGAATGGTCATGTTGATAACTGATGGTAGCCGAGGAGACTCGGCCAACCATTAAAGAATGCCATGATTCGATTTTGGAGATCATTCCTCTTTCCATTCTTCTATTCTCTCCTTTCTCTGTCTGCTGCGAATCATTTTAGGCCGAGTCTGGATGTTTACAGCTGGATACCTTCAATATTTCTCTTACTCGACTTCCCAATTCTTTTCTTTCTACGGCAATTGTGTTAGCAATTAGCAGGTGAACAGGTGTTCCAGCCGCAGGAGGAAGAGCCACATAAAATCGCAGGTCATGTGTCTTACTTTCTTTGCTAAGTCTAAGCCCGATTGTAGTCAACTTTTCCTTTTCTTTTTGTTGAATAAGATATCAACGAAGTAATGCCATTCATAGTTCAAATTACCACTAATTTTAATATTGCTGCCGTACAGTATAAGCAAATAGGCTGAGATTAAATCTATATTCAAGAGCATAACTCCCTTCTATCCACCCTTAGTCGGATTTACATGCAGACTGAGATAAACTTTGGTATCTTGTTGTTACTTTTCCTTGTAATGCATTGAGATCCTTATTGATTTCTAACGAGCATCCTTGAGATTATCTCATTTATGAATTTCAGTGATAGAAAACTTAATTGAATTGCATGAATCAACATCAATGCACATGCTATCACAATTTTCCAAACAAAATCAGAATATTTGTAACACCAAGAAATTCACCGGCAAAGAAGCCATGGAAATGGTGGAGAAGTGTAAATAATAACAGGATGATCATAATCTTTCAGGGACCTAGGATTCACCTAGCATAGAAGCCATAGAATGGTGAAGAGGTGGAGTTAACTTGCAAGAACCAATAATGAAATCAGATTCAAATATCTAAATAATGAATAAATATTAGCTAATGCATAATCCAGTTGATGTAATCTCCTGCTGCCAAGTCGTATGGTGTGTTAATTATCAGGATGCCCAGTGTATGGCAAGATGACCCTTGACTGTTCTGGGTAGGGAGGGCCATTCACGTTTGAGATTGTGTGGGGATAGGATTTGGTTCAAGGTTGGGTGGTTAAGCCCCTGATGATGTTTCACGTCTCTCTAAGTTGTTGGATGAACAACAGACAAAGATAAGTTGTACATTAAATTGTTTGTTGGAAACAGGTAATATCACTTTTATGATGTATATGCAAGAAGGTAAGATTAATTGAGTTATTTCATAGTTACAGTTATTTTACACCTAGATGTGAGAGATAAATTTATGGTTTGTTTTCCATTTATATGAATATCAAATATGAGCATATTTTCTAATCTTGAGTTACTGCCATAGTTAAGTAATCAAAAGGAAAGGAATCTGAAGTCCTAATTAATTCGGTGGTAACTGGAACCCTAAATGATACAGTGGTATTGGAAGCCCTATTTGAATCAGTGGTATTGAAAGCCCTATTTGTATCAGTGGTATCGAAAGCCCTAAGTGATACCGTGGTAATTAAAAGCCCTAAATGATTCAACGGTAATCGATGCCCTAATTGATACAATGGTATGTGATGCCCTAATTTTAAATATAGTGGTATTTAATCGTAATCATCATTTGATTTTGAGATAGCGGTTTTCAGATAGTATTTCATCATGTGATATTGTTATAGTGGTATTTGTGGACTAACCTGGGTGGTTGCAGAAGCATCCCTAGTTTTGATTTCGATCTCAAATTTTCATAGTACGTGGTTTTTAACTTCTATAGTAATTTTCATTGATGGTGTTTTCAGCTCTTCATTAAGAAATTTTGTTTAACTGATTTTAACTGTCATTCCCTTTCATATGAACGAAACTGATTTAATTGACTTCCTATGAAGATGAAGTGATAACTGTATTTCTTTGAGTATGTTAGTTGTTAATTAAGACTCGGGAAATCGGGATGTTACATATGAGAAATAGAAGACTCCTCAATTTTCTTCTTTACTGTGGAGGTGATTGATCATTCTACTTTCCTACATACATTGTGAATTATGAATCATGATTGAATATTTCAAATTATGATTTTTTGATTGCTAATTTGTTGATGATCCATGATAATTCATTGTTTTCTAGATATACCATGTTCCTCAAATCCATTGATGCTTCTGCTCATATCAGAAACATTACATACTTATGTGAGGTTATTGAGGAAGTCATAGTAGAGGTGGGGGAACAACATGTGGTGCAGGTGGTGACAAATATTGCAACAACGTCACATACTTATGTGAGGTTATTGAGGAAGCCATAGCAGAGGTGGAGGAACAACATGTGGTGTAGGTGGTGATGGATAATGCAAAACGTTATGTTACTGCAGGTAAACTTTTAACTTTTCAAGTTTTGAAGATAAATTTATTTGAATTTTGAACTTTTTCTAGTTCTAAGTTTCCTAACATGTTTGAATTTCTAATCAACTTAATTGTTGTAGGTAAACTTTTGATGGAGAGGCACCCCACCACATTTTGGTCTCCTTGTGCGGCACATTGCCTTGACCTCATTTTGGAGGAAATTGACAAGCTTGAGTGAGTCAAATCATGTGTCAGAAGGGAAAAAAGTATATGCAAGTTTATTTGCAATCATTCATTCATCCTTAGCACAATGAGGGACTACACAGGAGGCAGGGAGTTAGCTCGTCCAGGCATTACGAGGTTTGCCTCGAATTTCATCACTGTAGTCCTTATTGACATCAAGGGACGATTTGAGGAGCATGTTTTTTGGGTGGAAGTAGATTACATCTTCCTATACTTACAGGGGTAGATGTGGTGAATTGCATCTTTGATGATGATGGTTTTTGAAAACTTGCTAAAGGAATCCTTGAGGTAAATTTCTTGCAATTTAACATTTAGTATTTTACTATTTGGCATTTAATATTTATTATTTAATTGTTTAATGATTTAGTTTTACTTTTAGTTTTATTATTTTATATTTAAGTTTTGACTCAAATATTTTTTTTTTACATTATATGCAGGTCACTGAGCCCCTTGTATCTCTCCTACGAATTGCTGATGGGGAGAAGCCCTCTATGGGCTACATATATGAGGGCATGGATAGGGCCAAGGAGACCATTCGAGCCTAGTATGCAGTAGTATAGGAGAAGTATGCCCCTATTTGGGAGATCATTGATAGGAGATGGTAGAATCAGCTCCACTAACCAATAACTTACTATATGAATCCACATTTCGTTTTCATCTTGATGTTAAGGCAGATGAGGAGGTTCTCACCGGCTTTTATACAGTGATCCAAAGGTTGAGTAGTGATGAGGATAGCGCAACTGCAATCATTGAGCTAGACAAATTCAATAATAAATGACGACTTTTCTTTGGCAGGATGGCGATAGATGCTCGGACAACAATACAACCAGGTGAATTCAATAATAAAGGACCACTTTTCTTTGGTAGGATGGCCATTGATGCTTGGACAACAATACAACCATGTAAAAATAATATATTCATGAATCTTAAATTTATGACTTATAAGTTGTGCATTTTAATTTTTGATTATGTAATTTTTAAGATGTAAATGAGACTAATTGTTTTTGTTTTCCCTTATTTCAGATAGATGGTAGCAAATGTTTGGGCCCATAACCCCAATACTTCAAAAAATTGTCATCGGTAGTTTAAGTCAGCCAAGCAGTGCTTTTGGATGTGAGCGTAGTTTGTCCATGTTCGAGCACATCCACTCGAAGAGGAGAAATAGGTTGACTGTGTAGAGGTTGAATGATCTTGTCTTTGTTCATTACAACCTTCGTCTTAGATCAGGTAGATTTTGGGCGTTGACTACTCTCCAATCATTCTGGAGGAGATTGATCCAGAACCAGAGTGGCTCACTGGGGCTTTGGATCCAATCTTCACTGAGGAAGACCATGAGTGGATTGACCAGGTGGATAGAGAGGCTGAGGTTGAGGCTAAGGCTGTGGCCATGGCAGAGGAGGCAGCTAGAGCACATTCATGCATTGGTAGATGCACACATGCACACACAAACACAGGCCATAGTGATGTTGTTCATAAGCCCATCTTACACGCAGGGGCTATGGCTTGACAGTCCTCTAGGACTTACCTTAGATGCCTTTATAGAAGGCAGACTGGATACTCAGAGGCTGAGGCTGCGATCGACCTTGAGGATGATGACGAGGCCCGAGTTGGAGCTTTTTTTTTCATTTTGTTTACAAGTATTAATAGACATACATTTCATGGATCTTCATTTTAGATTCTTACATACATTTATGATTTGATGTCTTATGGATCTTCATCTTACATACATTCTATGATTGAATCATTATGATCCTTTGATTTCTATTTAACTCAGCTGCAGCCTAAAATTTATATTTTGTGTAACATAGTTATGTATGTGATGGATTTATCATTTATGTTCCATGTTTATTTAAACTTCTATTTGATGATGTTTTAGTGCATTTTAGTTATATTCAAGAAAGGGTGCATGAAATAAGTTTTAAATTGTTAAAATCTCTACATTTAAAGGGTTTTAAATTTTTTTCGATTCATAGTAGATTCGATTCCGATTCATGGCCGATTCACAATTCGATTCGGCCTTGCTGATTCTGATCTGATTTCGATTCTCATTACTTTGGGTTGTAGTAGTGCGTACCTGTTTTCGCTGTGCAAAAGCATTGTAAAGAAAATGCAAACTTAGTTGATTAAGGAGTTGCAAATAGTTCTAAACTGGAATGCAGAGGCTTGACACTATATTTTGTTTTGGTTCCATTTTCATTCTGTTGGTAGTGAGCCTTATTGTATTGGCAATGAGCCTTTCAATATTTTAGGGAGTAGCTACTCAGGCAGTTTGCCTACCAACATTATCCCTTGTTCAAAAAGTTAGCCTTGTTGCACAAATCACCTAATTAGTCACCTTAATTGGTGTTGTTATCATTTTACGGTAATTAACTTCTTTGTGGTTTTTCCCTGTTGGGTTTTCCATGTAAAATTTGGTGTTCATTGTGTTGATGTATCTATTCTTCCATGTTTATCTCAGATGATAGATTGTTGTGATTTAACCAAAAGATCTTAAGAAGCGGTAGATGTTTGTTAAGTGTTGACCGACCACCAGAATATTTCTTGAGTTTTTGTGGGAATAATTGATTCACCCCTCTTAGTTATTTGGCTTGTTCAACACTCATGTGTCTTACCAAGCATCAACATATAGTAATATTACCAACTTACATAGGTGTTTGTGGTTCTGATTACATTGGTTCAACTGTCATGCTATTGTCATCTACCATCCTCTCCTAGATGATGCTCTTTCTCAACATGTCAAAGTGGAAACACCATCTTGCATCCACCTCTTCTCAGTGCAATGGTAGTTGGCTCATTATTGAGGCCACTATTCCAAATCAAATAGGATATCAAGTTGCATATTAAATTATCATGACACAAATTCTGCAACATCCATCATTGAAATATCATGCAACATTTAAAATCTTATTTTTTTCACCTTGAACATTTCTTTACTCATTAAAAATATGTTTAAAATAGGTAATGAAAACTGTGATGTGTCAAACAAAAAGTGACTTTTAACAATCTTGGTCTTTATTTTTCCAGGTCATGGCTAGTAAAAAAAGGATCTATATCGTTCTTGAGTTTGTGGCAGGAGGCGAGCTTTTCGATAAAATTGTAAGAAGCAAAAGAAATCACTTATGGAATACTGATATGTATTTGCTTCATCTCTAATCAATAGTGCATAATTTCTAAGTTCTTTCTGTGCATGCTGTCCATCTTTTGAATTATACACAAGGTTTTTCAATTTTATTTCTAAATGGTAAGGAATCCACTTCTTTATTCATACTGACTTCCTTGAAATGTATTTATCGTAAAATTAGGTTCACCATGGAAGATTAAGAGAAGATGAAGCTAGAAAGTATTTCCAGCAACTTATCAATGCTGTGGACTATTGCCATAGTAGGGGTGTGTCACATAGAGACTTGAAGGTAAAGTATAACTAGAGAATCCTTTAATATTCTACTACTACTAGTTCATTTTTTCTCATTAAATTCATCCTTTAGGTATTTGGCCTTCAATGTTTGTGATCCCTATATATTGTTTGCAACACTCTATTATGAACTTTGTCTAACTGGACTTATGCTTGCTTTGAGTTTTGTAGCCAGAAAATTTACTTCTTGATACGTATGGAAATCTTAAAGTGTCTGATTTTGGTTTGAGTGCACTGCCGCAACAAGTCAGGGTAAGTATATTGCCAGAAATTAATATGATCTTAATGAATTTTTATTTCATCATATTGGATTGAGGTTCAGAATTTATATAAGACAAACATTTTCAATAATCAATTTAAATTAGTTTAGGAATTTCGCATTTGGTGAAATAACAAGACTTAAAGGTGTTTCATTCAGTGATTCAACATTTCCATCAATCTTTCTTATGGTAAGATTGTTTTTTCCTGAGAACTACAGATATGACTGTTGATATTTAATGATTATCGCGAAAGAAAATTTTATTGTGGAGGTTGGGATACATCTCTGTAACGTCTTGGGCAAAATACTAAGCTCTTCACTAGATTTAAGTCATTAGCTTAAGACTTTTAACTAAATGTCAATGAGGTTCAATGGCTTTTTTCAATCTTAATTGTTGGCTTGGAACAATTGTTTATTATAGATAAATACAAAGAACCCCCTTTCATCTGTAAAACATTTAAGAATTTTTAATATAAATTTAGTGCTTGTGAGAAATGGATTGACCTAGAACTATGGTGGATCCTACACTCAGCAAGCAAGAGACTACAATGTTAGCATATTGACTCTTATTAGCGTACAAACTACCAATTTAAACATATTATGATAATCAGTAGAAAAAAATGATATAGAACCTCCTTTATACAATGAGACAATCAGATAATGACAACTTTGTAATGCCCATGAAGTAATATAAATTTGTAAGCTGAACAAACAAACTAAAATCCATAAATCTTTACAATTTTAAAATACTTCAAAACACAAATTTGGAATCCAACAAACATATATCAAATGCCAAGAAACTAGATGCATTTCAATACTGCAGTAAACACTGGATGAAATAAGTCGAATTTAATAGGAGGTTTAATCTTTCCAAAAGGTTTTTGTCCTCAAGTAGAAGAAAAAGCTCATTCTCATTTTTTTTCTTTTCTTGAAAATATGTGTTAGCTTTCAACTATAAATGCAATAACAACTTCATTTCCATTTCTAAACTACCCCAATGCTGGAAAGAGAAAAGTGAGTGTAAATGTTGTTCATGATCACTAATAACTAAAGAAAAATCAAAATGAAAAGGATTAGATGGCAAGCCGACCAATACCACTAATTAGTGGGATGAATTACAATATTGAAAGTAAACATACACTTTTTCATTAGGAATTGCAATGAGACATAAACTTTCATGGGAAAGCTTGAAGGAACATCCACTTTTACTGGGAAAACCCATTTAAACTAAAAGTAAATATCTGGGAAAAATCCTTAAAGTGTAGGAAAGCTTATAAAACTAGGAATAAATATCAATATCCCTCTGCTTGTCCAATGGTAAGCGATTACAAAAAGCCATTTGTTTAGTAATATAGGTACTAGCAATTATCAAATTATAATCCATTGGTGGTATCACCTTCTAGTGTGATATGTATGAAAATGAGGTCTAAGTTGGCGCAGATTAAAATAAATTTGATCACTTGGTAATATGGGTCAAGAAAATTATGCACTTGTTCTCCTGAAACTAGTTAGTGTGTAATGTTGTGGGGTTATTGGGTAGTTATACGGTTGGCCCATCCAGGGGAGTTACATGGTCGCGACGGTTTGCCTCGTGGCCCCCCGGACACTATATGTATGCATCATTTCCTTATTTTGAGACATGTTCGTATGGAGTACATTTGTGTACGGTGATCAATGAATGAATATATTATCTCTCTTTACATTTCATGTTGACTACTTTACTTTCTGTACGCAATTAATCTTTGTTACCCCACGAGGGTAAACATTTGGCGTCGTTGCTGTTTCGAATCTGGGAAAAATGACACGACCAATGGCATACCCAAAATAGAGTAAATGAGAATACCTTTGGAGGAGAACGTGAGAGTGAAAGAAAATGGAATTTTCTAATTGTTCGAAGGAGAGCACGAATTGACAGAGAACTTCCACATTTTGTTCCACTCAAGCATTAATACCTTCGTCCAGAGACAAGCCATGTAGAAAGAAGTTCTGGAGGACACTCTCTGGGACTCATTGAACGTGAGCACCACCGCCAACCGACCGTTGCATCAGTTTCCCAGAATGTTTGCACAAGCCTTTTTAGCAGAGAGACGGCAACGCGAGGAGATCGAGTGGCAGTGCAACCATCGGGAAACAAAAGAGCGTGATGGAAACAACCGAAGGTGCCACCCATGAGCCCTAGGCTGAGTGAAAAAGAACACTAACCATTGTAAACCATCACATAGACAACCATAATGATGTATGGAGACTTACATAAATAAAAATGTTCTTGTTAAGTAAGATGTTTTTTGAGGATTAAAGCCCTAATTAGTTGAACAAAATAAAAAATAGAAATGAACAAAATAATGATGAGATTCACACCGTTCAAAGAGCTTTGATCCTCACACAAAAAGTTGAGTGACAGAAAAGGCTCAGGCAACTCCCTGTTGGGTACGACGGTGGGGTCACGAAGGGTGACTTCGGTGCCGCAAGAGCTGCACTAATGGAGAGCAGGGTTTGCCTAACCGTCTGCGATCAATAAGTACCAAGGACTTACTCGAAGAGATGCAGAAAAGGTTGAATTTGGTTGAGGAGATGAGGGAGGAGTTTCTGAACTTACATATGCTATGGGTGGAGAACCCGGACATAAGTAAAGAGGAGACCAGTGTGGCTCAAGGTGTTGAAGGAGCACGAGCGCACGGTGATTACTTTGTCCTGGATACACTGTTTGATCGAGTACAGTTCGATAGTAGACCATGCCTCTTTGCAGAAGTTATTACACCGCAGTGAACATAGGTGCACCCACAACAACAACAGTCATTATGGACATAACAACCACTTATAGCACCACAACCACCTATAGCATCACAACAACTACCGGTTATGGCAGGGCTGAAACAGAAATTACCCAAGTTTATTGGTGACGGGAAGGAAGATCCTATCAGACATTGTCATACGTGTGAAACTATCTAGGCAGAAAATGGTATTATTGACAAATATGAATGGGTTCAATAGTGTCCTGCAACAGTGCGAGGTGTTGCCATCAAGTGGTATTCAGACATGGACAAAGAAAAATTAAATACATGGGATGATCTAAGGAAAGAATCCTAAGCAAAATTTAAACTGCTTTTGGATGACAATGAGATCATCACAAAGATTTACAGTGCTAAACAAGAAAAGAAGGAAACACTTTGAGCATACAATAGAAGGTTGAAGGAATTGCTCAGGAAGATGGAAACTGAACCAACGGATGAATTAAAGAAGAGATGGTTCGTGAATGGATTAAACACATCTCTGAGAAGGAAAAGGAGGATTGTACGGCCGACATTGTACACTGATGCGTATGATAGAGCGATGAATTTGTAAAGTGAAAGCAAACCTTTAAAGAAGAAAAAGAAAAGAAAGTCATAATCCGAGAGTGACGAATCCTCAGACGAGGATAGTAGCAGTGAGGATGAATCTAATAAAAAGGTACAATCATTACAAAAGGATATGGGATTCATGATGCGGGAGTTTAAAACAATGAAAGGAGGCACAAGGCGAAATGACGAAGAGGAAATGTGGTGCACGAAATGCAAAGAGAGCGGACACACAAAAAGGAGCTTGTCCCAAAAAGTCAATATGTGACATTTGCTAGGTGATGGGCCATTTCACGAAGGAATGCCCGTATAACATAAAGACAAGAGGGCCACAAGTCCTTTTCACCTAGGAACAACCATCTACCTTAGGGGCCGCCAACCAGTAAACAAACAATGCGTCATCTAGCAAGTTCCAAAATAACTGACGAGAAGGAAGAGGAGTTAACGAAAATAGAAGTTGGATACAATATGATTCTAAGGGTTGGCCGATGATTCAGTGTTGGGCGTGTAGCCAGTGGGGCCACTTCGCCCAAGACTGCGACAAGAGTGACACACCGTAGAATTTGTGTTGATGGTGTGATCTCGGAGATCACGAAGAAGCGAATTGCCCAAAGCCTCGGGTGAACTTACTTAGCATTGAGAAAGAAGAAGTACTGGCGATCACTCGTAAAGCAAAACAAACCATGTACCCTGATCCCCCTATAGAGAAACAAAGAGTACGGCAGGCAAACGAAGAAATAGAGAAGGCAATGAAAGCAAAGGGGGATACACCTATGGCTATAAGTACCTCTGGATGAACAGAGGCTTAGAATAACATAATAGGGAGGATATTGCATATGGAGGTTCCAATTAAAGTACAAGACCTCCTCCACACCTTACCCCAATTGAAGATGACATTACTAAACACCTGCACCATACAATAGCCAACCATTTCAGGAGGATCAGTGCTAGACCCTATGCTACTTGCATTGAATAGTGGATGGTACCTCGTGGTAGTGGAGATGGGTATCCTCAAGACAATCCTCACCAATACCATAGTTGATGGTGGGTTGAGGGTAAATGTGCTTCTTGAGGATACATGGAAAAAATTTGGGAAACCTACCTTGTGGCCCCCCACCTTCAATTTATTCAGTGCAAACCAGCATGGAATCAAACCTCTAGGAACATTGATAGTTCAGCAAGTCACCATTGGAAGCAAGCCATTCATACAAGATTTTGTCATGATCCCATTGAAGAAGGGATATGATGCCATTCTTGGAAGGGGATGGCTAGTAATGGCAAGGGAAAATCACAATTGGAAGAGAAATACACTTTCATTGGAGAGCGGCAGAAGGAAGCTTGTCATCAAACTTTAGACACAGATGGTAAGTGAGGAGATGAAGTCGAAATCTAAGTCCAACGGAGAATATGGGGGAAGGGACGAGGGACAAGATCAAATGGAGCCTAATGATGAAGGCGTGCTAGAACTTGAAAGATGTTTGGAAGATGACTTAGATTCCTTGAATGGCCTTTTCCATTGGCAAATGGAAGATTGTGAGTTATTTTCTAGCTACAACATGCTAGGAGTAGAAGGAATGGATGCAGAAGAGAAAGAGGTTTTTCCACTGGAGTTCGGAGAGTACAAAGAAGGAAAAGCCTGGGTGAATGAAAGTCCTGTTCACAACTTCAATGCAGGGAAACCAATCAAATATGAAGAACCATCCGTAAGTGTCACAAACCTCAGGAACAAAGAGAGCCCACGCAACATTCTGGTTGGTGATGATTGGAATCCTGTGTTAAAGGCGGTAGAATTCAAAATCTTCATGGAGTACAAAGATGTGTTTGCCTAGAGTTACAAGGACCTGAAGGGTGTACTGCTAGAGTTGTGTGTACACCGAATACCCCTAGTGCCTGGCGTAGTAGTTGTGCAAAGAGACCGTACAAAATGAACGAGAATTATGTAGCTAGGGTTGATGAAGAGATCCAACGCACGTTGGAGGTAGGAATCATATTTTGAGTTGAAACAAGTGAATAGATCTCGCCCATTGTGATATCATTGAAAAAGGAGGCAAACCAGATCAGGATCTGTGTCAATTTCCACTGCTTGAATGCTGTCACTATAAAAGACCCCTTCCCTATCCCCTTTACGGATACAATACTTGAAGAAGTTGTTGGGCATGAAGTGTACTCATTTATGGATAGGTTTTCTGGTTATAACCAAATATCGATAGCGGATGAGGATACGTTGAAGACAACTTTCGTGGTAGAAGATGACGTCTATGCATATAACTGGATGCCCTTTGGGCTGTGCAATGCACCAGCGACCTTCCAAAGAATAATCCTCCATAGTCATGATAAAATGTCTGTAGGGAACTTTTGTGCATTCTTGGACGATTGGTCTATCTTCAGTGGACAAGACACACATTTAGCAACACTCAGGGAATGCATAGAAAGGTGTCATCAGGCTAGGCTAGCGTTGAACCCGAAGAAATACAAATTCATGGTACCCTAGGGTAAGCTGTTGGGGAACATTGTATGTAGGACAGGATTCAAAACTGGCCCTGATAAGATACACGTGAACGTGGAGGTGGAAGCATCGACTGATGTTAGTGAAGTCAAATCATTCTTAGGGCATATTGGATATTACAGGAGATTCATAAAGAACTTTGCTCAAGTTTCATGCCCCCTCGATAGGCTGACAAGAAAAGGGGAACCCTATGTTTGGTGAACAGATCAAGAAACCTCCTTTAAGGAATTAAAGATGAGATTGCTAGGGACACCAATTCGGGCGTATCCGAACTAGGACGAAGAATTTCATGTGCACATGGACGTGTCTAACTTTGCAATTGGCACAACACTTGCACAAATGCGTGATCATGGCCTCGATCACCCTATCTACTCTGCTAACTATAATAACCCCAACCAGTTATAACTTCATCAAACACCAAATTCTTTTATAATTCAGTTGTTTGACATTTCATCAAACGCTTTGCAAGCAAGCTCTGATACCATTGAAATAAACCTTGTTGGCTCTCAAACAATCTGTGCTGAAGATTGATTTCTTTTTTTTTGTTCTTGAGATTTTGCAATTTTTGATACAACAATATAGCAACAAAATGGAATATATTGCAATGATAATTTCAACTCAAATATTTGGATATTACATAGGGAATATACAACTGAAAAATTCCAGATTTCAATATCAATTTAGATATTGAGTATTTTCACAAAATACTATTGTGAGGTTCTCCTACCAGTGTTGAAGGTTCTCCTACCAGTCTTGAAGGTGCTATGTTTGGTAAGAGTCTCTATAAAGAATGGCATGATGTTCCTGAAGAGAGTTCAAAGGGAAATTACGTGCTAGATGATGTAGCTTCTATTGACGAGGATATGCAAGGATTATTGAGTGGTGATCAAGTTGCTTCCATGGAAAAGGAAAATAAAGAACAGTTTGGGTTGATGCTACAATTGGATATTGTGTTTGAGCAACTTGGAGAGGTGTTTGATGGGGAGAATATCAAACAAATCCTTGATTTTCGAGGATACACTTGAAGAGATTCACAAGGATTCATGGTTCACTGTTCAGAGGGACAAGCCCCCAAGGATGATATTTCATGAGCTTGATTCCAAGATTGATCCTGCCCGAACTACCAATGAGTTCAATGTTGATGCTATTGGGATGGTTCACCACCAACTTCGACTTCGTGAGGCCGTGGAGAATTTGTAGGTTCCATTTGAATTTGAGTCATGCTAGGTTGTTTCTTTCCCTGCTCTTAAAGATGAAAGGTTTGAAAGTTTTTATTTTGATTATGGAGATTCTAGAGAAACAACTTGTATTTGGATTAATCATGGACCTTATGAGTTGCCTCAATTGTTTGTCTTGCATGATAATTTTCTAGAGTTTGAGTTTGAGGTGAACAAATTTTTTTCAGAGTACAAGGACGAGTTTGCGAGATTGAGAACTATCACCCAGACCTTGTTACTTTTGAACATCTTGAGAAATCATGTTAGGTCTAGTGTATATATTAGATCGATTAGTGTTGTCCCTTTAGTGTCTTGTACATAGGGTAGGTTTGTCTTGGACCATTTGGTTCAAGAGAGTAGTTTAGCTTCCTTTTAGTTGGGTAGATTAAGTTTCCTTTCAGTTGGGTAGAATAAAGTTTCCCTTTCAGTTGGTTAGAGTGGATTTCTTTTAGTTGTTTAGTTTAGATGTTGTGAGGGAGCTTGAGCTTGATTTGCATCAAGTCATCTGGCTTAGGATCTTTTAGCTTCCCTTAGTTGGAAGGCAGTTTTGGTTTCGGGCCTTTTGCAAGAGCAAAGGGGGTCCATGTTATCACTTGTGAGCGAGGTGTGTAGATTTTACATTTTTTGGTGACAAAACGAAGTCTGTCTTGTTCATTTCTTGAATACATTTAACAAGGTTCAGAGATTAAAGGATGTGTCTAGTCATTGGCCTATGGTAGGATTGGTACTAAATTTGGGTCGAACTTGATGGAGGTTCTTAAGTTATCTTTGACATGGTTACAACATTCTACTCACACTTAATTGCTCTAAGTTCTTGATGTTTTGAAGTGAAATTGGACTTAGTAAAAATCATACACTTGCTTTAGTGCTACTATGGTCTTCCAAACCCTCTGCAAGCTTCATTGCTTGCAAACCAAACAAAAGATTGAAAAGAAAAAGAAAAAAAGAAAAAATCATGAGAAAAGAGAAAAAGTAGTATCAAAGTGAAAAGAAAGATAAAATTTGGTTCAAGGGTGTGCAATCATCTCTACCGGTGCTATAAAAATAATCACTAAAGGTAGAACCATGATTGTGGTGCCACTACGATAACTCCATCAGGGCTATAGATGCCTTGCTAGCAGTGGGGCTCTATCTAGGTTGCTTTTGAAGTAAGGATATTATAATAGCTAAGTTTAATGGATTTGAGAGATTATCAAGTTCTTGTCGAGCGGGGAATAAATCATTTGCACACATGTGGGTAACTTATGATCAGGGTGCTTAGGATCAACTTGAGAGTTATTTCTTTGTTGAGTGCTTGTCCTTAAGTAGATTTTCGGATAGGTCATATTGAGATTTTTGTTCTAAGTTACTTATTTCTTGAAATGTTCAGGAACATTTTTTTGGGTTGATGCTAGAATGCTGTGAGGTTCTCACACCATCGCCCGAAAACTTTGGGGACCCCATTTTTTTTGGATTGCCTTGGCAAAATTTCTTAAAGCTGTCCAAAAATTGCCGAACTTCGAAAATTTTGAGTCTTGGATGCCTTCAGCCCAAAGGGAGAAAGGTTAGACTCATTTTCACCCCGTTTTCAACTTGATTTTCCAAAACAACCAATTTCATCTTTTGGCCGGACAAATTTCAAAGAGCAACGCTTGACAGGATAAAATTGTAAATTTGTACTCTAGACGATTTCTTTTGAAAATTTGGATATAATTGTGTAAATTATAAATTTCAAAAAGTGAAATTTTGTTAGGTTTGAATTTTTTGGAAAATCTTGAATTTCTTTGGTGAGAAAAAAAAATTCTTTGTGAAGATGAAATCAAATTGCAAAATCGATTTTAGACTCTAGAAATGATTTTATTTTGGTCAAAAAACTAAAATTGCTTAGAAAAATCAATTTGAATTAAATTGCAAAAAATTGGCATTAAATGGATTAAATTTGCCTTGAAATTTTTTTAGGCTTTAATGAAATTGGTAATTTAATATTGAAAAATGGCTTTTGGCTAGCCAAAATCCGATTTTAATGACATATTAATTGCTAAATCATCATTAAATGGAAACATTTAACATGTACAAGGCATTTCTTATTTTATTTTTGCAATTTTGGTCTAATTGGCAATTTAAAAAAGTAAATTTCATCATGACAAAGTTAATTTCGTGCTAGACATTTAATTCGGGGCTATGTCTTGTGTTCTAATTAATTTATTTTTGCTCCCAGGGTCCCAATCGGCCAATTAGGGAGAGTGAGCAAGTGGAGTATAAGAGGAAACTCTTTCCTCTCATTTCCTCATTCCTCACTCCTCTTTAGTGCTTAGGCGATTTTTAACTTGGAGCAGATTTCTTCTCCTTTAGGCAATTTTGAAAGGGCAGATTGGCATTCTTTTTGGTGATTTTTCTTCATGGTAGAGATCTCCTATGCTTGGTGATTTTCTTTGTGGAGCAGATCTGCACTTTATATTGGTGATTTTTCATGATTAAAGGGCAAAGTTCTCATGTGCGGCGGCTTCTCTAGGGCAGATCTGAAACTTTCCATTGCTAGGCCTTTTTTTGGCAAAGTCTGATTTTGCCAAGGAGCTGCGATTTCTGCCCTAATTTGGGCGATTTTATTTGGAGGAGGTGATTGTGATCAAAGGTCTGAATTTTTTGGGGCAAATTGTGGACAATTCCGAGAGCACTAAATTCTGATTTTTCTAGCTAGGACATCAAGGTTTGCAAGGGATTTGAAATTCTCAAGTCTGATCTTAAATTCCAAAAAGAAGGCTCGGCGATTGGTAAAGGTAATTTCAAATCATTTAGATTTGAAAGGGGTCCTTAAGCGGATTTCTCTCTTTCATTCTTGTCTAGACATTGTCTCCCTTGGTTCTTCTCTATTCATCATCCACCACTTCACCATCCCATCATGGGTTGACAAGATGGTAGATGTTAATGCAAGCAAGAATCCTAAGGGAACAAACACTAAGAAAGACAAAGAGGATATGATGCCCAAAACAACTTTCTTTTCGAAAATGAGGTGAATAACCAATACCAATGTCAGTACAATAAATATGCTATAGATAAAGGATAGACTAAAGGAAGGAAAATCTCCCTTGGCAAAGAAGATATAGAAGGCGGTTGCACACCACAGCCCAAGTGTCGACACTTCTATTTCAACCATGATGAGCGATGTTGGGGTGACACTTGATTTTGAAGACATCAGAGAAGAGGACATCAATGAGACAAAACTTGGATCAAGATTGGATGAGTTTGGAAAGGTTGCTATCAAGAAGAAACATTTGGGCACAATTTCCTCTCTCAACGCCTTTATTGGATATGCAAAAGAATATGAGAATGACCATGAGAAGACACTACAGGCAGCAAGCAGCATGATGAAATCGGCTAAGCTCAAGATAAAGCATACACTTTGTCCTCCCATGGAAGAAGTCAACGAAAGGCTAGCTAAGTTCATTGCCTTAGCTAAAAGAATGAAAGAAAAAGGGAGATTTATATTAGAAGATCATTTGATGTAAGCCTAAGTGGCAATTTCTCTTTCTTTTAGGATAGGACAAGTGTCTAATTCTGATTGGCCACCATTTTGGTGCATTCTCATTGGTCGCCACTTTTCATTGGTCCATTGAGGAGGTGGCGTCTTCTCATTGGCCGATGGGGTGGTAACCCTAATTAGGGTTTCTAGGATTCAATCTGAATTATAGGTTTTGCCTCTTTATCTCTATCGTTGGTTGTACATTTTGACCTCTATATAAGGCCATTTGCTCTCATTTGTGAGGGAGTTATGTTGGAGAATGGTTGCCGAAATACTATCAAAATTGTTCTCTATTCATTGTTGTGACTTGCATGGTTCTTCTCATCTCTCAAATTAAAGTAGGATTTCATTTCATATTGTTAGAGTAGAAGTAGATGGCTAATTGTATGGTGATGTTAGTGAATGTTTGATAGGGATCTACAACTAGGCCACTAGCATCTCAGTTGTTGGTTAGGGAGCCTTGTGTGGTAAACTAGTTCTCTTTTCCTTTGAATCATTGCATCTATAGAGGTGGAGCCATTGGTTAACTTTCATTAGATTCGATCCCCATCCATTTGCTAATCTTTCCATTCATAGGACTAGGAGTAGAATAGTGAGGAGTTGAGTAGTCGAATTTCACTCTAAGAAAGTTAGGAAGGTAGAAGTCGTTAGAAGCATTATTGCCTCCTTGTGCAATCAACATTCTCTGGCGCTACATCCTCCACCATCACTATCACCATCAACATCGCCTGACACTCATACAAAATCATCACCATCTCACCAAAAACCCAAGTCATCCTTGAATGAACAATGTAAGGCCACCTACATGATTACCGGAAAATCACATCGATAAAACTGAGCGAGTATCCATAAGTGTAAGGAACATTGGAGTTATTCTCATGTCCCATGAGCATTAACTTTTCAAGAGAGGAATTGTGTGTTTGTTACTCGATATCAGATATTCAATTACTAATATGTTATGTAGTGGTACAAAAACTCACATCGACAAATACCAACAACCCAGTTGATAAAATATCCCCTATTATCTAAATTAATAATACCTAGAAAAATTAGAAGTTACAATCCATGAACTTACAGGTAAGATATGACTTGAAACCCTCTGAAATGAAGACTAGCAGTAGGAAATGGTTTCTTCAACCAACAAATGCAACTACAGATATGGAAAACATTACTCCCAAAGTGTAGGAAGAGAATAATGCCTAGAATCAAATATAAATATGGGCTCAACCAACTCCAAACTAACCAGCACACAATTTAATATAATAATTCTTGTGAATCCCTTCACAAATCAGTCAAACTCCAATCTCTCCTTAGCCACAACAAAAATAGTAAGAGGAATGGGAAATTGTTTATCTCAGCACAATTTACAAGATTAATCCTTGAGAATAATTCACAATACTTCGACTGTGAATTACCAGGCAATCCAAACCCTTATACTTCAGCAAAGGTGCAAACTCTAGACTCGGAAATGTCACAAAGACAACAAGAGAAAATAAGATAATCAATTAATTGGATGCTTTACTCATCAAATGGGCTCATATTTATAATCTCCAAATGGCACAAAATTTCCCAAATGAACTTCACTTAAGAAACTTCCCACACACAACATTAAAATATAATAGAGTGCCATTAATATAATTTATTAATTGCTTTTGACTTCAAAACTAACCTTGTCCACCATAACTTAATATTTTGACACGCAAGGCCATTGTTTCTTGTTCCCACGATTTAAAACTTTTCATCCCGGTTCCAACGAGCTATGATACTAAGGTGACCAACCAACAACACCAACAAAAGTAACAACCTCAGTGTATTTAGATGAATAAGAATAATAATTCACCCGTCTTGCGAAAACAACTAAAAAAGCATCAGAATCGAAATTTGACAACACCAAAGTGATCTTGATGATGAAAGATGATGAATGGACCTGACAGGGTGACTTACTATAAATAGACACTCCCTCCAAGATTCTTGGAGCCCAAACTAGAAGCCCAAAATTAAAACTGAGAGCATCACACAACTCCTCTAACTCAACTGAGCTCATCGAAACCAACAATTTGACTTACTATAAATAGTAAGTCCCTCAAATGGAGCCAAATTACACCATAGGCTACTGAAAAAGTCTATAACCTCACAACTGAGACCCTCAAATTCCACTGTCAACTTACGAAGGTCGTGATGGTAAATTGACCAAGCCAAGTGCAAGAACCTGCTAAAAATGGGAACATTACACTGACAGATTGTTGTCAAAGGCGGAGAAGAACTACAAGACGACGGAGCGAGAGGCTCTAGGAATGGTGTATGCTATACAAAAGTTCAGACACTATTTGTTGGCAACGCCCTTCAAATTCTACGTAGACCACCAAGCGTTGATGCACTTGGCAAACAAACCCATCATCCAAGGGAGGGTGAGCAGATGGTTGCTATTCAAAGAATTTACATTCACCATCTTGGTGAGACCAAGGAAGAGCCATGTTATAGCCAATCAACTATCTTGGATCAGGTTGAGGGAGTTGCGAGGAGTTAATGATGACTTCCTAGATGCACATTTATTTCATATAGCCATCCTTCCAGAATGTTATAAAAGCATCGGCGAATATCTATCCACTTCACAATTCCCAATGGAGATGCCACCAAGGGAACGATGGAAGTTGGCATTAAGGAGCAAAATGTTTTCCCTGATCAATGGTCTGTTGTATAAAATGGGGCCAGACCAAGTATTGAGAAGATGCATTATGGAGGAAGAAGTACAAAGTATCCTTCGGGAAGCCCATGAAGGCCTGTCAAGAGGGCATATGGCACTGGACATGACAGCAAGGAATGTACTTCTGGCAGGGCTATGGTGGCCTACGCTATACAATGATGCCAGAGAGTGGGTGGTCAGTTGCGACACTTGTCAGTGCATAGGTAAACCTTTGAAATGGGATTTTATGCCACTCAATCCATCACATGCATAGGAGTTGTTTGAACAATGGGGTTTAGATTTCGTGAGATCCTTGAAGCCAAATTGAGCTTGCAGATGCCGCTACATCATGGTGGCAAAAGAGTATCTCACAAAGTGGATGGAGGCACGAGCATTGCCCAACAACTTGGCAATAAGTACATCGAAATTCATTTGAGTAGATAATCACGTGTTATGGCATCCCTATCCAGTTGACCAGTCATAAGGGAGGTCACTTTGTCAATCATGTGATTTGACTACTCACGACCTAGTTCAAATTTTTTCACTCCCTATTGAGCCCGTACTATTCGAGAGCCAACAACCAGGCAGAAGCAATGAAAATAATTCTAGTATCGGTCATATATAAGTCATGTGGGGTGAAGCAAGACGATTGGGAAGAGAAGCCACCTTCAACACTTTGGGCCTACTGCGCAACCTACAAAGTCACAATAGGAAAAACGCCATTCCAACTCATGTTCGGGCAAGAAGCGGTCGTGCCGACAGAATTTATGGTTCCAAGCCTCCGGATAGCAATTGACAATAGACTTGGTGATATGGAAAATCTTAGGGAGAGATTTTATAGGCTAAACTGTTAGCATGAATGCTAATGATACTACATTGGGGGAAGTATCCTAAGCATTGGAGAGCATTGACATGTTGCATTCATGACTGTGTTTGTTATTGATGTCAAATTAGCACGGTTTCTGTAAAGACTACCTGAGTAGTAGACAAAGATGTTAATGGTTCGGACAATGGTTTGTTTTTCTGGTAATGAGCAGTTATGGACATGTTCTGTATAGTGTCCTGATGATGTTGTCGAGTGCGTAGAGTCTGAGTCGAAGATGTACGGAAGTTGTACTTGATTTATAGAGAGCACTTCAGAGATAGAGTATTGGGAAAGCAGTTCTTGATGTTTGTTTGCTAGATTACATCTGAGATGCAATAAGAAGATGCATAGTCAGGTAGTGATAGAGGAGTCAGGTGGTGATGTCATTAAGTGCACAAGCCCTAGTTTCGCACATGCGGAGTTTTGTATAGACTATGAGCTGACAGTGCTATTGTAATTGTAATTAATTAATTATCTTATTATAATTAATTGGGAAAGCTTCAAGACCGACTCAAAGAATTATTATGAAGATATGGTATAAAGGAAAGATGTTTTCCTTGTTTGTAAAGGGTATCCATTGGTGCAAGAAGTGCGAAGTACGAAAAGAAGCAAAGTGCTTACCAAATGCATGTAAGTGATCCAAGGGATTATTGGATGCGACATTTGTGATCTAGTTACAAGATCAGAAGGAGCAAAAGTCCAATTGACAGGACAGAGAAAGAGGAAGGAACAGTACAGTACAATTCTATTATTCTGCAAGGAATAATACAAAGATCATTTGATAGTGTGTTCATTGGTCTTGCCCTCGAAGATGTTTGGGTAGTGGGTCCAATTGTCTTCCACAACTCCTAATAGGGTTGGCACAATTCCTAATAGGGTTGACACAACTCTTAACAGGATTGGAATCTTCTAATAGGGATTCAAAGTCTCCTAACAAGGACTCATATGTACCGAATGTATTCATAGACTCCTAACAAGGTCCATCCTCTAAGAAGGAACATTTATATTAGCACATCATCTTGTGGGTACCATCTGCATTGGGGTTTTCCCTTTGATAAAGGGTTTCCCTAATTAACATATTTGGTGTTATTGTGTATGAGTATCTTGTTGTGGTTTTAGTTTATATTACTCATATGGTTAAGTTTGTTTAAGGTTAATAATTGTGATAATGGTTGGATAACTGATTCACCCCCCCTCTCAGTTAGATCAGTGGACTATATATTCTAACATAAACAAGCTAGACAAGCAACGACTAATGGCGCAATGGGCAATTGAGGAAGTGCAAACTCGTCGTAAAGCATGGCATGATAAACATTTGAAGCTGACAAGGTTTCAGCCTGAATAGCTGGTGCTATGGTATAATGGGTGTAGTGAGATCAAACTAGGAAAGTTCAAGGTGAAATGGCTAGGACCTTACAAGGTATAGGAAGTTGGCGACAATGGAGCGATCAAGCTGTGGGCTCTCAATGGATGTGAGATAGCAGATTTAGTTAATGGTTGCAAACTCAAATCTATCACCAACTGCATGAAGTTCAAAGCAACCCACAAAGTCAATTAGCTATGAGAAATAATAAAAGTAAATAAATAAATTTTAAAAAAAAGAGACGCAGACATGTCCCATGGACATGGCCTTGTGGGCATGGTCCCACAGAATGTTCTCTAGCCGCGGGTATAATTGCACCGATCCTTGCGTGAAGGAAATACAAAGCAAAAAAATAATACAAGACACGACAACGTTGAGGAGGGGAAGAGAGGGAGAAAACCTAAAGCCCATAGTAGAGCCGAAGAAGAATGTCATTGGGGACATGTAACACAAGTTATTAGGTGTCCACGGAGAAGTAGCAATCGAGGATGGAGAACACGGGAAATTCGTTAGAAGCCAAAACCATGACAACCAACATAAAGTCTGCAGTGAACAAAATAAGATAAGGCCATGCTGAATGAAACAAAACAAGTCCGTGGCAGACGAAACACAAAAAGGCACCCACACCCACGGTGAATAAAGACAACCCACGGTGAAACAATACAGGGCACATCCACGGTGACACGGGGCAATGAAGAAGAAAAGGCCAAGACATGCGGGCATTTCGGTGAAGAAGAGGTCATTCAGTCGTGGGGAAAACAACGAAAACCATGGATCCCAAGTGATTCAAACAAGATATTCTCAAGCACAAAGGTTCCCATAGAGAAGGAAAGAACCACTATTGGCCACACGGATGGGGAACTGTGGGTAGTGACCAAAGTGCTGACCTTTGACGAAGTGTAGGCTTTGCATCCGAAAGGCAAGAAAACATGCTCTGATTGTAACCATTTTCTATTTTCTATAAAGAGAAAACAAGAAATAGTTACAATATGCAATCAATAGGAAAGAGGCGATAGTGGAAGGACCAATTGGAAGTTGATTGTTCTAATATGGACAAAAATGCAAGAGTCTTGGCCTTAGGTGTTTGTGTTGCAGGACCAGGAGCCCCGTCCAGTAGTAAGAAACAAAAGGTGCATCCAAAAGTGCAACAAACTTCCCACAAGGAAGACATTTCCCATTATAAAATTCAGTTTGGAGGTTTGAACAACAGTGAATGTAGGCGATGGTGTAAGAGACACTAGATACTGACCTCATCAAGTAGATATTGGTCGGTGCACATGTGCATTGGGCCATCCAAATGCCAGTGTTTTCCATCCGACTGTTTGAGTAGGTATTGAGAATCATTATTGAATCGTATGACAGGCATAGCAAGACGATCTCATTCAAATACAAAAAACATCCTATGACTGTTTCGTTCAGAGCCTGTGATTTTACCAGAGTTCTTGGTGTTCCAGAACAGGTAGGCCACAAGGTGGTAACCAAAAATCACAAACTTCCACAGGACCAGAAATAATATTGGGTTAAGTTGGCGGGTCAAGAACTTATAGCTAACGAATTTGATTATATCATAAAAGGCACTAGGAGTAGAGGGCTGAGACATGACTTTGTCAAGGAAGGATCTTTGCGGTCTATCATGGATGTCGTGAAAGCCGGCTAATAGGGGCATGAAGGGCTTTCGATATTGCCTTACCGTAAATTGTTTTCATGAATGAAATCATGAATGGGGTGGTGTATGATTGGGGATTTGTACTGGCCGATCGAATGGAGGAGTTTATGATTTTGTAGCACCGCACGTTTCACATGCCCCACCACACCATTAGGTTATTTTTAGAGGATGCACTTCATCAAATTCCTGCTGATGTATTTGAGGTACCGCTGAAAGGCAAGTTGGCATAGGGAGAACCCCTCGTATTTTATTCGCGACACGTAGACATAGGTTGCACGATGGCTAGCCAAAAGAGGGTGATGTAGGAATTGAGCATCGGACAGACAATGGCCAAGAAGATACTTCGGAAAGTGATGAGACTATTTTTGAAAGCAATAATTCTGAGGCGAAGGACGAGGCGGACGTGACCTAGGTAGTAGAGACACCAGACATGCTGGCAAACTGGGCTACAAAACTTGAATTGGGACCAATCACTAGCACCATGGAGAGGCTCGCACATGAGATAGTAGTGGCGTATAAAGATGCCTACTATGCTCAACATCGTGTGGAGGCAGACAAAGTTGTAGTTGAGAGGTCCCGAGAGCTGGAGGTCAAGGCACGGGAGGAGCTAGCCACTCACTTGGCTAGCCAACAGGTAGCTTGGGCGGCAAAGTGAGTTGTGCTCTTATAGGACAAGGAACTAGTTGAAATGGGGCTAGCAGAGGCTAAAGCAGTTTATGCACAGAAAGAAGCCCATGCCATGGAGGAAACACTTTTACTGAAGGATGCTATGGAGGTCAACACAAGGACACAGAAGGATTTGTGCATCCGCACAAATTAGGTCTATGAGTTGCATCAGATGCTGAACACTCCAAGGACGCAACCTACCCCTTAGTCTCTATTTTTTTGATGTATTTAGATAGTTGTCTCCTATTTTGTCAGTTGTGAGTCATTAGGAGATGACTTTTCTTTTGGGGGGGATGATGTTGGGTTATTGGGTAGTTAGACGGTTGGCCCATGCGAGGGAGTTACACGGTCGTGACAGTTCGCCTCGCGACTCCTTGGACACTATATGTATGTATCATTTCCTTATTTGAGACATGTTGGTATGGAGTACATTTGTGTATGGTGATCAATGAATGAATATATTATCTCTCTTTACATTTCATGTTGAGTATTTTACTTTTTGTACACAATTAATCTTTGTTACCCCACGAGGGTAAACATGCAAGTTCTTCCAACATCTATTAATTAGTTATTGATCTCATTATGGTGATTGAATATAGGAAGATGGATTGCTTCACACTACTTGTGGAACCCCAAATTATGTTGCACCTGAGGTATCAATATATTTTATAGTATGCATTCAATATTGAATTGAACCTGTGAATTTTTATTTGTTTTGTAGTTTGGCATTAATATGGCACTAAATTAGAAAAGTTACCTCTTTGCCTATATTTATGTTTATGCAGATCATCAATGATAAAGGTTATGATGGTGCAACTGCAGACTTGTGGTCATGTGGTGTTATTCTCTTTGTTTTGATGGCTGGTTACCTTCCTTTTGATGAAGCCAATCTTACGGCACTATATAAAAAAGTTAGCATGCTAGACCATCTTGATATTGCACTTATTTGCAGTTTCTACAGTTATTTTATCTTTCTTTAGACTGAAACACAATAAAGCTCAAATGACATATGATGAAAATGAATTGTAGATTTGCAAAGCAGATTTTAGATATCCTCTATGGTTTTCATCAAGTGCAAAGAAATTGATTTCAAGAATTTTGGATCCAAATCCCAAGACGGTAAGCAAAAACAATGTACATTGTACTCGTATGTGCCATTGATAAATCTTTAATCATTGTTTCTTGTCTTCCCTGAAACGTGATCTAAATTTACTGATTTACTTATATATTTCTCATGCTGGCAGCGATTTACACTATCAGAGATCCTAAAGAATGAATGGTTCAAGAAAGGTTATAAACCACCCAAATTCAAAGAAGATGAGGATATAGGCCTGGGTGATATAGATGTTGTTTTTGGCGACTCAGAGGTAAGATGTTGGTAACTATATGTCTTGGGTGAATATTTTTCTTAATAAAAAAATGAATTTGAGAAACATCTTTTTGTCTGATGTTTTATATTGGCTGTACAGGAGCATCTTGTCACAGAGATAAAAGAGACAAAGCCTGTATTCATGAATGCGTTTGAACTTATTTCCACCTCACGGGCTCTAAATCTTAGTAATTTGTTTGAACGACACATGGTAAGTATCAAGAAAACTTGTTTATAGATAGGTTCTAAAATACTCCTTTTTAGAACCTCGTTTGCAATGGAAACTGAAAAATATTCCATAATTCATCTCCCAAATAACATTTCTTTCAAACAATCTCCAAAGAAGACATACTTTGTTTTGACAGTGGTATATATGAGCTATTATATTTGCTTATAAAGTTATATAGTATCTAATGCATAAGGCTGACTGGGAAATTGTTAATTTTTTTTAATATCTTTGACACCTGTGGTTCTGAAGACCATTTTTTGAAAACTTTGTAACATGCTCAACAAGAAAGTCAGAATTCTAGGTCTTATAGACTATAGCTCAACTCCTCAAATTTTAAAATATCTGCAAAACTGACAAATGGCTATGACTAACATGGGCAGCTTTTAGTATCATGGTCATCCTATAGAGTGTCTATAAAGGACATTCTGGCGTTACCTATGACACAGAACTACAAATCGTACTTGTGACCTTAGATATTTTACGTAGCCTACTACCTAGCCACAGTCCAAATGTGCTCTTGCTAGTAAATGGTAAGCCCTCTTGGGTCCTGTTATTGTGATTCTTCAATGTCAATGTCATGTCCCTTTTTCAGAAACGGTGCCATGGAAAACTCCTCGAGCCTATCCCCAGATCCCTGGGTTAAAGGGCAAAGAAATGGAATTTTTTTTGATATTATTTAAAGTTGGGTTCCCTAATATTTAATTTAGGGGGAAGATTAAATAATCTTATTGTTAAATATCAATACTAATAAAATATAAAGTATTTTTAAAACTGAAATTAAATAAAACAAATAGTATTTATTAATAATTAAATAAATTGGCCACAAGTGTTTGCAGCCTAATTCTATTTGTGCCATAGGCAGCCCTCTTTGTACTTTTTTCAAATGTGTTTTTTGAATTGTTTTGGCAATATAATCAATGACAATAATAGTGCAGATGAAAAGATAATATTGCATCGCTTTTAACTAAAAATACTAGATTTAATTTCCAATCACGAATCTGGATTACGTAGCTAAAACCAACATACCCAGTTTTTGATTGGTGACAAAAAACATCTACAATGGCAGTAACCAGAAAAATAGTATAAAAACCCCAGGCATCCACCATGAAGTCCTGCAAATGTGATAGCATAGACTGAAACCTCAATCAGCCTATAGAATTCCCACACCAATCCCAGACCAAGTAAGACCAGCCCTAGGTTGTACTGTCAGCAATAGAGAGTACGACCAACTATAGAAAATGTACAGACAAGCTAGGATATGTGTGCTACAGTGATAACCTCTGAAAATCAGACCTCCTTGACCAAATATGTACTACAGGACCTCTCAAAAACTGAAAACTGATCTAAAATAAGTCGCACTTTCTTTCCTAAATGAAAACATTAAGAATCCTCTAGATTGTGTCTACCAGAAATGTGGAGAATGTTGGTTGATGGGATTTCTTCCTCACAAGCCAAGAAGAGCAATCCTCTCCTAAAAACTAGCAGTGTTGAATTTCCAAACTCAATTTATCCAAATGAATCCCAAAAATGCCTTTTTAATATTTTTCCCAAATGGTTTGACCCTTTTCTCCATTCATACTTTATTTAATAAAAATCACTTATTTTAATTTTCCAATGAACCATTAAAATTAAAGGGCCCAATATTTAAAGCCAATCACTTTTATTTGATAAGTGGCCCCACTATAGCTCTCCAGTAAATAAATTAAAACAACATAAATCTTTAACTTTGTTATTTAATTTATCTATCAAAATTTACCCCACCAACAATGTGAAAAAAATGGCATTCTGTGTGTAATCCATTGGGAGCTCAACTACCATCAGATGCTGTCAAATTTTTAGATGAATTGCCTCAAAGGTTCCCTAACCCTAAATTGATAGTTTTAACAAGCTACATGTCCACCAATTCCACTGTCTAAGAAGGTGACACTACAATATGCGCTTTGCAAAATTGCTATTTCATCCTCTACTAGCAAGATTATTCATTTGACCAAGAATTCTTTGATGATCCTCTTCCAAAGAGTTTGTCCTCTAGTATTAGTGATGGCCTTTGGAACCAATATCAACTTTGTCTCCTCATCCATCAATGGCAACTCAGATGAGGGAATCATAATATGATCGAGCACCTTCTAGATCCTAGATACATGTAACACATTGTGAACTTTGTTGCTTGCTAGTAAGTCAAATTCATAGGCAATGTAATAACTCCAACCGGTTATAACTTCAACAAATGCCAAATTCTTTTATAATTCAGTTGTTTGACATTTCGTCAAACACTTTGCAAGCAAGCTTTGATACCACTATAATGAGCTTGTTAGCTCTCAAACAATTTGTGATGAAGAATTAATTCCTTTTTTTGTTTTTGATGTTTTGCAATTTTTGATACAACAATATAGCAACAAAATAGAAAATATTGCAATAATAATTTGAACTCAAATATCTGGAAATTACATAGGTAATATACAACTGAAAATTCCAGATTTTAATACCAATTTATTTTCACGATAATCAACAACCCAATTGATAAAATATCCCCTATTATCTAAATCAACAATACTTAGAAAAATTAGAAGTTACAGTCCATGAACTTATATGCAGGCATGCTTTGAAAACTCTCTGAAATGAAGATTAGCAGTAGCAAAAGAATTCTCCAACAAACAAATGCAACTGCAGATATGTTGCTCCCAAAGTGCAGATAGAAAATAATGCCCGAAAACAGATATAAATGGTGCCCAAACAACTCCAAATTAACCAGCACACAATTTGATATAACAATTCCAATGAATGCCTTAACAAATTCCAAAACAATCTCCAACAACAAGAAAAATTAAACTTCTCCTTAGCAACAATTAATACAGTAGGAGAAAAAGGCAATCGTATACCTCAGCACAATTGCAAGTGCAATCCTCAGAATTGAATCTATAATACTTCAGCTGCAAATCCCAAACCCTTATACTTTAGCAAGGGCATAAAATTTCAGAACTTCAGAATTGTCACAAAGACAACAAGAAAAGAATAATATTCAATCAGATGCCTTACTCATTGAATGGGCTCATATTTATAATCTCCAAATGACACAAACTTTCCCAAATGAACTTCACTTAAGAGCTTCCTACACAACATTAAAATATAATAAAGTGCCATTATAATCTAATTTATTAATTGCTTTTTGGCTCCGAAAATGACTTTTTCCACCATAACTTAATATTCTGACATGTAAGGCCACTGTTTCTTGTTCCCATGATTTAAAACTTTTCGTCTTAGTTCCAATGAGCTATGATACTGAGGTGACCAACCAACAACACCAACAAAAGTAGCAACCTTAGTGTATTTAGATAAATAATAATAATAATTCACCCATCTTGCGAAAACAATTGAAGAAGCATCAGAATCAAAATCTGACAACACTAAAGTGATCCTGATGATGAATGAACTTGATGTGGTGACCTACTATAAATAGACGCTCCCTCCAAGATTCTTGGAGCCCAAACTGGAAGCCCGAAATGAAAACTGAGAGCATCACCCAACTCCTCTAACTCAACTGATCTCATCGGAACCAACATATTGACTTACTATAAATAGTAAGTCTCTCAAGCAGAGCCAAAACACACCATAGGTTGCTGGAAAGCCTATAACCACACAACTGAGACCCTCAAATCCCACTGTCAGCTCACGAGGGTCGCGATGGTTAACCGATCTGGTCAACTGCAGGAACCTGCTAAAAATGAGGACATTATAGGCAACCTCTCCAACTTGCTCAGATACATTGAATAGACCAAAGAATCTAGGCCTTGGTTTCTATACTCCACTCTTGTTGTTAGTAGACTACTTATACTTCTACATTCTCAAATAAACCATGTCTCCAACCTCAAAATTGCACTCAAATCCAATGCCAATCAACATACAACTTGTGATTATGCATCTATTGTGACTTCTCCTTCAGTGACGTCACGATGTCACGACTCTCCTATAGCAAGTCTTTTTTCTTAGGCAATATGCTATGCCAAGATAGTAGATCCATGAAGTTGGGATCCTCATACCCATATAAAGCCATAAATGGATGACATTCTAATAGACATGTGATAAGTTGTATTGTAACAAGACTCACCATGTTGTAGCAATTTGATCCAGGCCCTCTGCTTCCATAGATATAGTTCCTAAGATATTCATCCGCCTATATGTTGGCAATCTTTATCTACCCATTTGTCTATGGGTGGTTGTTAGTGCTAGGAGTGACCTCGGTCCCACTCAATTTGAAGAGCTCTTGCTGATAGATGCTTAGGTCCAACTTGTCTCTATCACTCAATGATTTTAGGCATGCCATACAATCTAAATTTCTCCCTAAAGGAAAAATCAATAACCTAGGTAGTTTTGTATGTTGTTGAAATGGCAAAGACGTGTGCAAAACATTTCAACCTGTCAACTATGGGATAGATACAATCTCTTCCCTACACTTTGGGTAACCCTTTGATAAAGTCCATAGAGATGCATTCTGATTTCTGATTAGGAATGGGTAAGGGCTGAATAAACCAACCAGATATGTGTGCTCATTTTTTATTTTTTCAACAAGTGGGGTACTCTAACATGTTTAAGGACTCCATTTATAAGCACATTCCACATAAACCTCTCCTAGATTTGTCTATAAGTCTTGAAGAAACCTAAGAATACATGGATCATGGAAAGTTCTCATTGTTTTCACCTTAAGCTGTGAAAAAGTCACCAAATAGATTGTCCTTGTACCTGATCAACTCATTAATAGTTGTGTACCTATCATCATGAAGTGTACCTTTATAACTCTTAGTCTCTCACTACCCATGAGTCTTTGACATTTTTTTTGTTATTAACTCTCTCCGATTAGCAAAAATATTCATCAAAGAGAAAATGTGAGGCATCTAGAAAAGTTCATCGACAACTATGTTTTTCTTCCACTTGACATATATGATGTCACAATTTTATGCTTGCAATCTGCTAACCCACTTTTGTTAGCCATCATTGAGATCCTTTTGGTTCATGAAGTATTGATATTGTTGTGACATGTTTTGATGATGAACTTGCTCTCAACTAGGTATGGTCTAGATTTGGCCAAGGCATGCATAATGACCAACATCTCTTTTTCATACACTAACTAGCTCCTCTCCACACCTCTCAACTTCCTTCTCTCAAAAGAAAATGGATGCTTCTCTTAAATAAAAACTTCTTCTATGCCCTCTTTTGAAGCATTGCACTCCAACTCAAAAGGTTTGGTGAAATCAAGTATTGCCAAATTTGGACATGTAGGCATTACCTTGTCAAAGTGCTACACTTTGTGTTGAATCTAACCATTCAAAGGCTCCCTTTATAGTCAAATATATAAATGGGGCTATAGTTTGAGAGAAGCCATTGACAAACACCTTGTACAATCTGCAAAAACCAAAGAATCCCTTAAGTTTCGTGAGATTTGTAGGACTAGGCCATTCAACAATAGCCTTAATCTTCTCAAGGTCCACTCTTACTCTCTCTGCACTGATGATATGGCCCAAAGAGAAATTGTTTGTCATCTCGAAGTCAAAATCAGACTCCTTAGCATAAAGAGACTCATTCACTACAATGCCCAATATCTCCTTGAGATGTTGCATATGCTCCTCCGAATTCATACAAGATATTTGGGTATCAAAACAAAAATTCTCAATTGCTTTCAACACTTACACACAGACATAAAAATTATTCTTGCCATCAGCAAAATCGTCATTGTAATTAACCTTATTGTCCATATCATGCTAATTTTCATTGATCGTTTTTCCTACAAATGTAATAACATTGCCATGTAATTGGTGCGTTCCAAATGCAGATTTGAATCTCATATAAATATGAGAGGAGACATGTCTCGTGTCTCATGAGACAAGTCTCTATGGTTTAATCATCATTTAATTAATAATAATATATTATTATTAATAAATTATATTGCACTAAGGGGCAATATAAGAAGAGAAAAGGGAAACACAAAATATGATAAATCCCAAAGCAATTAATAAATTATATTATATTATAATGACACTTTATTATATTTTAATGTTGCGTGGAGGAAGCTTCTTAAGTGAAGTTCATTTGGGAAACTTGTGCCATTTTGAAGATTATAATATGAGGCCATTTGATGGGAAAGACATCTGATTGAATATTATTTTTCTTTTGTTGTCTTTGTGAAACTTCTAAAGTTCTAAAATTTTGTGCCCTTGCTGAAGTATTGTAGATTCAATTCTGAGTTTTCATTCTAAGGATTGCACTTGCAATTGTGCTGAGGTATACAATTGCTTTCTTCTTGTACTGTATTTTTCTGTGGCTAAGGAGAAGCTTGCTGCCGGTGATTGTGTTTGAAATTGTGAAGAATTTCATAGAGAGTGTCATATCAAAACATGCCTGCAATATAGAGAATTACTTTGGTCGTTTGTGGCTGCCGATTTCTCCTAGAAGGCAGCGATTTGGGGTTGTACAAGCATCAAAGGCTGTTCCTTTGGCTGGGATGTCATCTTGGAGTCTGGATGTTATTATCAAAGGGACCTGCAATATTCTTTTAGGGCTAACAAAAGGCCTGAATTCTAATTTTTAAAAGGCTGCTACGAACAGATTCAATACTATTTGGTGTAATTCTCTATTTAGTATTTTCAGCATTGATGAATTGTTGTAGCATATTGTCTGAAGCATAGTAAGTTAATGAATAAATTTAGAATTTGTTGTGAGCTATTTGTTGTTTCAGATTTAAATGTGCAAATTCACATGGTAGATTTATATACTAATGCTTGATTTTTATTTGAGCAATGTTTAGGGCTAAGATTAACTGAACTTGTGAACAATTGTTGCATATTTTGATACCGTGTTTTGGAATTATAAATACCATATATTTAGTGATAATTGGGTTGTCTACCAAGTGTTTGTTGAAATGTCAAATTTTTGAATAAGTGGTATTGCTAGAGTCATAACTGAACAGGGTTATTACATTGGTCCTCCATACCTCTCATACTTATCATAGAAGAATGTGACACAATCATTTTCTGACCAAGCTAATCTACCTAATTTTTTGCTTCATGAAGTGCCACTTTGGTAGCTTCTAGGGTGTCTTTAGTATTTGAGAGCTCAAAAGTAAGGATGTTTACTTCTTCCTCAATGCCTCTAAAGAAATCTCAATGGGATGGAGGAGACGATCATGATCTCAAAGAAGATGTAGAAAATCTGTTTTTTATTCTTTTCATCCCTCCCTTAATCACTTGCAAATGTGAAAATCTCTCTTTGAGACCTTTTTGTCTCTTTTTCAGTTGTGCTTCACAAATTGTTTTTCAATCATCCCATAAATGTTATCAAAATGTGATAGAGATTGAACAATTATCTCTTCAGAGACTTTCAATTTACTCACCAAATTATGTGAGCTAGCAGGTGTATGAGAGAAATCAGTTACCAATGAAGTTACTGATTGTCCTTCATTACACATATCAATTCTATTAATTCCATCACTCATGCCCAACTTGTAGATGAAGTGGGAACAACACTATGGTTAATAGTGTTGATGTGAGTTTTGTATCACTTACATAACATATTAGCAATTGAACATTTGATACAGAGTATCAAACATACAATTCCTCTCTTGAAAAGTTATTGCTCATGGGATATGAGAATAACTCCAATGTTCCTTACTCTTGTGGATACTCACTCAATTTTATCCATGTGATTTGTTGGTAATCACGTAGGTGGCCTTATGCTATTCATTCAAGGATGACTTGGACTTTGGTGGGATGAAGGCGATGGTGGTTCGGTTTGTGAAATGTGTAGGTGGAAGATAAAATGGTGATGGTGATGAAGGATGTGTCTGCTTGTGATGATGTTGATGGGAAAGCGATGGTTGTGGAAAGTGAATGGATGTGCTTTGATACTTAACTTACTCCTCTAACTTGCTTCTCTAAGCTTCGACTACCCAGCTACTCACTATTCTACTACTATTCCTATGAATGGAAGCTTAGCAAATGGATGGGGATCAAACCTAATGAGAGCTGACCAGCGGCCTCATTTCCACAGGTGCAATGATTCAAAAGAATAATAGACTAGTTTACCACACAAGGCTTCCCAACCAGCTGCTAGGATGCTAGTGGTCTAGTATTGATCCCTATCAAACATTTACTAATGCTACCATACAACTATTCATCTACTTTAACTTCACTTAAACAACTTGAAATGAAACCAACTTTAACAACTTGAAAAGAAATCTAAGTAAGTGGAAGTAGAAAACATGCAATAATACCCAATGTTCTTGATCAACATGCAAATCGCAACAATGAAAAAGAGAGCAATTTTGGTATTATCTTCGCAACAATTTCTCCAACACTTTACAAATGAGAGCAAATGGCCTTATATAGGGGCCAAAAATACAATGGACGGTGGAGATCAAAACAAGATCAATGATCCAGATTGGATCCTCAAAACCCTAATTAGGGTTGCCACCCATCAGCCAATGAGAAGCCGCCACCTCATCAATGGACCAATGAAAAAAGTGCAAAAGGTGGCAACCAATGAGGAAGGCACCAAAATGGTGGCCAATTAGAAATAGACACTTGTCCCATTCTACAAGAAAGGGAAATGGCCACTTACATCAAATGATCTTCTAATATAAATCTTCCCTTTTCTTTCATTTTCTTAGCTAAAGCAATGAAGTTAGCTAGCCTTTCGTTAACTTCTTCCATAGGAGGACAAGGTGTGTGTTTCACCTTGAGTTCCGTTGACTTTGCCACGTTGCTCGTTGCTTTAGTATCCTTTCGCGATCCTTCTCATAGTCCTTTGCAAATCCGATAAAAGCACTGAGAGAGGAAAGGGTGCCCAAATGCTTTTTCTTGATATCAACCTTTCCTAACTCATCCAACTTCGATCCAAAATTTGTCTCGTTGACATCCTCTTTGCCAAGGGGGATTGTCCTTCCTTTAGTCTATCTTTCATCTGTATCATGTCCACTATACTGATATTGGTGTCGGTTATTCTCTTCATTTTCAAGAAGGGTGTTTTGGGCATCATATCCTCTTTGTCTTTCTTAGTCTTGTCCGCTTGGGATTCTTACTTGCACTAACATCCTCCATGCTCGTCGCCCTATTACGAGATGGTAGAGTGGTGGACTAGAAGGCAAGTAGAACCAAGGGAAGCAATCCTAAGACTAGAACAAAAGAAGGATGTTAGCTTAAGGACCCCTTGCAACTCTAAATGATGAAAATTCACCTTAACCAATAATCGTACGACGACTTTTCGGAATTGGGACTAGACCTCAAGAACTTCAAATCCACTTGCAAATCAGAAATTTATCATGTGATTCACCTCCAAATAAAATTACCCAACCTAGGGCAAAAATCGCAGCTTCTTGCAAAAATCAGAATTTTATCTTCCACAAATTTCGGCTCCCACAAATTTCGGCCCCCACAAATTTCGGCTCCCACAAAATTCGCCTTCCACAAAATTTGCCTCCACAAATTTCGCCAAGCAAGAAGAGTGCAGATCTGCTCTTGCAAAATCGCCAACACCTTGTGAAGGAGAAGTGAGAAGTGAGGAGGAAATGGGAGAGAGGTGTCCTCTTATACCCAACTTTCTTACTCTCTCCAAGCTAGCCGACTTAGACCCTGGGAGAAAGAAAAACAAATAATTAATGCAAAATTATGGCCCACAATTAAATACTTAGCTAAAATTAATTTTGCTATGATGAAAATTGCCAATTAGTTCTAAATTGCAAAAAGAAATTAAATGGTGCCTTGGAGATGTTAAATATTTCCATTTAATGAGGATTTGGTAATTAATATGTCATTAAAATCGGATTTTGGCTAATCAAAAGCCATTTTTTCAATATTAAATTACCAATTTCATTAAATGGCAAAAAAGATTTCAAGGCAATTTAATCCATTTAAAGCCAAATTTTGCAATTTTAATTCAAATCGATTTTGCTAAGCAATTTTAGCATTTTAACACAAACAAAATTATTTCTCTCAAGTCTACAATCAATTTTGCAATTTGATTTCATCATCACAAAAATTAATTTTCTACACCAAAAAATAATTAAGATTTTCTAAAAAACCAAGTTTAACAAAATTTTCATTTTTTGAAAATTATCCAAATTTATACAATTATATCCAAATTTTCTAAAGAAAATGTCTAAGTACAAAATTCACAATTTTATCCTGCCAAGTTGGAATTAACTTTGAAATTTGTTCGGCCTAAGGATAGAATTGGTGGCTGTAGAAAATCAAGTTAAAAAAAAATCAAGTGAAAATAAGCCAAGTCTATCCCATTGGCCTAAAAGTGTCCAAGGCTCAAAATTATCGAAAAATCAAAATTGTTGAACAATCCAAAAACTTGTCGAGGCGATCCAAAAAGGGGGTCCCCAAAATTTTGGGGCGATGGTGTGAAAACCTCACAACAAATAGTAGATCCATCCCATGAAGGACCTGCACCATATGTAGGGATCATGTCTCCTAGACCAACTTAATCATCAACACTCACATAAGATGTGGAGTCACCATCATTGGCTTATCTTCATATGTGCTATTAGACAATCTCTACGTCACCCACAAAGAGACTCTTGTAGTCTTTTGTAGATGCCTCATGTTCTTTGTAAGATTGATCTGAATGCATGGCAGATCCTATTGGGATGTTTTCATTATCATGCAACTCTTCATTATATGAAGATGTGGGCACTTCTTTGGAGACATCATGACATTCAAGCATACTCCTTCCTTGCATGAAGCCATCTTCAAACTTTGTAGTTGATGGAAAAATCTATGAACCAAAACTTGGTATCAAATTTCTATAAAAGTTTAAGATTCACTTACATAGTTTGTTCCTAAAATGTTAATCCAGGGATCATAGACTTGTGCAAGGTATTGTGGCTATCTTTTGAAGGGATGAAGATAGCGATCTGAGTGGGGATGAAATGCAACTAGAATATAAACCTATGACAATTCAAAATAACTCTGGTGACAGGAGCTATCACTTCCTGACAATAGAAACTACACAAACAAAAGAATCTAAAACAAATAACTTATTAATAATTGATAAGTCTTCTCATCAAATCATTAATACCAATCAAACTTTGATAAACAAACCGAAATTATAAAATCTCCCATAAAACTGAACTTTACAAAAAATACTAAAATATAAATTACACTACATTTAAATCTTAACAGTTGTCATAATTAAATTATATTAAAAAGAAACAACATAAACAAAAATAATAAATGTCACTACATTTAAATCTTAATGTCTATTATAATTAAATAAAAGTCAAAAATAAAAAACACAACAATAATAAACATCACCGAGCTTCCCAAAGGAGTGGCTCCTTGCTCCTATTCTATATGGTGAAAGAAATAGAAGCTTCTCTACACTGGTTTGATCAGAAGAAATAATGATATATTATTACTGACCAAAAAATGATACAAGTCTTCTCCTTTTCCTTTACAATATTGCCTTTATAAGTTTATATAATGAAGGCATTCAACAAATTCTATACTAATTTTTATGCTCACATGTCCTTAATTTTTTAACATTATTCATATGCTTTTCTCCTGCACCTATTTTCTAGCATTTGCTCCTATTTTCATGCCACTTTTCTATTGTTTTGTGGCTTACAATTGGTTTATTTGTTGGAAACAATTAACTCAGAAATGAAGAAAACAATATAGGATTCTAAAATAGAGAAACTTAAAACGGTGGAGAAAGTGTATGGTCCTAAGATGAAGAACAAAATAAAATAGAATATTACTTTAAGGTCAGGAGATATCATCTGCCAAATTAAAACTAAATATTAATTGGTTATATCTATATAAACAAATTATTTTATGAACAAATATTTTCATGACCAAAATTAGTGAGTTGTGAAATGCTCACATGTTTAGAGTAAGTCATAGCACAATATATTTTCTCAACATAATACAAGTGAAAACTAATAAATGCTATCTAATGTTTATTATTCATATATTTTATCCACAAAGCTAAATTAAATATTACTTGTTTCTATTACATCATATGCAACATAAAATGGTAAAATAGTAGGGAGTGATAAAGAAATGGAATATTAGAATGGGATTAGAGGCATAAGAAAGGGGCTAAAATGTGGCGTAAAATGAAACATGAATGGCTCTCGTCAATAGCCACATTTGTTTGGATGTTCTCAATAATGTCCCTATATAAAATAAAATTTAATAGCCTGCAACATACAAAATCTGATTTTGTCTTCAACCACAAAACATATGCTTAAATCAATGACAAAACCTATCATCAATACAACATGTCTGCCATCTCAACAATCTCCCCTAATTCCAACAATCTTCCCCTTTGACATTGATGACAACTTATGGTGAAAAAACATCAATCTAGAATTCTTCTAAATACATCTTTTTGAATATCCTCAACATATATAGCTTCCTTGCTTCCCATTGACATACCTTCCCAGATGAAGGTTTCTCATACGAATCTCTCACCCTTTGACATCAATGGAAAAGGGTGCCATAATAGTGTCAAGTAATTGAAACAATGATCTCTCACCTCTGTGATAACAATTCCTTCTAACTGATCTCTTTCCTTAAGAAAGATATGCAATAACTCAGATCCCATCAGTTTCTTGGATCAAGCCAATCTATAACCAATAAGGAAAATCAAGTGCCAACAAACACTTTTACCAAAAACTGGTCCAAATACATCCTTGAGAGAAAGTTGCTAAAATGGGCTTCACCAGACGTAACAAAGAAACTGACCAATTTGGGCTTCACCGAATCCAACACCAAGAATCTCCAATGGGAGAATAGTCGGTCATAGCAAGGTCCTAACTTTTGACATCTTCCTATTATTGCCATGCAATGTTCGAGTTCGCTATATATACCATTTAGATTTGTAATTATCGACTTTGTAAGATCTCCTACCTCTGATTGGATAACTGTTGCTGATTGGTTGATTAAATTGATGACTGTATATGCCCAAAATGCTGACTCCTTGTTCATGCCTCCTTTTAACTTAATTCTCCTTTCCCTCTTGTATGGGGAGAGAGAAGGGAAATGACTTTTCAAGGTTGTGACCTTTCCAAGACTAATATCTCATACTTCAGTTATTTAGTTTATAATTTATAATATGTTTTGTATATATTTTAAGATATATATTGTAGGGGTGGCCCCCACGGCTTCCAAGGCCCCCTACTATGGCAAGGGTTGGCGGAAAGTTGTAGGTTGCCTAGTTCCTGTTATAGGTTGGCTTGTTTTTTCCCTTTAGAATGGTAGGGCTACTTCGTGTATAATGATGGAATTAGATTCTATACATGACTAGAGTGGCTGAGGGTGAATTGATAGCTTTTAATAATAATGTTTTTTTATAGATAAATGGTCTAAGCCTTGATACATCATAAAGTACATTGATACATCCGGATAATCAGCTTTTAGTCCCAAGTTACATTTTTCCACCTCCCTTCTAAGTTGTTCCTCACCCTTCCCTTCTTCTTTTGCCTCTGATTAGGATCTATATATAATTTAAGCACTACATCTTGCACTAATGTTAAGGATAAAGCTCTGAAAAGTCACAAAACATGAATATAGAAAGGGCATAGAAATGAAATATAAAGTGATAAAACCATTCTTTAAACAAAAATAAAGTATAGATCTAAATCATCACAAACTATCACTAATAGAGTGAAATAGTCATTCCTCAACTAAGAAAACATATTTTAAGCAACATGATTATCAATTTGTGACACCGTGCGAGCTTAGTTGCATAAAAATACAACAATAATAAATCTATGTTACTCTACTGACATAAAATGGGGTGAAAGAGGCTCCCCGTCATTCTAAATTTCCATAGAGTCCAAAATGGATGATTCCAAAACCTCCAAATTCACCTCACTCATTTTCCCAGTCTTCAAAATCATCTTCCACAAGGGATTTGTCTATCCAACCATATTGTCTTGGGATGCGAGATGTTTGCAGTGGGTAAAAGTTAAAGAAAGACCCTTGAATCTTTCCAGGGATAATAAGATGTATACTATGGTTGAAATTCTAAAAAATCTAAACCATCCCTAATTTGATGGAGTTCCTATACTGAAATTTTGACTTCTTATGTCTGACCTTCTTCTATACATATATTAGCTAATTCATTTTCTCTTTGATTTCCCTCCTAGTATATATGATTGATTGTGATCTTGTCAAAGGTCTGACATAGTGAGAGGACTCTAGATAAAGTTGAGTCCAGTCTCCAATTAATGAGGGATTCTTTCCTTACAGCATTTATTATAATTGCAAAATCTCCTTCAATCTCTACATTCTTGCAACCAAGAGTTTTGCACATTTCTAGTCCTTTAACTAAAGTCATTAGTTCGCCTAATTATTAGCTTCTATTCCTATATATCTTGCTAACTTTACTATCTGTATACCTTCTAAGTTATGGATACAACAACCAATGCCTTCTCTACCCATATTCCCTCTTGAAGATCCATTAAAATTGAGTTTAAACTATCCCTCCTTGGGTCGTTGCCATTGGCACATCTCTTGTTTTCGTTTTGAAGTTCCCCCCTGCTCCTATAAAGGGGGGTAATTTTAGACCTATTCACTTGCGTCTCATTTTCTTATCCCAATGAGACATTATAACCTCCTTTTGTTTATTCAAAACCCGACGGCTGGTAATTTCAATGATAGAAGTCTCAATTTTAATTAGAAGTTGTTCTTCATTCATCTTCTTATCTTGAAAAATTCTTTGGTTGCGTTTCTTCCATAATTCCCATACGACTATGGAGGTGTAGATATCCATAAAGAACCACAAATACTATCCTTTCTACAGAGGGGCCAAGCCTGTAGCTTATCTATTATAGTTCTTGGAAATGCTGTTACCCACCCCAATTATGAACACAGCCATTTTCAGCATTGAATCAAATAAGGGAAATGCAAAAAAATGTGGTCGATGGATTCTTCCTCATTTTCACATAAAGGACATCTACTTGGGCCTTGCTATCCCATTTTCTTTAATCTTTCTAAGGTAAGTACTTCCTATTTAAAACTAACCAGGTGAAAAATCTCGCCTTAGGCAAACAAGCTTTATTCCAACATAATATTGTAGGGAGAGTCATTTGTGCTCATTTGAAGAGACTTGAGGAATTTATACTCCTCATTGTATTCCCTACTCTTCCTTCCATCCCACATAAATTTGTTCTTGCCAAAATTGAAAGTTACTTTCTAGTTTGATAAGGTTCTTTTTAGATCTTACGCTTCCTTAGGTGGGAGGTCCATGTCCTTAAAATCCTCCCATTTTCAACCTTTTCCTCTATCCTCAAAGGTCACATAATCTATAATTTTTTTTCCCCATCTAGCTTCATGTGTCAACCTTAATTTTGCTAGTTTACCATCCTTTTTCAAAGCACCATATCCTCCCCAAGAGTCGTGTCAGAAGAGAGCTTCTTCCCCCATCCCTAGGTTCCATGTTAGTCTATCCTAGATGGAGGATCTTTAATAATAATATTATTATAATATACTACAAAATATATATTTATTAATAATATTATTATAATATACATTAAAATATATGTTTTAAATATATTTTTAGAGATGTATGTGTGTGTGTTTAGTATATATTTAATAAATAATATCTTATCATATTATACTTAACAATAAATTAGTTTATATTATAATATTATATATCTGTTCATTAATATACAATATCTATTTATTATCATGTTGGTCATGTTTTTACTTCTTGCTTTTCTGAATGTCTCACAGTAAATGTTCTTGGTTCTTCTTGTGCAAATTAGGGTTTGATATCTTTTAAATTTGTTAACCCTAAGAAAACCTTAATTAGTGTTTTGCAAAATTGTTGCCCTAAGCAAGCATCTTAGGTTGTATGCCTTTTCCTTATAATCGGGTGGGAAAGTCATTTTAAATTACCCTTTTTCGGGAACCTTTTAAAAGAGTATTCATTTTGTTCCCTAAAGTTCCCGAAATAATCTTTACCATCAAATCTCTTCAAAATTTACGGTGGTTGCATTGTCACTATGAGAAATCACAAGGTTTTTATTGGGAGCGACATAGCAACCGTCGCAAAAAAAGGAAATACGGCAAGACCTGATTTTAAAAGCGGTGTCGTAAAGATTACCTATACAACATGTCAGCATGTCGGGATGGTATGATATTATATGCCACTATGGATCTGCACTCAGGGAAATGTACTTGCTGATTTGTGCCGTCAGATCTCTTTGAGATCGATGGTGGTCGCTATGTCACTATGGAAATTTTCTCAATCTTTATTGTTCGTGACATGGTGACCAAAGGAAAGCTAGGCGGACCCACCACATTTGCAATGAAATGATCATGGAATGTTCATCGTCCAATCAAGGCAGCATGATTGATGGTCGCTATGTCGCTATGAAAAGTTGCTTGATGTTTATGCTTAGCAACATAGCGAGAGCATGACACGTTTCCAAAAGCACTAGTGGGTCTAGTGTAACTTGCCAGCAGTGAAAGGAAAGACCTATGTAGAAAGTTTTAATTGGGTTGACTACTAACCTGGAGGATTGAAACTGAGTCATTAATGATTTTATTCCTCAATCGTCGAATTTTTTAAAATCGACAGCTTGTTTTTAAAATTAGAAGGTGGTGCCACCCTGTTTTCCTTACGATACATTTATGAAGAATTAGGATTTTTGTGCAAAGTAAAACCTGAGATATATTGCAGGATTTCACAAATTCTTCTCTACACAAACAAGTTCCAAATTTTCAGAGAGCTAAGAACTTGTTGAAAAATTATTCTCGCTTGATTGAATTGCAAAAGGGTTTTCTGTATCCGATGTTTATTGCAAAACTTCGAAAAGGATAATAAAGAGCCAAGTAAGTTTCTTAATTCATTATATAGTTCAAAGCATTCTGGTATTCCACATTTTTATCAAATATGCCTCCAAAGAAGGGTTTTTTGGGGAAGGTAGAATATGCTAGTGGAAACATACATGATGACTTTCTGGAACAATTAACTGAGTCCACGAATGAGTCAACCTAGATAAAAAAGCTAATTCCTGTGAACCCTTGGCTCAAGATTGCAAATGGTTTATATGATAAAGGGAATTGGGTTAGGGATGCTATTACTTCCAAAACAGGGCTCCATCTTTTTAAGAAATGGTTTTCAGAAAGAAAGTTGTTTGCCCCCCATGAAAATATTTGGAATTTTGATTTGGGTAAACTAGTGGCCCTTGGGGTTTTCATGGATTCAAACCTTTTCACAGCCATTGCCTGAAATTATGACCCAGTAGCCAGGATAATGAGAGGAGTAGATGGGGAATGTCTGATAAGGATTAATGCTGAAGAAATTTGACAGGTTTTTGGTTTGGAGCCACTCACAGATTATCATGAGATCATTGACCTGCCAGGACTGGAGAAGGAATACTTGTCTAAGAAGGATCAGGTTAGGCAAGGTGCACTGAGAGCACAGTTGGCCACAATTGGAAATTTGACTTTTGTTATAGCATCAACTAAAGAGCCTTTTAAGAAGGAATATTTGCCATAGATATATACATGACTTTGTGTAGGGTTTTGGTGAGGATGAACAAAATTTTAAGCCAATAAAGTTCATGTATATGATGACACAGATCTCTTCTTTTGGTGTGGATATTATCTTTGATTTAACATCTTATATAGCAGAGGAGATTTATATAGGATTAAATAGGACTGCAAAGAGCAAGGTGGAGAAGACATTTGGCCATTATTCATTATTGATGCACATGTTCTTATTTAAAGGGGTTACCTACTTTGAAAAGGAGATAGGTTTGAATAGAGAATATGAAGGAGAAGCTCTGCTAGTCCAGTTATGGAGTGCAAATATGACTTGGGATGCAAAGGAGGCCACCTTTGTTAGATTTGATAGGTATTTTGCATCCAGGTTGAGAAGCCTCATATTAAGGGACAATCCCAGAATTCCCAAGACACTGTTGGATTTTATCAGGCCTATGGACAATCCTTCTGGTTTGGAAGCATCCCACAACTGGGTAGATATTATACCTTACCCTGTTTCTACAGTTTTTAGGGTTTATGGTTTCCAAGGGACTCCCCATGTACTACCTTACCATGTGCCTCTGAAGGTAGGGATAGCTGAAATGCTATGGTAGATAGGTGGATTGGAGGAAGCACAATTGGCTGATAGATCTAGGGGCTCAATTTTCCCCACTTGTATTGTGGCTCACCAGTTCATAATCACTAAGGGTGGTTGGGTGTTCATGTATAAATTCTTGGACCAGCATAAAATGGATGTATGCCATGTCCTTTTTTGTGATAGTGAGGGGTTTTTTGATAAATTTAGGGGAAGGGCTGAAACTGGTTCAAAAGAGCATTGGTGCAGGAGCACCTAAAGTACAAGAACATGAGAAAGTTAAGATTCCTTATTTGAGATATTTAAATCTATTTGAGTCATTTATATTGTATTTGGGTCAAGTTGTAAAGGCTATGAAGCCATTTTGTCAAAAATGTAAAAGTTGCATAAAAAGTTGTAAAATGCAACATTGAGAAACTTGCTAACAATACAAAAATGATGTAAAAAGGTATATGGTTGGTCTTGGGGGTAGTTAACTATCAAATGCATATAAATACCATTGTATGGTTGAACCAAATCAATATTGGAGAAGAGGAAATATTTTGATACATTTTGGTGCATTCTATTATTGTTGTTTTGATTGGTTTTTTAAGTTTTAGTGTTGTTTCTAGGACTTGTATGGACCTGTACGGCCTGGAAACCATGTAATATAGTAATGGATAGATAGAATGATAAATCCTCCTCCTTATGTTTTTTGTTTGGTTCAATTTTATGAAGAAATGAATAAGTTGTGAGCATTTTGGTGAAAGTGGGTATTTGCAGATTTGAGATTCCCTGAATACAGTTATGTTGCAGCGTGTGGTATAGGCACATTTTGGATACTTAGGACCTCTAATAATATTCATTGGAAAGATATGTGAACTATCTTTCATTTCCAATTGGTTTGAATCATTTTCATTTAGATTTGTGAAGGTTATGAAGATTTGAGTGAAAATTGCTTTTTAAATTCCTTCAATGGTGTTGCGGACAAAGATTTGTGCTTATACATTGATTTATGTATTTGATAAATTAATGGCTTACAGATTTGGAAACTAGACTCACAAATAGATAATTTGGAATTGGTTTGGAGTTATTTGAATTTGTTTTGTGAAAGTTATTTGATGCCCTAGGAAGGGTTATTAGTTTTGTATCTGGTTTATGACAGAGAAAATGGGTCTAAGTACATAGACTATAACTTGCAATGGATTTATTTATTTTGGCTCATCTTTAGATATGTTTTATTATTTCTAATTTGGAACAAGTTCACCAAAGGGTTTTTCAAGAAGACATTTAGAACTGAAGTTATGAACAATGGAATCAGATATAGAATTCAGGATATGTGAATGGATAAGAATTGTTGTTTTTGTATTAAAACATGTTGTGTTTTGCCTCATGAGATGCCTCTAACAATGGAATTTATTTAATGGATATTGAAGGGATTATCATGTATCCCACTTATTGGTTGATTTGTAAGATACACTGCATCAAGCATCAACTCTACTTCTCGGAAGACATAATAAGGAGTGAGTTCTCTTTGCAAGAGCAAGAGATAAAAAAGGAGAAGTGGAGAGTCTACTCTAGGGTTTTGGAATTCATTAATTGTTTTGATAATAAGTATAAGCCTCTAGATGATGCAAAAGTAGAGGCAGATAAATTGAATAAACTAAAGACTACTTTTCTTAAGATTATGGAAGTCATGAATGAGAAGAAATTATTCTTTATTAATTCTTTTCTTGATAACGCCTGAGAGGTCATGAGAAGGTTGTCTTTCACCCCTGCAGTAGGATCAAGGCAATTAGTTGTTCAAAAAAGACTTGGTTGTAATATAATTCAGAATAAAAGGGCCACAATAGATAAAGGAAAACAAATAATAGGATCAACTATTGCTATTCTGGAGGAGAGACCTAACGATCCTATGCGCAAGAGGCAAAAGGTAGAAAAGGAACAAGTGCCTCAAATAGAGGAGTATTCACCCACTCAATCCCCATTACACATAGGAGATGAACAACTCACTAAGGAGCAGGTGGAAAAGTTGGGATCCCAAGGATTAATACATCATAATTGGTTGAGGGAAATCCTCAGGAACCTCCTCTGCCAAGCCTTGATTTAACTATTGCTGATTATAGAGGAAGGGAGCTGGACCTTGTGGTGGAACAGGCTAGCCAAGAATTCATTTTTGATGACAATTTTGTTAAGTCCAGAGCCTTCTATCAGTTTGCTTGGAGGACAAACATGGGACTTTTTGAAGAAAAATGTAATAAAATGAAGATAGAGCATCTTGAAATGGAGGACGCAGATCTGCAAAACCAAATAAAGGAGGAAATGATGTAGGAATTTAAGAACTTGACTCCAGAAGAATGAAGGAAAATGATAAAATCGTCTGGGGTTTTGCTGCTGCCCAATTGGGATATTGCAGATGCAATGGTTTTTAATTCTGTTACCAAAAAATTAAGTACAGATGAGAAAGGGGAGAAAGAAATGAATGGTGTCAAATTGAGTGAGGATCATGCTGCATTGGTAATTTGGTCAATGAGAAAAGGATCTAGAACTAGCTCTTCCCCGCTTGATGACACTGACCTGATAGGAAATCTAATTGTAAAGATAGTTGAAGAAACTACAAGTGAAGAGGTTGCAAAGCTAGGTGTTGGATCATCTAACTTCACCTTAGCCACAACTCAGAGAGATAGAAGAGAAAGGTTAGAGTTGTAGGATAAGTATGAGAAAGTTTTGGCTGCCTATAATAAAGAAGTTCAAAAGAGGATTGAACTTGAAAATAAATTAATGGGACACCGAGGGCAATCTAGTAGGCCTAGAATCACTTATCCTCATCCACCAGTGGAGCCTTTTAAATCCACTTCTTTTATTGAAATTTTAGACACACCACAGAGACCTCAGTATTACACTGCAGAGGATTTGAAGAAGAGAAGAGTAAACTGTGGGCGTTGCATGTAGAGTTAGAGATTCAATATGAGGATAGGCTAAGGAAAGTGATCATGTATTTAGTTAATAAAATTGATTGGCCAACTTTCTATGAGCAGTTAGCAAATGTAGTACATACATGGAATGAGCTAAAAGCAGATGATGATGCCCTGAAGCCAATTGTCAACAAATGGAGTAGAAGAAATAACTCTTCTGTGTTTTTCTATTACCAGTTTATCCTGTGAGTATATAGAAAAAACTTATGATTTAACCAATGATATATAAGAGTTTGATGATAAGAGAGTTGTATTGCAAAAAAGGATCATAAGTTATCTTGACAAATACGAGAGTATTAATTTTGAACTCTTCCCACATGCCATAGATAAAAATGATAAGTTGAAAAATAAGGAAGAATGGGCCTATGAATTGAATGACCTCTTATGCCTTCAAATGAATAAGGTCATAAATGAAAAGGGAAATGCATGGTGGGCAGCTACAACTGAAGAAGTTGTAAAAGTTCAATTATTGTTTGATTCTTTGAGGGAAGATTTTGTGGAGATTGACAAAATCGGAGAGTATGTGATGAAGCTGCATGATATTCTACATTTTAATTGGTCAGATGATACACTTTTTGACAAGTGGATGGCAGATTTCATTCATGCAAAGCAATTAGAATGTGGTGAAACTGATGATGATGAAATGGAACAGGATGAAGTACAAATAATTGACACATCAGTAAAAGTAGAAGAGGACAAGGGTAAGCAACCAATTACAGTTACCGAAATAGGGCCCCAAAAGGATTACTTGGCAACAGGACAACTGATGGTGACTGTTGATCTGTTAGTACAAGATGACATGGATGGGATACCTCAAGTTCAACTCAGCTTGCAAGTACCAAAACAAGGCCCATCACATGTAGAACCAACTATCACACACTTTGAGGAAGAACAACAACAACAACAAAGCCAATCATAAAATCCTCAACAGCAAAATGTGTAGTAGAAAGTGGTCCCCACTAAAGAATATTCATGATGAAAGACATTCTGTTGCACCAATTTTTGTTTTTTTGGTGATAGTAACAATGTAAATATCTTTTTGTCTTAAGGACAGCTGTCAGTTTTCTCAAAGCCTGAAGCTTGTTGCATCTCACACTATATAAGTGAGATTCCAAGGCTAGAGAAGGGGTCCAATTCATTTGCATAACTTTTAGTTCTGTTAGTCTTTTCAGTGCATTCTTTTCTTGACATCAACTCTTTGATGTATTTTCTCTGCAAATTCTGAGAATACATTAATTGTCTATGATCATGATGTCTTATTTTGAATTGTTCTGAGCATTACCAAATGTTATATAATTTTCAAAGAAGATTAATGAAAAGATAAACTGTCCCCATTATCTTTTCTCTCTAAATCTTGTCTCCATTTTTAGTGGTTGGTTATTTTGAGATTGTGCAAGTAAAGCTTGTTCAATTTAATGCAACTAGGATAAGTTGTATGTCAATTCATTATTGCTTTTGATTCAATGAATTGAGTAAATGCTTCAATGAATGTGACAAGATTTCTAGGCATTAGGAAGGATTTATGTAAGAATGATTTGTAGAGAGAATTGTTGATTATATTGATTGTAATGCAATCAATTAGATCAAGAAATTGGATAGACTCTTAATCCCAATGGATGAGGCACTGATCAACTATTTCAGTAAGCATGTGGAAAGATCATAGATAGATGTCAAGAAAACATCTAAAAATCAATATCAATTTTACTTTTAATGTTTGAAGAATGTCAAAGCTGGTCAATACTTGTTTACATTTAACCTCTGAGTCTTAGTTAGCTACTATTTCCCAAAATTATCTGTAAATCTAAGAAGAACCGTGACCAATCTGCTATAGGGGATGAATATTGTTATAAGATATCATTGAGTGAATGAAGTGTGAATGTAGTATCAGGTTGTGAATCTTTTATCCCTCAAGTGCACCCGTCTTGGTTTTGCAGAGCCAAAAGAGTAGAAAATCTTTCATGATTTTGTTGAAGTTGGGTCCAGATCTGAAGAACATATAGCTGTTTATAGGAAGTAGCTAATCCTTAGGTTATTGTGATCTTCACCAAATTGCTATTAAGTATTTTGTTGCTTAGTAGTGTAAAAACACCAACATATCATTTATTTGTTCAATAATTATTTTAATTGTTTTATTACTAAACCTTATTTCCAAAAAGCAATGATGTAATTAGAGTTTCGAACAATGAATAAGACATTATGGCATTGAGCTTGGTTGACAGTCAGATTTTTGGTGATGCTTTCAAAGCAATTTCGGTCACTCTGTTTCCACTTCAAACTACTTGAAATCCATGGCTATTTTAGTAAGTCATTGTTTCGAATTCAATGATGATTCTTCGTCACCAGATACACCTTGGGATGTTTAGTTTCAGTATCCATTTCTCCATTGGTATTTCCTCCAAGAAAGTGAACATTTTAAAGAAAAGTAATGATATATTATGGTTAAACTACACTTAAGTATTCATTTAAATATCAAAATATAACTTTGTATTCCTTGAGGATGGGTTCCTCGGGAGACACTGATTATTTCAAAAATTATTTATTTTACTCAAGGCAGGGATTGCGATTTGTGAGGAATTTAGTATTATAAATGGTGTCTTTTTGGGCAAATGAGATATAAGGAATTTTGTAGCTCATTTTGTCTTATTTTGAAGAATTTGTATTTGATATATGCTGCTAGGGTTTCTCCAAGAACTTCTTGAAGTTGGAAACTGTCATGAAAAACAGCTTCCATGGCAGTGAGGGGTTTTTCTTGGATGCTTTCTAATCTAGATTCATTCAAAGTCTAGCTAGTGCTTTATTTGTGTTGGCCTCTTTGAAGCTTTTTGATTTGGCGGTTTTTTAGAAAAAGTATGGAGATCTTTAAGGTTTCTTGAATGCAAGTTTATTCCAAATTTGGGAGTTTTTTTTGGAGTGTTCAAGAAGTATTCCTTTTGGAGTTCACAGGAGTTTACTACCTAGTCATGCAACTTGACAAGACAAACCTAAACCTTCATTTGGAGTCAATTGGGGTAGAATATGGATGCAATTTTTTTGGTTGTTCATCCAAAAGATTACTCTCACCCAAGGAACTTTTTTGGGTGTTTGTTAAAGCATATATTGGTCATTTATTTTATTTACAGAGGTCAATTGCTTTCCATCCATGGTTGAAGCATGGTGTGAAGCATCAAGGGCAAAGCACTAGGTTCAATGATGTAATTCTTCCACCACAGGCTGCCGAACTCAAGATATTATTTGCAGGTGTCTTAAGGATTTAACAATTGCATTTTGGAGGAGATATGCAACTTTAAGAGATTGTAGCCCCTGATTTCAGCATTTTATTTTACGAGAACAACTCTAAATGAATGGAATGAGAGCTAAAACGCAATGATACGAACTTTAAGCAGAAAAGTTTAATTTCAAAATTCAAATTAAATCATTTCCCTGGAAAATGTCCCCATTAACAGATTAAAAACAAATTAAATTCCAATTTCCCTTTTTGTAGGAATCCAACCCAGGGATCATAACTTTGAAATATTTAACACTCAAATAAATACTAAAACATAACTTTATAACGTAACTGCAAATATTAAAATAATTCCAACTGCTTCGTCCAAATCCTGGTCAAGGCACCAGAAACTGAAACCAATCATGTTGAGATATAACTAATGCTGGAAAATAATGTCAGGTGCGAAAACAATAACTTACCATGACTATTGATGGTCTCCAGAAAATTTGAGAAGAATTCAAAAGACTCAAAATGTCACAAAGACTGTTACCACCAACTAGAACACCAATTAATGACTGCCCAATTGTGGAAACCTAAAAAACGAGCTCCCTATGAAAAGAAGAGTACACCAACCACCACTAATAAGCCTATAGGAACTCAGGAGCAGGCTAGTAGAATGCATCATTTGATTAGGTCCGAGAACAAGACATTAGATCTATGTATAGGCTTTTGTTTATTTCTTTTGCAGTCCTTGACATAAGTATGTCACCACAAGACCATAATGATCTCTGTCGTTTATTAAAATTTAATAGTATCATTACTCTCTAATCTTTCACAATTCTCAACCGAAAGGCTGTATAAAACACCAAATTCAGACAGTCAGTAGGTTCACTTGCAATTTTAATGTGAAGCATGGGGGAAATTTCTCTTTTAGTTGATATTACTTTGTAAATTTTGTGTAGCTTTTTTTTCGTGACATATTTATAGGATTCCAAGGCAGTGCATGCCTTCAATTTCTCTGAGCTGCCTTCCTTCTATTAAAATTTAGGAATTCACTAATGTGATTTATACTTTATGCTTGTATTAGGGTTTGGTTAAGCGAGAAACAAGATTCACATCCAAACACCCTGCGAAAGAGATAATAACTAAAATTGAGGAAGCTTCTCGACCTCTTGGATTCAATGTTAGAAAACAGAATTATAAGGTATAGGATTTGTTATAAATGTAGTTACTTTCTTATTTGTTCTCCTTTCCTAATTGATTTTAGTTGGATTGTATATAAGCATCTTGTATGCCTCCTTATTTTGGATTCTGGTCTAGGTCTGATATATTTTTTCAACTAGTATTTTTCTGGTGTATCATCATATTCTGCAATTTTGGGATTCAAATGAATAGATTCAGGTCAATCTACTTTGATCAATGTTTTGTAGTGACATTCACAAACTTCCCTCACATGAGTATGAATAGACCTAATTTCTCTTCCTTTCTGGATGTCTTATATAACTTGCTTTCAGATGAAGCTGCAAGGTGTCAACACTGGAAGAAAAGGTAGTTTGTCCATAGCAACAGAGGTACTAATACAGCTCATCTATATGATAATGAATTTGAATATATGCTTTGTAAACATAAGGCAAATGACTATTATAAACTATTGGAGACTTCTTTTAAGTGTGATTAACTATGCTATTATTTGCACAGTGAAGTATTTTTTCTTCCTACTAAAATATTTTTCTGTTGTGTTTTAGTTATTTGAAGTTGCTCCCTCACTTTGCATGGTTGAGGTTCGAAAGGCTGGAGGTGATACCCTGGAATTCCACGAGGTTGAGACACTCGTGAAATATGTCTACCAAATGTTGTGTTTCAGAGTATTCTAGTCATTTTCTAGCAGATATGTGGATCTAGTTAGGGATTTGCTTGTATCTCACAAATTATGTGATGACTTTGTTCTTTCTGTGCAGTTCTACAAGAAACTCTCATGTGCATTAAAAGACATTGTTTGGAAGTCTAAGGTGAATGTCAAAGAAATTACATAGATTGATGATCACTTCTATGAAACAATCAGAGAAGCTTATGAAATTTGCTTTCTGCTGATAGACTGTCTTTACAGAAACTGATTGACTAGCTTTGTTACATACTGCATGCTGCATTCTCATTAATATGATTGTAAGTTTAGATTAGGAAACATTTTAAATTTTATATGGAGACTTATTTGATAGTATGAGATTATGTTAAATGGAATTGGTATTCCATGGATTATGCATTTGAAAAATGAATGGAATTGTGAAAAGCGAAAACAATCTGTTACTGTTTATATGTGAATTTCGCCCTTTTGATACAGAACTTTTACACTTACTATTAGTTTCTAAAATCTTCCTTTTCTTGACAATTGGGATATATCTTGTGAGGTCGATGTTGCTTATTTCACCACACTGATCAACTTTGCGGAGTCTTTGCAATTATTCTCAAAGGTCATTTAAGATACAGTACTTCCTCAAATTAGATAACTCGAAGTAATAGTATTACATGAAGGGAAGACTCTTTATCTTAAGCATACTTGCAACAAAACTGACGAAGGGCCACAACACCCTTACCAACTCACAACCAAAAACAAAATAATATAGAGACAAAGAGAAGACAAAATGCTTCACAAAGCATGTCTTTATTATACTTGAAAATCCTTACAATATTCTCCAAATGAGAGAACTCCAAATTCTTACAATATGAGAGAGCTTCCAAAAAGAAAGCTTCCAAACCAAGAGCTTCCAACTATCTTACACACCAAGAGATCATCCACAAAGAAGAGTTTACAACCAAAGAGTTTGAACCCAAAGAAATTCACCAAGATGAACTTCCCAACTAAGATCTTATACACTAAGATCTTTCACCTCCAAAGCTTTCTTACAAATGCTTGTATGTCTTGCTTAAATAGGCACTTACCAGCCAAGATATTACAAATACAACCAATGTGAGATAAAAGGTAAGTGCAACTACCTTACAACAAATATTAAATTCCCACCCAAATACAACTAAGCACAACCATGTGGCCCAATTAGAAAATTAATTTGCCTTTGTGGATTACAACAAATATTAAATGCATGATTTAAGAAACTTTCCACAAACTTCTAAAATGCCACTTACACACCTCGATAAATGAAATGATAACTATTTTTTATATTTTTCTTTTTATGCCACGCATGCACCTCAGTAAACGAAAAAACATTTTTCTCCATTTTTTATTTTTTATTTTCTTCAAAATTCATCACTTTCTCTCTCCTAAGCCACTGCTGTTTTTTTTTTCTTTTCTTTCAAACACCTAGTTGGAACAAGTATCTATTGCTAACAATACTCCTTTCCAATTAACTCTGTCCAAGTGTAACACTCATTCTCTGCCAATCTTGCAGTATTTAATGCATCTATAATAAATTCAACAACACCATACACATCTTTTTCATACCACACATCACTAACAAAATCCTCAAATAAACCATCATCATTATTTGTCAAATCCATCTCAAATTCAGCATCCCATGATGTGTAAAAAATTAGCTCTTTCACATTTTCATCTTTGTTTGCATCTTCAACAAGGTATGTCACTGCTTCAATTATTTTATCTCCAACCCACGCATTGTACTATTCCTTGACTGTTGCAGTCTTGAAATCATCTTGATCTATTTCAGGTTCATCGATCTTGTCCACTTCATGCTCTTCCTCTTCTATATCATCATCTTCAACTTTAGGTTCACAAATATTTTCATCTTCATCCTCTTGCTCTTCTTTTGTATCACATGTGTGACACTCCACTGGATCTTCTTTCTTTTCCAAATCCAAATAATTATCAACATTTCTTTTCAGATGGAGGAAACCTCTCTTTCTCAACTTTGCTTCTATTTCATTCATCCGCTTCTTCAAATCCAACAATATTTCTTCTTGCATTCTTTTTTTAAATTTCTCAAGTCTTGGAATCCTCAAAATCCATCCAATCACTAGACTCATCTTCTTCTTTCTCCTCCATAATTATGTATTCATAAGACAAACTTTACTCAACATAAGAACCTCATGGAAATTGCCTCACAGTCAGCGATCTATCTACACGCTAAAAAATCTTTCTCTGAAAAACTTCATCCAACCCAAGGTCCTAGTGCAAATTACTTCACATTCGACGATCTATCTACACACTCGGGAACTCCTGCTCTTATACCACTAATGAAGGTATGCTTTGGTATCACTAACGAATGGCCACAACACCCTTACCAACTCAACCAAAAACAAAATAATTTAGAGACAGAGATAAAGACAAAATGCTTCAGAAAGCATGCTTCTATTATATTTGAAAATCCTTATAATATTCTCCAAATGAGAGAACTCCAAATTCTTACAATATAAGAGAGTGTCCAAAAAGAAAGCTTCCAAACCAAGAGCTTCCAACTCTCTTGCACAAAAAGAGATCATCCACAAAGAAGAACTTACAACCAAAGAGCTTGAACCCAAAGAAATTCACCAAGAAGAACTTCCCAACTAAGATCTTATACACTAAGATCCTTCACCTCCAAAGTTAAGATATTACAAACACAACAATGTGAGATAAAAGGTAAATGCAACTTACAATAAATATTAAATTCTCACCCAAATACAACTAAGCACAACCATGTGGCCCAATTAGAAAATTGCATTGCCTTTGTGGATCACAACAAATATTAAATGCATGATTTAAGAAATTTTTCACAAACTTCTAAAATGCCACCTACACACCTTGATAAATGAAAGGACAACTATTTTTTATATTTTTCATTTTATGTCACCCATGCACCACAATAAATGAAAGTCTTTTTCTCCATTTTTATTTTTTAATTATCTTTCTTCCAAATTTGTCACTCTCCATATTTAAAATATATATATTTTATCATGCCCTCCTTTTTTTTGTGATGCAAGATGTCCCTACATAAAAAAATATAAAAGAATTAGAGGGACCTCCTAAAAATGCACAAATGCCTCTCCAAAAGCATCAAAATCATAATTATTGGCATAAACACATGATGAATCATGATTACAAAATGAGGGATATATCCACAATATATAGAAAGTTCTACAACATAAAAGATGTGTAGAATTCCCTTTGCTAGGACATGAATGACTTTTGCTGCCCGCTTAGGTAACTTGGAGATCAAGATGCTGGCTAAAATAGCATAGATACATTGAATTTGGTTGTAGTTATCAAGAGACCTATACATTGACATGTGGTACGTGTCATCTATATGGAAACATCCTTGTCTTGGAGATCTATATGGAAACATCTATAGACATTAGGATTAGTTGACGTTTCTTTTAGTCAAGTATGCATATCTAAAAAAATGTGTATTGACAGTGTGAATGGTGCGAAAATCATGGAGTATGGGGTTTGTGTCAAACACTTGCATGGGCTAGGTCAATGGACACTTGCACATTTGGATAAGCATGGCATTTGGTATGGGTGGGACATCAAAATTTGAAAACTTCTAATAGAGATTTTGCAAATATAGCATAAATTACATTAATTTTTAAGTTTTGATCTATTAAGTAACATAATATACATGTAAAATTTCTTATTTTCCATTAAATTTTAAAAGTTATTTTTGCAAAACTTTTTTACATCCTACAGTTGTGTGCATCCATTGAAGTTTTATAGATTAACTGAAAGTAGAGTCATATCCAAGTTTACATGGATTATGTTTTCGTGAATGATGCGATTAATCTCCTTTTTTTATAATCTCCAAGAGATGATGCTTCTTAGTATTTATTTTTATCATGACGATGATCAATAAATATCAATATAATTAATCTATTTCGATGAATGAAAACTGTTAGTTTTATTATTAATTTTAAGAATTATACTATTCAACATTGTTTAAAGATATCTATTGTTTAATATTGTAAGAGCATCAAAGTCTTATTAGTGATTTTGAGAGAGATGAATAGATTTTGTTAGAATCTATGAAATGGTTTTGGCATTGATTTTCATTGATATCAAAACCTCTGTATTGACACACTAGTGGTCTTAGTTGGTTGTTGATAGTTTTGGATATATTCAGCTAGTTGTCAATGGAAGAACACGAGTTTCGGTTGTGGACAAGGTAGGTTTAATATAAACACTTTGATGTGTTGAGGTGCTTCATGACTAGTGCACTACATTATATTCACACATCATATGTTTTGGTGCAATTGTATGGTTTTTGTGTTTAGGTTGTATCTGTCAGTTCCTAGTGACTACTATGGCTACAAAGTGTTCCTTCAAATATTTGAGCCATGGCATTGTTCATCATATGGTTTTAGTTTATTGACTACAAGGTACTGCGAAGATTGCTCTATCGATGGTATCGGTTATTTTACGTTTCATCTTTTGGATTTAGTTGTGGTATTCAATGGATTTGGTAAATGTAAAATGAATTGCAACATCTTAAGTGCCCCCTATCTATGGGTCATTTTGTAATGTGATTGTTAAGTGTTCTTAATTATATTATAGAAATAGGGTTGACGATTTGAAATTAAATGTAACATGATTTTGCATTGGTGATATCACACACTTGCTATGAGGCTGACATATGTATACTTGGATACCAATATCAACAAAGAAGCACCTTTAATATAGGAGTGTGAGATAGTGCATGAACAAGTTATGTGTGAGTGCTATAATTGCATAATCGGTGCAAGCCTATAGTATCAGTATATGTGATTTTTGATTCATGGGGATATATACTTGAATATCAATGGGAAGCTTGCATAACGATAGTAGTTGATTAGACAATAGATACAAACAAGATCACATCCTTCAGATCTACTAGTGACAGAAGTATCAGAGTTTAAAAAAAGAACTATTCATGCATATTCAAATGCAATTAAATCATTTCATAATCATGTTGCATTTGTTTTTTATAAGGGTAGTTTATTTGATTAGCAATGAGTTGAAATGTCGTGAAAAATTGATAGTGAAGCTCTTGTAATAAAATACCTAAGTTAGTGTTATCGTAACAGGTGTCCATTTCATGAGAATTAGCTTCTCTGTGATTTTTTCTAATTTGGGTTTCCATGTAAATATTGTTGTTCTCTATTAGTCTTTTTGCTCTTTTTATGTTTACATTTTCTATGGAAGTTTAATGTGCTTAACCAATAGAAAAAAGTTGTTATTGATACTGTTAATAAGTTTATCGATAGAGAAGTTTTATAATCAGTGTGGGAATAACTGATCCCCTCCCCCCTCTCAATTATTCGGCTTGTTCAACAATTGGTATTAGAGTTTAGTCGCTTGCAAATAAAGATCAACTACTTGAGGGATATCTTGGTTGTTTGAAGAGATGGAAGGTGGATGCTACAATGAGGAAGATTAACAACTCATGATGAGTGATATTGAAGGTACTTAATCAAAAAATAAGGAACTAAAAGGAAACCTAAAGGAAAAAAATACTTGCATTACAAAATTAAAAGACCAAATTAAGAAATTTAAGGCAAGGCAAGGAGGTTAGTCAAGAATTCAAGGAATCAATGGATAAGATTGTAGTTTGAAACAAGAATTGAGAGACTCGAAAGAATCAAACAATCATGACATTGATATGGATTAGGAACTAAAAGAAAAGATAATTGATCTTGAGATGAAGCTAGATGAAAAGGGTCAAAGGGAAGACTTCACTAAAGCTAGATTAAAATACATGTCAAAGAATATCTAGTAAGAAAGAATTGAACTAAAAATGACAATGGAAGAACGGAAACAGAGTGAAGGAAACTTCAAGGAAATGATTAATTGTTTTTAGAACAAATTGTGAAGCTAGAGTTGAAAATGAGGAAGTTGAGTTCATATGTGAAAGCAATATCATTTTGGATCAATTTTAATCATGTAAAAAAGTCAAAGATAAAGAAGGTTTAGGATTTATTTGATGTAGGAGCACCCTTGGGTAATTGACAACCTTGCATCACCCAAAAATATTTCCTTTTAGTTTATCTATTTACTATTTATTTGGACACTTTGCCTATTGTTTTAGGTTATGATTGATCCAATTAACTCGTTTTCCAATGCGGTCCTTATGGCATGGTCTAGGCATCATGGAGATATTATTTCTAAATTCACACCTTGTTACAATGTTTCTAGGTGATCTTAAATTTGGTCTAGTCCTCTACTAGCTTTCCCATTCTTATGGTTAGGGTTGTGAGTTGTGGCTTGCAATGAAGATTTATGACATGTAGTGCTTAGTGGCGCATTGTCCTATGTTGTAGTACATTTGATCAACTTCTTATATGTTTACATGACAGAGTATATCTATTTGGGGTTGTTCTTGTGGATTTGGATTCTGACCTATCTATATGTAATACATTTCCTTTCTCTTGGAAATTAATGATCACATAAGATGACTTGTGGCTGGTGATCTTGCAAATAAGTAGGGTAGTCATTCTTGTTTTTAACGAGGTGAGGTGATTAGAAGGGAGAAGTATTAGATGAGAATGTAGAGAATTGGTAGAAGCAATTGGGATAACTTAAGTCTATTGAATATCATAGTTTGAGGGATGATCAATTGCGAATGTATTTGTCTTGTATGTTGACAATGGTGATGTAATATTTGCATTTGCAAGCCAACTTAATGATATTCCAGTTATATTTCTTCCTTTTATGTTCATTTATTGTTAGTTTGTTTGTGCACTTTCCTTGTGGCATCTAGACAAAAGGTTAGACATCTCCTTTGGGGGTTTTCTTCCCTTAACTGCATCAAGTAGTATTATAGTGTGGTTTTATATCATAGTAGAAAAAGTACTTGGAATCTGATGTCTTTGACTTGCATGCTTCATTATGGTGGAGTGATAGAAGTTAAGGCTATGGTCTACATCAACTAAGGCCAGTGCAAGGTAGGTAGAGAAGGATTGGTTGCTTGAAAGATTGGAGATCACACTTGTGAAGCTAGTTTTGGGGTGGTAGACGATTGAATTTACCTACAATTCTAGAAGGTTGTACAAGGAAGATTAGTTGATTTGCAAGTGGTTAGTTTTTTGGTCATCAAACAAACCTATTTACTTGAAGCAGATTGTTGGTGTTGGTAGGTTGTCAGATTGGATTATAGGAATCAACACTTATAATCATATCACTGGTAATGAATTTGAAGATTGGTGTCTTTGTAAACATACTATCTAGAAGAATGAATCCTAGAAGACTAGAGAAAATGAATAAGGATTTTAGAAATGAGATCCAAAATGGTGTGGCCAGGGCTAGAAAAAACCTTGAGATTGCATATGAATTTGAGAAAATTGCTAAAAATCTTGAGATAACTGAAGTTAAAAGTCATGTCAAGGAAGAAATATTGTTGAGAGCTATGACACAAATGGGTAAGAGTCATAGAATTGAAATTGCATGCCTTTATAATTCTTTACATCTAGAGGAATTAATAGATTATATTAATGAACTAGACAATTAATTTGAGCTTGAAGGTATTAGAGATCCACAAAGAGTTAGGTTAGCACATACTAAGTTGCAGGGTCATGTTGCCTTATGGTGGAAAGAATTGTAGAAAGATAGGGAAGATAATAGAAAATATAATATCACTAGGTGGAGAGTTATGGTTTCTAGACATAAGGCCAATTTCATACTAGAGGATAATGAACTAGAGTTTTTAAAGAGATTATGGAATTCAAAGAAATCAAACCTGGTTACCAAGAGTCATCTAAGGAGTATACAAAAGAACTTTACAAGATGGAAATCAAAACCAGATACCAAGAGTCATCTAAGGAAAAGGTGGATAAGTATGTTAATGGTTTGAGACGTAATAGTTAGGATGAGTTAGGTATGTTGAAAATTACTATGATATAGGATATCATTTATTGGTATACCTTGAAGGAAGAAGATAAGTTGAATATAAGGCAAGTTATCCCAAGGGTTAGAGATAAACTAGTTGTTTATAAGGGAAAAGGAAATAGTGAGTTTAGAGAGAATTGTTTCAAATGTGGGAATGTTGGACATAGAGCTATATAATGTTTTTTTGGTATAGAAAAAACACACATAGAAGGTTGCACAAGGAAGATTAGTGAAACATGAGAAACACAACCTAGTGGCACATGAGAAACACACATAGAAAGGTGAAGTTGTTAAAGGGGAAGTTGTACCTAAGATTGGAGAATCTTTGATGCTCAAGAAGGAACTAGAGTCTATGCAGAGAAGGCATTTGTTTTGAACTATTTATAAATGAGGATGCAAATGATGTAAACTGATAAAAAATGATGGAAGTACTGATAACCTTGTATCAAAGGAAATGGTACAAAAATTAGGGTTGAGGAGACTCAACCATCCTTTTCATTATGTGATAATTTAGTTTTAGGATGAACATATGGTGGAAGTGAAAGAACTATGTTGGTTTAATTCTAACATTGGACCCTACTAAGATGATATATTGTGTGATGTGGTTAACATGAGTGCTTGTCATGTTTTTCTAGGTAGATCTTAGTAATATGTTGTTTCTATCATCAAACATGACATAAGATTTACTTTACTTCCATTGAAGGAGGAATGAATTAAATATAAGAATCTAAGTATGATGAGAACTTATACCTTAGGATATTAGGCTTCTTTGGATCAAAAGGTGATGAATTTATAGTAGGTGACTAAAAAGCTTATTGAGGTTGTACAATGCTTGAGGAATCTGATAAATGAATGGGAACAAGTGAAACTAAAGACCGGTGACAATTGGATGATGATGTTATAATAGATGGTATCAAATGAGAAACATAATCTTGTGAGTAGAGAAAAGAACACAAACTTGTGAATGATATCAGAGGTGGAGTAAAACAACAAAAGTTGAAGCAAACAATAGTTGGTGATTGAAGAAGTGATAAAGGTCAAAACACTTAGTTTGGTAGATTGATTTGATCAAATATTGTGGGAATAATAGTAGTAAGATGCCTAATGATGGAGTGTATCCTTATGGAGTTGTGGACTTGTAGAGTTGGCATAGTCATTTTGTTCCTGATGAAGAAGATATGTGGGTCAAGAATGAACATGGGATTTATGTTGCAAATCATTTCAAAAGTTCACAAGTTCCTCTTATGGAACATCTTCTATTCATCTACGTATTTGATGCAGGAGCATCCTTGGGTCATAGACAATCTTGCATCACCCAACAATATTTTCTTTTGGTTCATCTATTTACAATTCATTTCAATAGTGCCTATTGTTTTAGGTTATGATTGATCTAGTTGGCTCATTTTTTATGCGATAATTATGGCATGGTCTAGGCACATTGAGATTCTAGCTCTAGCATTGCATATTGATCCAATGTATCTAGATGAATTTATCTTAAATTTGATGTGGTCCTAAGCTGACTTTCTTGGTCTAACAATCAGGATAGAAAGCCAAAACTTGCAATGAAGATTCATGACGTGATGCTTATTGGTGCTATGTTGTAATATAGTTAATCAACCTTCTTTATGTTCACACTTCATGATGTATCTATTTGGGGTAGTTCTTATGGATTTGGGTTTTACACAATCTATTTATTATTTATTTCCTTTGTCTTGGAAATTAATGATCATATAAGATGATTTGTTGTTGGTGATTTTGTATATAAATAAGGTCGTGTTCCTTTTTCGTAAATGGGTGAAATGATTAGTGTTGATCTCAGATTGGTTTTGACAAGTGAGTGTCAACAAACTTAAGTTCTTTACTTAGTTCAAGCCGAACAAGTAGTACATGCCGAGCACAACATGTATATTAAAGCATGCTAGGTTCATAGTTGTTGGTGTAAATACATATTTACTATTTACACTCACTTTACTTAGGTTAATGCATTATTTACTTACTTTGCATTATTTTATTATTTATTTAGGTGAGACACTTAGGATTTTGTGTACTCTCACAGAAGTACACAACTCTAATTATGCACATGGTGTCTACAACACTGGAGTTTGCATCATTCACTGAGTTGTCATGTAGACAACACAGTTATTCTCACTCCTAATTTAACACATGTTGTCTACACCACTGATTTGCATGCTACACCATTGTAGGCTTATCCTCACATCATTGCACGTACTTCCCTGTTTAATGGAGGATAACCCATATCTAGTGGACATGTGTCTGGTTGTATGACTTATAATGATGCTAACTTCTATGCATTCTAGAAGCTCTCCAAAGGCCTTTATATACAGACACTCCTAGTGTACTCTTAATGTGGCATATATGACATATTGAATGAATATATCATCATTCTGATCATACTTTCTCTATTGGTCTACTATTGTGCTTGTGTTTGAGTTCCTTGGTCTTGGGTGAATTCTAGCCTAAGCCAAATTCTTACATGGTATCAAAGCTCGGGGAGATTCTCTACACATAGCTATTTGAGACCGTGCATGCTTTAGCACCTCGACACCAATCTGAAGAATCCGTAGAAATTGGGAACCTCTAGAGCTAGATCTGACCTCACCGTTGTGTTTGAAGCATCAATTCGGTGAAGATTGACTATAAATTTGCCTATGCTGGGTGAAAGTTGATCGTGAGGCAAATTTTTTTTGCAAATCAAAAATCAGAGGCCCCGATTTGCAGTTCGAGTATGATAATTTTTAATTCTTCTCTGCATTTTAATTTTTGAACTAGTATTTTTGAATTTATTAGTTGTACTGACAGAGATTTTTTTAGCCGAACCGACCAATGACACCCCGACTCGGCTCTATAATTTTGGTGGAATATTTTGTAATTTATCACATGGTATTTTAATCGTTAGGTTCATTCAATTTTTGGCCTCTACAAATTAAATTGGGTCATACCATATTAAACCCAGTGACCAAGCACATATAATTTTCGACGTTCATTCTACACACTGACGGCCAAGCGCCAACCAGCAGCCCTCTCTACAAAATCTAGTGAGAGGCTTACAAGTTGACATCACCCCTTATCTTGGCGGCCCATTTTCATTTTAAGGTTGGACGATGTTTATTTTTAAATAGCTTACAAAGCTATTACCCCACACATGTGGGATCAAATTTTGAATTAATGTTGCCACAAAAACTCGAACTCCAACATGACTCGAATATTCTGGCGACGTGAGTTCTTTTGGCCAGTCAGTGTTGTACCTATAGGCCTTGCTACGTGATATATCCATAGAGGCCACATTGGATGCCCAATCATCACACTCACTAACACGTGGCAGTTAATAACTCCTCGATGTGACAGGTAGCAGACCCTGTGCCCTTTTACGGTCACCAGACAGTGGTCGAATAACTCTATGACACATGGCCTTTTCTAATTCGCGTATGCAAGTCCCAGTCAACATGACAACCACGTCATCGTATGACATGTAGGCACTACACACTCAGTAGTCATACCCTGCCACGTCAGATTTTTCCATATGTCCGTATAGTATGGACCGCCACATGTACCATCCATACTGCCACATCAATAGGGCACAATTTTTTGCTGATGTCATCAATTTCATGACGTTAAATTTGATGGCTATTTGACCATCATTCCAAGGCCAATTTGAACTACTGTGACAGCCATATGACTGTCAAATTTAACCCTATCTTTTGTTGATGCAACCCCTGTCTAGATCGATTTTGGTTTTTGTAGTCCGACTTCGGGAGGCCATAACTTGGACATCCAGACTCCAAATCAGGTGCAATTTTTTTTGAAATTGGGTGGAATTTCTTAAAAAATTTAGTAGTGCAACATTTTTCTGGTTTTGGTGCAAGGATTTGTTAGAATTTACATTTTTTGGTGATTGTACTTTCATAATCCTACATTTTGCAACTTCAAACACTCTGTACAAGCACATTTGGAGTCAAAAATAGTTTTATTTTTTAAAAAAGTGCATTATTTTTCATCTACTTTCCAGATCTACTATCAGATTATAGGGTTGTGTGGACAAAAGTGGCACTTTCAGCAATAGGGCCTTTCTTTGCTTTGTAATGCTTCAAAATTGTAGCACATTGTAAAGTTCCAAATTTTTAATCAATTAAGAGGTTATAACAAGCAAAATCAAAATTCCACGAAGGAAAAAATTGGGAAGTGGCCCATTGTAATCACACTACTACTAAAGTGCCCAAAGCATCTATTTTGGGGGGGTTTCTTAATTTAGTGAAAAGGGGGGGTGTTCTTCATGTTGTGTTCTCTCTTTTCTACACTTTTCTTTCATTTTCTGAATTATGGGCAACTTTAACTTTCCTAAATTAACTCCTCATAACTATGCTACATGGTCCATCAAAATGTGGTATCACTTAATGCATAATGAAGTTTCACAATATGTAGTGGTACTCTTCCTAAACTAGCAAGTGATAAAGTTTTAGCGAGTGATATTTTAGCTTGGGTAGCAATGGATAGGAAAGCCATAGGTGATATATGTTTTGGGGTAGATGATAAGATCATGTATCAAATCAAAAAGTGTTCTACATCCAAAGAAGCTTGGGATATCCTCAAAAGCCTATATGGTAAGGTGTTTGAAGAGGATGTCTTCAAAATTGAAGATGAGCTTGTCTCCTTAGATCCTAAGTCATGATTCTATATAGGATTTCATCATCATGGTGAATGAACTAAGGACAAAGCTTACTGATTATGTGAGTTCTATTAAGATGACAGACTGATCTATCTAATACATAACAAGCTGCCATCTGAGTATTCCACATTTGTATCTTCTTTTAACACCTCAAAGACTACCTTAGGGTTTGCATACAAGAAAGTCACTTTTGATGAATATGCTAATTTGTTGGATACTGAAGAAAAGAAGTTGAAATCAATAGGGATTCTCAAATCACCTCAATCTAAAGCATTGGTGGCCGACAATGAGGGTTCTCAAAATTTAGCTGGATAGTCTTCAAATAAAGGAAAGGGTAAGAAGAAGAAATGGAAGAATAAATTAGAGGATGCAAAAAAGACAACACCACAATCCAATCAACAAGGCAAGTCCTCAAATTCCAAAAAGAAAGGGGACAACAATAAGGAGTAGAAGAAGTGTGCTTATTGCAAGAAATCAGGTCATGAAGAACATGAGTGTTATCTTAAAAAGATTGATGAATTGACCAACATCATGAAGAAACATAATGTTACATTGCCTAATGCTTATAAGGATAAAGGGTCTTCTTCAGATTCAAAGGGCAAAGGGCAAGCACTCATGGCTAATTCCAACTCTTCAAAGGAATGGATATTTGACTCAGGTGCCTCATATCACATGGGTTCTTCAAAGGAGGATTTTTCTTTAATGAAGCAGTCCAAGGTACCACACATCTTCATGGGAGATGATAGCAAAATGGAAGTTGAAGGGAAAGGAAATGTGGAAATGGAAAATGGAGAGTTTCAAGATGTTCTCTATGTTCCAAACCTAAGTTCAAATCTCCTATCAATCTACCAAATCACTCACATTGGAGATGGACATAGATTGAATTCCTTCTAGACTCGGTAAAGGTGCACAGTCTAAAAGATGACTCCTTCGTTGTAATGGGGAAAGTGAATCATAACAAAAGGTTGTACTCATTTTCCCATTTTGTGCCCAAGTCTCCTTCAAAGGCCTTGTTATCTCAATCAAATTCAAACATGCAATTATGGCATGAGCAGTATGATCATCTTGACTTCCGCTACCTATCACAACTTTGAACATATAGAATGGTCAAAAGTCTACCTCAAATCAACTTTCTAAGGTTGAATGTTCATGATGGGGACACAACCCAACAACAGAATGGACACAATAGAAAAGGGAAATTATATTAACTGAGAAAATAAGCTAGTACAAACAGTGCAGAGAAAATAAACTTCAAGACATGCCCTACGGGCTTACAATAGCATAAATTTGGAGAATATTTCTCCTTTTGACACCTCCTCTCAAGCTCCAATCCGAACTGCCTTTTACAATGCCAAAAATCTCCTTAAATAGACCCCGGAGGGTTAAGGACTAGGAGTACATTCTAGAAAGTGCTAGTAGGCATCCACCGAAAAAATAGAAGGTTCCAGAAGCTGCGTTAGAAGTCGGTACAAATCTAGAAGAATCCAAAAACGGTAGCCGAACTTCCGGGAGGCATAACTTTTGAATCGTAGCTTCGATTGACGAACCGTTTACATTTTTGAAAAGCTCTTGAAGCGCTCTATATCCCTATGGAGAAGCTTCACTCGTCCTCCATTTTTTGACCCTTTTCGAGGTCATTTAATGCCCCAAACTTGACTTTGAAGCATTCTTAGGAGGTCTCCAAAATCTAAAAAACTGCAATAACTTTCAAACCGTGGGGCCTATTGACCTGATTCTTTTTCTGGAATGCTCTAAATCATGATTGCATTCATCTGGCCAATTCACACCTTCTAGTTTACTGAAATGATGGCCCAAATACATGCTCCTATTTTTTTTGAGATTTTCAAATGCACTGATAGTTGAATTATGAGAGTTGGAACCTTTATTTGAGCCAAATGGGTATCAAAAATGTAAAGACATGAAATAGAAACTAAGTCTAAGTACATTTTTTTTGGGTGACACAGGATTGCCCTTATACCTCTGGATGCTCTTGCATCAGTTCAACAGATTCAGTGGATATGCATCTAGAGGGGAATTTATAGAGAGGGAAGTCTTCAGGAGCACCAGGTGTTCTATAGATGGTTCACATGGTATTAGAAGGTCCTTTTGCATTCAAACAGGGTCGCTACATACTTAATTTTGTTGATGACTTTTCAAGATACACTTGGGTCTATTTTCTTCATAATAAGAATGAAGTGTTGGACAAGTTTCTATCCTTCAAGACTCATGTTGTAGGAAATCTAGAAAGGCTATCAAAGTTTTAAGAACGGATAATGGAAGCATGTAAATGAACAGAAGACTTAAGGACTTTTGCAGACTTGAGGGCATTGATCTTCAGACTCCACCAACATTCAATCCACATAAGATAGATGTTGCAACATTGAGGATCCAAACTCTTAAGTCTATGGCAAGTTGCATGATAAAAGCCAAGTCTCTCAATCCATCATTAGAATTCTAAACAATCTCTAGTGCCACTCACATTCTTAATCGATCTCCTCATCCAACCTTAGATGGAAAGACTCCTTTTGAGGCATGTGTTGTAGGAAACCTATTGTGACACACTTCAGAGTCTTCAACTGTCCTGCATGGGCAAATATATCTTCCAGGGGATGCAAGACACCATCATCTCAGCCTTGTACTTTTATTGGTTATGAAGATAGTGTGAAGGCATATAGACTTCTAGAGCTTGAGAGACATCAAATTTTTGTGGAGAAGGATGTATACTTTGAGGAAAGTTCACCTAGCTTGTCCTCTACTCCTTTGCACACATCATATAGTGTGGAAAATGATAGTGACTCTAGTGATAATGCTTCAACAGATTCAAACATGTGGGGTTCTATCGATAGTTGCAGCGAGAGGTCACTACATTAGTTTAGTTCACATTCATATATAGCCACAATGATAGGGCTAGCACAACAGGGTACATCTAGTCCTCCAGGTATAGGTTCAATGATAGATTTAGAGGATAGTATTGATGATTTGCCTCTTCTTCTTGATGCAGAAGCACCTTCTTCAGTTTTCATGAGGGCTCTATCCGACTCTCTTGTTCATTCTCTACATGATCAATCATCACAAGGTTGAAGTGATTGTGGATACTTATGATCAGCAGTTGTAGCAGGGTTCTTCATCAATTGCAGAGATAGACAGTTCTTTGAGACAGGTTCTTCAGCTAGTTGAGCAAGTTTCAGAGACATCACTTATCCATGGGATTCTTTCCACACACAGTAGAAGTGTCTCATTTATACCCTTGGCATTGTTTCTTCCTAAAGGGAGGAACACCATTCTACAGTCTTGGATCAACTTCTTTATCGGAGTAGTCACTATTCGACATTCTTCTTTGAGAGGGAGAGCCTATCCTATCTCTCTTCCTCTTCTCATCATTCTCTTATAGATATATTGGATGTATGTCATAATGGGGGGGTCTTGATTACTCCATCCATCCATGCATCCCTATTTATCTCTCTTTTTGGGGGAGGGTTTTTCTCATGAGATTTTCCTTCTTTCTCCACTTTATGAGAGATTGCATATCATTATGTACATGGGTACCTAATATGGCCTAGTAGCCAGGACCCATCATGCATTGCATCCTAGATTTTGTAAGCTTAAGGGCATTCCCCTAAGTTGCACTTAAGGGGGGGTGTTGGTGTAAATACATATTTACTATTTACACTTACTTAAGTTTACTTAGGTTAATGCATTATTTAATTATTTATTTAGGTGAGACACTTAGGAGTTTGTGTACTCTCACAGAAGTACGCAACTCTAATTATGCACATGGTGTCTACAACACTGTTGTTTGCATCATTCACTGAGTTGTCATGTAGACAACACAATTATTTGCACTCCTAATTTAACACATATTGTCTACACCACTGATTTGCATGCTACACCATTGTAGGCTTATCCTCACATCATCGCACTTACTTTCGTGCTTAATAGAGGATAACCCATATTTGGTGGACATATGCCTAGTTGTATGACTTATCATGATGCTGACTTCTATGCATTCTAGAAGCTATCCAGAGGCCTTTATATACAAGCACTCCTAGTGTACTCTTAATGTGGCATATATGGCATATTGAATGAATATATGATCATTCTGATCATACTCTCTCTGTTGGTCTACTATTGTGCTTGTGTTTGAGTTCCTTGGTCTTGGGTGAATTTTTGCCTAAGCCAAATTTATACAGTAGTGAGTGTTGAACCACTCATGTGTCGAGTCACTCAAGTGCCAAGCAGATAATGTACGTCGAGTAACACAAGAACCAAGCAAGCAGTGGATGCTAAGTGATACAGATGTCGAGTCATAGTAGAGAGATCAGTATATGTCGAGCATCTGAGACTTCAGGTGCTGAGTAAGACAGTTTTGACATATCTGTTTATAAAGGCACAAACAACTATGTAAACCATTTTTGAGCCAACTTAAGGTTGAATTATGAAATTTTGGAGATAAGGATGAATCTTAAGCTAGATTCCCAATGCAATTACATATAGCCAATGAAAAAATGGGAAGGTTTAAGTGAGAAAATAGATGAATCTCAGTCGTAGATTCATACCTAACCCTAAGTCACCAAAGTCTTCTTAAGGAGAACGAACCCTAAACTCTCTAGAGAGTATGTAAGGTGTTGAAGTAGAGTATGGAGAATTTTACATGCATAAATAACACATTCATGGTGGCTAAGGAGTTATGATCTGAGACTACATTACAGAATCAGTTAGAGCAGAATAGAGGAAAGAAGATAGCATACAAAAAAGAGATATTTGATCAAGAAGGATAAAAAAGACAATTGTTTAGAGGTGATTTGTCATCACGAAAATAAGTGCTAACCATAGGATCAATGCTGAGACATTCTAACAAGTGATTTCAATCAAAATCTCTTAACATAGTAGTCCCAGCAAGCTGTATTGAAATCCTCTAACAAGGTGCTTACTTAATTGTGAGTTAAAGTCCTTTAGCAAGACACACTTCTAATAGGGTGTTGAAATCCTTTAATAGGGTGAGACCTAATAGTCTTTTTAAGCCTTTAATAGGGCAAACCTTTCATAGGGTAGATCATGTTTCATGGTCAAAACATTGTAACCTTCATTGGATACACATTATTACTGCAGTAGTGAGGATTTGTGGGTGTCATCCCCATCCCAGTTTTACCTTCTCACTTGGAGAGTTTCTGGGTAATCATATCTAGTGTCATATGTGTGTAAATGTTTACTTGCTTACATATTTTAGATGTACATGCTTTACATGTTATTTTAGTTTACACATTGAATGTATGAGATGGATGAGTGGTGAAATTTTTATAGGTCCAAGTTTAAACTACTAATTCACCCCCCCACCCCGCAAGTTTACCTTTCCTATCGTAATTCCAACAATTGGTATCAAAGCCTTGTTATCTAAAAGAGAAGCTTTGTAACTTTGAGGAAAGATCTTCAAATGGAAGTCTACAAGTTGGGAAAGACTATTGAGAATCAGGAGATTGAAAAACTGAATGAAGCAAGAGAAGAACTAAATAAATCCTTGAAGAGAAGGAAAGAAATTGCTATTGTAGAGAATGACACACAATACAAAGAGATAGACACTCCTAAGCTATTTGTAGATGGAGACTCCAATGAATTTGATGCAATAGTTGTAGATCTAATGGAAAAGAATAGAGCCCAAGTTGAGGAAATCAGAAATCTCAAGTTAGAGAAAGAATCACAAGCCATACTACTATATGAGGTGAGTGAATAGAAGAAGAAAGCTATGGAAGAAAAAGCCATGATTGAAGATGATAAAAGAATTTTGGCCAAAAGACTGGAAGATAAGTCAATAGAACTAATCAAGATCTCCAACATGCAATTGGATACTCTAAGTCAAATGATGAATGCCAACTATGAATTGAATGTTAAGGACATTGAGATAACTACATTGAAGTTGTAGAATGAACAATTGAAAAGTGACCTAAAAAGGGAAAATGAGTTTGCTGAAAGTTTCAATAAACCAAGTGAAGCCATCAAATACTTTGAGAAATTATTGAGATCTCCTAGGTCCAATAATGACACATCTAGACCATGATTCACAAGCACTAAAGAAGGAAAGTCATCCAAAAGTGCAAAAGAAAGGAGCAATAGATTGTCATAATTGTGGTAAGAAAGGACATATTGCTAATGTGTGTAGGAGCAAGACTGAAAATCAGAATGTGAAGCATAAGAGCATGGTTCATTGTCAAAAGTACAACAAACAAGGTCATCAAGCACATGAATATAGAACCAAGACCATGCACACACAAAGATTTGAAGGATATTGTTATAACTGTCAGAAGTATGGACATAGAGCTTTTGAGTGCAGATCCAAACCCATGTGGTCATCAAACAAGAAAACGAAGGTAAGGAACAATAGATTATAATACAAAATATAGCTTTCATTATTGTCAAGAATATGGAAATGTTCCCAAGAATTGTATTAGGACACAATTTAGAGGTGACTACAAGAGGTGGTTGAGTCAAACCACATGATCTAGTTGTTTGAAGACTGGTCACATTAGTAAGTATTTCTTAACAAGGTCAAAGGCACCAAGTTATGAATTTGACAAAGGAAAAGGCAAGACAGATTTTGAAAATGTCAGAAATGAAATGAACAAGACATGGAAGAAGAAAGATGATTGCATCACATCTAATGGAAAAGGGATCACTTCACCTAATGGGTTAGATGATCACACCTCATCAAACTAGGCAATCAAAAGGTATGTAGGACTAATATTTAAAAGGTTATATAATTCATTAGTTCCAAAGGATTTAGTACTGAAAAAATTACATTAGCATGAACAAAGATGCAAAATATTGTTAGGAATTCAAAGAATTTTTTTAAGTTTTTCATGTTACTGCCAAGCATGAAATATTTCCTATGTGCACTGAGTAAATGATAGATGATGCTAAGATATTAGACTAGCTAGTTGATGTCAAGCTTTTAATGGATGTTGAGTGAATGGAATGTTAATGGCTATTGAGTGAGCCTGAAATTGGTTGATGTCGAGCTTACAACTATGTAAGCACTCAAAATTTATTGTAGGGTTTTCAAAGGGTATTTGATCAATTTTTGACTCATTTTTCATCATTTCAAAATCAAGAAAGAGCAAGGAGAGTAAGAAGGCGATCTAGAAATCCATTCAAAGCAGTTGTAGAAGATTTTAGCAATGATTCTACACCAATTCATCAGATCTTATAAGGTATTTATAGAGAGCCAAGCTATGTAGTTTATATTTTCCTAAACCCTATTTTTGCACAATGGCTTCTAGTTCAAAAAATATTGAGGGAAAGGAGGTTTTGAATGTCCAAATAGTTAGTAACAAAGTTAAGCAACCAATTTTAAAAGCTATTCCTGATATTTCTTACAAGCAAGACCCTTCTAATGCATTGCCCATGATACCGCCAAATGTTTTAATGGTGCAAGATATAAGAAAATGTTATAATTTCAAAATTAGTAGCATTAGTGACATGGAGATCAGGGAAGCATACAATAGATTATGTGAGAATGGTGTGTTGAAAGAAGAATTCAAAATTGTTGAGAGGGAAGGGTTAAATTGTGCCCTAGATTTCCCAAATGTATTCAAGACCGAATGGATTAGGATAATGCTTAGTAGAATTCATGATAGTTCATTATGGCTAGATAATGGACCTATCAAAATAACCAAGAGGATAATTCATAGGGTTACTAGTTATCCAACCCTGGATTGGCCCAAGACACTAAGAAGTGATTCAAAGGAATTGATTGTTGGAGCTGTATGGAACAAGTGAGGCATGACAATTGATACAATTATTGATCCTTTGATAGAGTTTTAAGTAAGCATTATTTCACACAAGTTTTACTAATCTAGTAGATTGATTAGTGTGCCCTATATAGCTATAGAGGTGGGATATAATTTTTTAAAGAAAGATCACACATATGATCTAGTAGAGTTACAACTATAATGACTGGTTGAGAATTTAGGAAAAATAAGAGGAACTAAGAGTACACAATGTAAATTTGATTCTATATTGATATGCATATTCTTTTATGTCCAAAACACTTTCCCCACATTTGGCACAATTGCATGGAAAACCAACAAATTAGTAACAGTGCAAATTGGTGAATATATTGAGCAATTAGGTGAGAATTTTGAATCTATGATGACAAGATACTTTGAGGACTTCAAGCAGTCAATGAAGAAGAGGTTGAGAATACCAGTGTCACTAGTAGAGAAACACTATGAGGATGTATGTTTTCTAGTGGATGTTGATTATACTTTTGTACAAGCTGCTACACCAAGGGTGAGATGGCTGAGGCTATTTGGATATGAAATAAATGTAGATGAACCCTCTAAAGCTATAACGACTTTATTGGTAGAAGAGGTGGATAAAAATGCTAAGGCATTTGGAAACTATGAAATGACAAAGTCCAAAATCACCATGGAACTGAAGACTGCCTCAGTTATCAAGAAGGAAGATAGGCTGGTGAAGAAATTGAAGGCCAAATTCAATGAAGGTTGGAAGTAGGGGGAATAAGAAGAAGACGAGGATGAAGAGGAAGAAGGCTCTCAGGCACAAGCACCACTTTCACTTACTCAAGGAATGGGAGAAGACCAAGAAGAGGAGGAGATTAAAGTTACTAAAGGTGCCAAGGGAGAAGAAGCTGAGGAAGCACCTACTCCCACATAAAAAAAGAAGAGGAAGGCTAAGGCACAACTAGTAACAAAAGCTAAGAAGGTAGCTAATTTGAGTCAACCCAAACCAACTAGACCTATTACAAGGGCTAGAGCATGTGCAACTACACAAAAGCCTCAAGAAAAGAAAAAACCTATAGAATGGGGAGGTCAAGTGCAGAAAAAACCAAGAAGGAAATATGTGGTACAAGCAGAATCAGATGAGGAGAAAATAGAGTCAGATGACAACAACCAATTTAAGGTGGTGAGTCACAATCCCCTATTAGATCTTGAGAATCTCTGTTAAAATATTAAGAATAGTGCAGATTTATCAGGGTTCACTCATGTAGATTTTTACTATCTTGGTAAAGTTGAAAAGGATGAAGTGGAGGAATCCATATATGCCATGATGGTAAAATTCAAGACTGTCGCACTAGAGATTGCCAACTCAATGCCAAAGAGTTTATATGATAGAGTTGAGAAAAAATTGCACTATTGTCTGAACTTGGAGAGACAAATAAGAGAGACCTCACTTGCACAAGTGATGCCTAAACTAAGGGTCAAATTTCTAAGGCTATGAAGAAGTATGCAGTTAGGTTTACACCTAAATATAGAGCCTTCATAATTTTGCAAAAAAATATTGAGGATGTAGTTAAGAAGTCCACACAGATGTAGAAACTTACTTATGGGTTGACTATAGTCAAGGAAGGTGAGCCAGAACCCATTGAAGTGAAGAATGATGAAGAAGATGATAAGAATGAAGGTACTATTGAGGGAGGAATAGAAATGCATATAGATGACAAGGCAACAACTGAGGTAGAGTAGCATAAAGAACAAAGTGTGCAAGACACACAATTTCCTAGTGTTAGCCCCCAACATGTAACAAGTGAAAATACTAAAAGAATAATAGTGAAGGATGTCTCTGATGTCATAGCTTAGAACATCAATCCCCTTATAGAGGAATATCTCAAGAAGATACTAGATCAATCCACACTACAGGAAAAACTTTGTGATAGTCCTATACTAGTCAGTGTGGATGAATTGCATAAATCAGTGATTAAAACAACAAGGGTAGAGGTGAATCCACAAGAACCACCTTCTATCATCCCTCAAGTCACTCAAGTGCAACCTTTGGTCAAAATAACAGAAGATAAATATGAAAAGGTCGATACAATTAAAGGATATAGTGGAAACACAAGTTACTACTAAAGAACAACAAGAAATAGGTTAGATATAGTTATCTAAACCTACAACACAAGATCAAAGTGCATCACAAGTCATTGTGGAAGTCAAGGGCAAGATTGAAGAGATAGAGTTGACACCTAGAATGAAGGAGCAAGCAGCTATACAAGCCCTAGTAACCTTACCAGCATTTGGCACTCCTTCCACTCAAACTCTTCATAAGCCGAGCATAGATGCAACACTGTTACAGATCTTAGTGCTAAGCTTGAATTCATCAAAGGATGAAGAAGTCATACAATATGGAGATGTGAGCCTTGATGAAGAAATTGTTCTACCCAAGTATGATTATGATACAATGGCTATAGAATAGACGGGCATACTCCAACAGACCCTAGCAAGGAAGAAGAATTAGGAAATTCTTAGAAGGGAGCACAAGTAGAAGTAAACACTACAGGATATTAAAGACATCTTTTTAGTTGCATTTAGTCTGCTAACTCCAAATGAGACCAAGCCACTAATTAAAAAATCACAAACATAGTAGAGAAGGTTAGTGATGCAGACCTAGATACAAATGCTAAGTTATTAGAATGGTTAGAAAAGAAATTTCATAGCAAAGTGAATGAAAAGATATTAGGTGACATAGCACTTACACAAGTTGCATTGGCAACTAAGGTTGAGGGTGTGAAGAAGGTACTTGAGAATATATTCTCATTGTGCACTAAATTGTGTAATCCAACACTCTTCACCCAAGAAACCAGAAGTCACATTTTAAGCTTGGAGAGCCAAATCAATTCATTAGGTGAAAAACTATCTATGAATCTAGCTCAAAGTGAAAAACACTTTAGAACATTGCAACAAATGCAAAGTCAGTTAGTTGCATTGTCATTAAATGAGGCCAATATAAGGGCCAAACTAATTAGCATCTAGACTGCTCTAAACCTTCATATGGAAATTTTTCACAAGGAACTAGGCTATGCCAAAATCTTAATGAAGAAAGACCCGAATCTTTCTACACTAGATGTTCTAGCCCACCTTGTTGCCGAGCTAGCTATCCAAATCAAGTCTTTGGATGTACTATGTGAGAATTCAGATGTAGCTCTGAAGATAAACCTAGATGTCCATAAATATTTTTTGGACAAACACACTATAAGTGTATAGCCCATTGACATAAGTGTCAAAAAGGGGGAGAATAAGATAATGGGGGAGAGTAAGAAAAAGGGAGATATAAGGAGAGTATGAGAAAGGGGGAGTAATAAAGAGAGAGAAAAATATAGATAAAGCTAAGGGGGAGCAGACACAAAACAACATGAAATCAAAGAGTATTAGTTGAGTCATATTTATTTAGCAAGAGTACATAATTTTGGATATAGAATAAACTTATTAACAGGGGGAGTTATTAGATTTTGAGTTATCTAAGGTGTTACAAAATTTCACAATTTTGAAGTTTTGTATATAAGCTGAGTTAGAGATATGTTATGCTCATGATATTAAGGATATTAATGCATACTCAAGTGTTTTTGACACTCATGTAAAAGGGGGAGATTGTTGATCTCAGATTGGTTTTGACAAGTGAGTGTCAACACACCTAAGTTATTTACTTAGTTCAAGTTGAACAAGTAGTACATGCCGAGCACAACATGTATATTATAACATACCGAGTTCATAGTGAATGTTGAGCCACTCATGTCCCGAGTCACTCAAGTGCTAAGAAAATAGTGTATGCCAAGTGATAGAGGAGCCAAGCAAGTAGTGGATGCCAAGTGATATAGATGCTAAGTCACAACAGAGAGATTAGTATATGTTGAGCATCTATTTGTAAAGGCAAAAACAACTATGTAAACTATTTTTGAGCCAAATTAAGGTTGAATTATGATATTTTGGAGATAAGGATGAATCTTAAGTTGGATTCCCAATGCAATTACATTCAACCAATCAGAAAATGGGAAGGTTTAAGTAGCAAAATGGATGAATCTCAGCTATAGATTCATATCTAACCCTAAGTGACCAAAGTCTTCTTAAGGAGAGCAAACCCTAAACTCTCTAGTGAGTATGTAAGGTATTGAAGTAGAGTATGGAGAAGTTTGCATGCAAAAATAGAGCATTCATAGTGGCTAAGGAGTTATGATCTAAGACTACGTTGTAGAATCAGTTAGAGCAGAACAGAGGAAAGAAGATAACATATAGCAAAGAGATATTTGATCATAACTTAGTCAAAATCTCTTAAAAGAGTAGTCCTAGCAGGCTATATTGAAATCCTCTAACAAGGTGCTTACTTAATTTTGAGTGAAGATCCTTTAGCAAGACACACTTCTAACAGGGTATTGAAATCCTTTAATAGGGTGAGACCTAACAATCTTTGTAAGCCTTTAACAGGGTAGACCTTTTACAGTGTAGATCATGTTTCATGGTCAAAACATTGTAACTTTCATTGGATATACTTTATTACTGTAGTAGTGAAAATTTGTGGGTGTCATCCCCTCCCAATTTTACCTTCTCACTTGGACAGTTTTTGGGTAATCATAAATGGTGTCATATGTGTGTGAATGTTTACTTGTTTACATGTTTTAGATGTGCATGTTTTACATGTTATTTTAGTTTAAACATTGAATGTATAAGATGGATGTACTTGTGAAATTTTGAAATTTTTTCTCTTTCACAACTCATTTATCAATACACTTACAAAATAGCAACTTGCTTCAAGGAAACATAAAACCTAGTTAAGGAAACTCATGGAATGACAATATGCATAAATAGTGTAGTTATCATGGAATAAGACATGTTTTGCAGACCATTTTGCATTGGTAAATTTTGGTCAAAAGGGTCTTTGAGTTTCTAGTAGGTCACATATGTCCTAGGAGTATTCCTTAAATTATTTTAGTAAAATTTGACAAGTTAAGTTGGTTGCAAAGTTGCAATAGTTATCATTTTGCAACTTTGCAACTTTTGGAAGTTGAACATTCAACTTCATCCAAAATGTTTGGGAAGTGCAAAATAATACTTTGGGAAGTTTTAATGAGTCAATACAAGACAATTTGTTTGATTTACAAAAGTTAGAGTATGTACTTGAAAAGTTAAGTTGTTGGTAATAAACACTCTCTCAGTTTTCTGCAATGTGAGTGTAATCTGAGTTGTTGTTAGAGTATATGGATTGATAATGTCATGTCCTCATTTTATGATAGAATTTTAAAAATAATTAGTAATACAATATTAATAAATATATAATGATAGTAAAATCATTAAAAAATAAAATAAAATAATAATTAAATATGTAGTCTATTATCAATAAAATAATATTTAATATAAGATTTAAAATAATTAAATAATAATAAAATTACAATGAATGAATAAATAAAATTAAATACAAGAGAGAATACAATAAAAAGTATGTTCCCTTTCTAAATAGGATTTAATAATAATTGATAATAAACACAAATAATAATAATAATATAGAATAATATTAATTAAAAAAAATACTAAAAATTCAAGAGACATGCAATAACTTAGAGACACAACTCTTTCAAATTAAGATATAAAAGGAATTTAAAAGAATAAAAAGGAAGAGGAGAAGAGAGGATTTATAGATGGACTAATGGAAGAGGAAACGAATGAGAGGAATCCAAGAAAGTGGCTTCTTTTGAATGCTTGCAATGATGAAAGGATGTGACTCTTTGAAAGGGTTGTCATTATGAATGGTTGTCACTTTTTGAAAATGATGTAGTTAGGAAATGTTATGATTTTTTGAAAGGATTGTGATTATGAAGGATTGTGATTTTTTTAGAGAAATGTATAAAAAGATTTATAAATTACCATTGAATACGAAACACACAAAGAGAATGACATCAAAGGAGGATTAAATTAATACATGGGCATCGAACATAATAAAAGGAGGAACAAATTAATAACATCATCAAATATTAAGAACAAAATTAAATTCTTATGTTATTGATTTGAGAATAGAATCAATAATATCTATTAAATATAATGTATAATATTATTATCATTAGTATGAATAATTATTTATTTCCAATATTATTATTACTTTATATTTAAGGAGGAGAGTCTTGGAGCCAATCAACAAGAGACTTGAGTAAATTCAAACTATTTGGATGTTCCCAAAATAGGGTGTGAATCAACGACCCTGAGTGTTGTAAGGAATTGTATGAAGAAAGGCTTAAGGGCTTGGATTTGCAAACTTTAAGGGAATAACTATTGAGGATTGGTATCTAAGAGACCTGATTGCAAATGAAGCTTCCTTCTTAAATCCAAAAGTAATTTTTAACATTATCATTATCTAGTTTATGTTAGGAGTATAATATTACTAAGGAGAGAATTGCATAAATCCAAGCTAATGGATCTATATTTGCCAAATGGCTAATCTCATGCATTGGGGACCCTAGATTTGGTGAATATTTTGGCACATTTTGGGTGGTGATGTCACCCATAATTTATGAATACTGGTCGCATGCTCATACCAATTGCCAATACTGATACATAATCATTTTTATTTTGACAACCACTTTGTCAATGGAATCTAATCTTTCCACGTGGTAAATTGAATATTTTCACCCACAATTTTTGGGGCATGTCTTAATAGATGGTCATATTCACCAATCTATGGTAAAACTTTAAGTTGGGTTATATGCAAATTACATATATTTGGCAAGTGTCTCTATTCTGGAGACTTTCTAAGGAACTTTTTATCCTTCTAATCTTTGTCTTGAAATAGATTATATTGTGGACAAGTGTCATTATTTTGGAAACTTTCTCTAAAAGTTGTTGTACTTTAACTTTTTAGCCCAAAATGGGATTTAGACCATTGATTTAGGATCATCTAATGGTCATTAAAAAGGGTTATTGTATCTTGGGTGATATAAATTTATGGTTTCTATATATTTTTACTTTTGGTCACAATTTTTTGAAATAATTAAAGATTCGCTACGGTTTTCCAAAATTCTCATACAACGGGAAAAAATCACCAATGAAATTAAAAATTTTCCTATTTTGAAAAAAAAATAGCCAATTCAAATTATTTTTTTCCCCCTTAATTAATATTGGATTCACCATGATTTTATATATTTTTCCAAAGTGGGGTTTCTTAAAGTTATCCTTGGATAGCGGTCAAGGAGCCATAAGACTTCAAGATGTGGACTTGAACCTATAAAATTTGAGGGGGTCTATAGCTGGTGTCTAGGCAACTTGGATTGCATCTATATCCTCCATCTGTAAATTCAAATAATAATATCATTGACTAATTAAAATTATTGTTGTGACCATATTCTTAAGACTTATATACATTATAATTTTCTTAATAAGTATCAACCACAATCAACCCAAAAATGGGACATTACAAATAAAACAACGTTGAAAAGTGTGAAAAGGTGGAGATATGTATCAACTTCATTTTAATCTAATTTGGTGAATTTTAGTTATTTTTTGATTGCTCAATAAGTCCAAATTCTATTACAAACTGTGAAACTCTCTTTTTATTAGAATTTGGAAGGAATGTGACCTTTTACTTGATTTCCCACCATAGGAATTTTATGGCTATTTGGGAAATGCAAGTAGAAGGGGTATATTTTAATTTTGTTTTGATTTCATGCATAAATTTGTTGGCATGGAGGAGAAGAAACCATCCCAAGTCAGACATCATCATATGATTGACCTATCAAGCTATTTAAATTGAGTTGTTGAGATATAATCTAGGTCATTAGGCAGAAGATGATTGGTAAAAAATAATTAGTATGTTAGGACAAACCTTCTATAGGGGTTTTATTGAAGAGAGGAATTGATTGTCTTATAGTTTCTTAAGGATTAAGACTTAATTGGGCCTAAATATTTAATAGGACCAGTGAACCATTTTGTTATTATGCTTGAGTTCTAGGACTTGAGACTTTGGGGATTAATAAAGTTCAAAAAATGATATCACAAACTATAGTAATTTTGGCAAGTCCTTTGGAGGTTAGTGGGATTGTTCCTAGAATACTAGTTAGGTCAACCTAATTCCCCGTTAGGTCCGTTAATGGTATTTTTTCTCATAAGTTTGAATTGTCTGAAATGTGTTGCAGAAAAGCCTTAGACAAGTGAGTTTATGATGTTGGAAGGTTTGTGGGTTGTGTATACATGATTCAGTAATGGAATTAAGTTTGATGGGTGTAAGATTAGACCTAGCCTCGCATGGGGAATCTAATAGAAAGTTGATGAAACATATAGGTGTTACTAGGGTTTTGGAATAGGGTAAACTTTAAGAAACCCCCCTCCAAAAAAAGATATAAATTATTGACTAATCTTTCATTATTTTGAAAAATAATTTTTTTAAATTGATGAATCTCTAAATTTTTTTAATTTTAAATATTATTTACATTTGTGATTATTTTGGAATCATAATTTTTGAGTAGAAAATATTGGCGAATCTCAATAATAATAGGAAGTTTGCTAATCATCATGGAATATTACAAATCAAAATTGAACATGTTTTATCTCATGGAAATTCTGACCATAATTACATTATATTCTAAATCAATGGTGAAAACTAAATGTTGGTAATATGTCCCTAAAGTAACTAATAATTATGATAATAATTGGTATTAATTTTAATTTTTTCTATAATATATAATATTTAGGGGAATCAAATCTAATCATGTATGAAATATTGTGGCGAATCTTTGAGTTTAGTTTTTTTATTAAAATAAATTGTTGAGCAATTTAAAATATTTTAGAACTAAATTTAATAAAAATGTGGCGATTTAGGTTGCATTAAATCTTAATTTATTAGCCAAATTACTGGCAAAAAATTTCTAAAATCCACAAAATTATGAATATTCACCACTAAAAAACACCCTATTTTGGAATAGTTAGTGTTGGGCATGAGTGCATGATTCTATAGATCTACATAATATTGGCATCTGAGAAAGGGGATTTGGGAAAGAAAAGTTTATGTTAGGTGATAACGAATATATTTTTGACAATATTGTTGATTGATGGAAGTATAAACAAGATACTAAGAGGGGGGGGGGAGTGAATCAAAAACTTAAGAACTTTTACTTTTTAAAAATTCATTCACACATTCACTAGTTAACTTGTGCATGTAAAACTTGTAATAATAAACTTGCAATAACATGTAAATATGATCAATCACATGCATGAAAATAAACACATAAAACAATATTTTTTACCCTAAAACCCTCCAAGGTGAAGGTAAAACTGGGGTGGGGATGACACCCACAAATCTTCACTTGTACAGTAATAAAGTTAACCTGTTGGGGTTACAATGTTTGATTATAATATATGATCTACCTTGTGAGGGCTCTTCCTTGTTACAAGCATTTGAGATTTCTAGGTCTCACCTTGTTAGAGGATTTATCACTTACAATAAAGTAAGGACTCTATTAAGAGATTTACAAAGATCTGTTATGACCACTACGTTAATAGATTTACCTTGATTCAAGTTGGTTAGAATTGATTCAGTGCTTGACTCTCAGTATGCTCTATAAGCTAATTTTGAGTCTTCTCCTTGCTATCTGATCCTCTCTTCTAAACTAATAATACTTTTCTTTCCCTTCTACGATTAAGTTACTTTCTATGTTAAGAGATAATATAACACTTCCACTAACTTCTAATCAGATCTTGATCTTTCACTTCACTATTCACATATTTCTCCTTGTTCACATACACACTCTTCTCTTTTTATCTCCACTTTCATACTCTTTTGATCTAGGTTAAGATCTTCTCTATTTAAAGAGTTTCGTAAAGAGTTTTCTAATTGCTTCCATAATTAGTCTCTCCATCTGAATCATTGGTCACAAAACATAGGGATTTGTGATCCACATCATTAAAGTATAAAACTCTATAAAAACCTCTACATATATTAAATGTTCCTTCCATGTCATCTTGAAAATGATTTACCTCAAAATTGCTATCATTCTTGACTTTCATCTAAACTTTGAATTGCTTGGCCTTTACTATTTTCTGATAATTGGCATTGTTGTTTCTCAGCTTGTATTGTGCTTGACATATACTATGTAACTTAGCACTTGTATTCTTGAATTGGTTGGTTGATGTTGAGCTTGGCTTGTGTAGAAAATATTAGGTGACCGTACACTTACTCAGCTCTCGTAGAGTTTGGTACATACATGCTTATGTACATGACTCGGCCTATATAGAGTAACTCGGTCATAGTGATGATTGTTTGACTCTACCTTGAAAATGACTAAGTGTTTGACACTAATAGACAACAATAGTTAGAGATATGAACAATCTCCCCCTTTGACATTAGTGGAATTTTTTTTTTTTTCATATTTACATCATTACAAATATAATATGATATTGAGCTCTCCCCCTAAGTCTTATGACTTATGCCAAAAAGAAACATGAATAAACAATGTAAAATGAATATGACAACAAATTCATTTCCCCTTCAAAAAATCTATTTCCCCTTTTTTTTGAACACTTATTTCACAAATGTTGGGTTGAATGTGTGGAAGAAAACCATATTTATCAATGAATGTCTTATGAACTCGGGTAATCATGGGCAGTGCATGATCCCATGTGGTTCTTGATCCTTCCAAAATGTGAATCTACAACTGTAACCTTTCAACTAAGTTAATTAAGCTATCAACCAATAAAAGATTGTGATCTTCTTTGATAATATCCTAGGATGATTGCATCTCCCTTTGCATGACCTTTAAGTGATATATCAACGTTGCTTGAATAGAGTTCAATTTAGATCTCATGTTGCTGTCATTTGTCTGAAGCTTAGGAAATGTACCTTGACCATTCAGTAAATTATTGTAATGATCAATACTAAATCTTTCTTACTATGAAATAATGTTGTTGGATCTCTTTATCTTGGCTTGAATCTAGTGTATTTGTGCCTGAATACCATTTGTGGATCTTGCCATGTCTAGCAAAATGTTGTATAACTATTGTACTTTCTATATAAGTTCTATTTCATAACCTATACACACTCTTGCAATTGCACCTTTTTCTCTGCAATGGTTATGGAAAGTTTATCCACAACCTTATTCTTGAATCTTCTAGTTGACTAATCCATCAATTTCTCATTTGGTTCCATATTACCAACATCTACTTGTTCAAAAATATTTACAAGCTCAGTAATGACTGGGGCTTCTTCATCAAAACTTTAAATATAAAAAGTATCAACAAAATTGTTTTTCACATCATAAAGTACCTTCTTTTGTTTATGCTCTCTCCTTAACTCTTCTTTCCATTTCTTTTTCACACAAATCTCTTTTAACAAAATTGTTTGTTCTACATTGAGATTTGCCAAATCTAATTGTGGCAACAATTATTTTATTTAGAATGACTTCAATATCTAGTGAACTATCCTTTATTTCTTTTCCTCTTCTACTTGGTGAAGGAGTGTTACTTCTTGACACTACTTTGGGATTGGGTGAGAGAGTTTCACTACTCGATCATGCTGGTGCATCAGTTCTCGAGACAACAATGGTCACACTCGGTTCAACTCTTCTTATCTCTTTACTTTCCTCAATTTGAGGTGCTGAAATAGTTTGACTATCTAAACTTGTGTCTTTTTCCTTGGTTCCTATCTTTGTACCAATGAGCCTTAAATCGCTTAGCCTCTAGAGTGTCAGTGGTGTTGTCATATATCGGTGACATGCTTCCTTACGGACTCAACACACCTAAAATTTCTCCACTGCTATAATTATCTTCTATAGTCATAGTTTTAGTTCCTTTCTCTTTCTCTTCTCCCTTGGTTGATAGCCCAATAATGCTTTTCCAAAGCAATTCATCCTATAGTGCTACAAATTCCATTTTATTCTATAAAATAAAAAAATTCTATACTTAGGAACAAATCTAATGCTATACTTTGCCAATAATGTTTCGTATTGATCTTGGGATAGATTAGGCATGATTTTGACTAAGGTGTTATCCTTATCTTTTTCTCTTCTTCTTCTGTCTACTACCATCTTCTTTTCAATCTTTCATATAAGTCTTTGGGTATATTTTTATCAATTTCACTAGGAGCTATCTTATGATTAGCAATCATATCTACCATAGCCTCCTTTTTGGTTCTATCAATATTATCCAATATATCATATTTTAAAAATATAAAGCTAGATAATCCTAAAGATCTTCTTAGATTTGCACATACCTCTTCAATAGATTTAGATTTCCCTTTGAGTGGTCCTTTGACTAATCTCCTTCTCTTAGGTTTAGGTACACTTAGCTCAGTAGTCTCTAATATTTTATGTTTTGCAATATGCTCTGCATTAGCAATGACCCTGGTTCTTGGCTTAGTTAGTGGTGGAGGAGAGAGGGGTGTCACCACTGGCTTCTTCTTAGTTCTAATAGAGTTCTATCTAATAAAGAACATATCAAGTGAATTTAAACTTGATACCAGGAAACAAAGACATGAACAAGCCTAAGGATGGGCCAAATCCTATATTTAGCAGGGGTAAATCTTAGTTCCAGACCAACATTAATAAAGTCATCATAACTCACTTCACTTTAGGCTCTGCTAATCCAAGGTAGGCAAACCTAAGGGATTTATACTATTAACTTGATATTCTTTTTTGCAAGATTATTCCCTGTTAGCAGAAATGGTCAATATTCTTCTATAACTTGCTAACAAACTTTCTCAACTGCAATAGCCAATTACAACTAAAGAAAGTAACAAAAAATAAGCAATTACCAACTTTTATCTCTTCAAAACATAAAAGGTAAATTTATTTGTTGTTGTGAATGTCTTGTAGTTAAATAAATGATCAGTGTAACCTTGAACTTTGAAATGGATTAGTGCCTTATCCAATGGGATATAGAGTCAAAGATTAGCAAACTTGGACCTTTTTAATCAACTTGTGATTAAGAGTGTCAACATTAAACTTTAAGTTTCATTCTAATTCTCATCCTTTTCATAAACCCTAAACCTTATCAATTACAAAAAGCAATTATCCAATTCTTTAAATTAGCAGCAATCAATAAGAAATATACAATCTTGAATTGCATTAAACTGAAGGAAAACTTGTTCATTTAGTCCCAAGGCTACAAATATTTGAAAAAGAGACAAAACCTTAAAGATAATGATAATCAAGCATAAATCCTTCTTGTTTAAATCTCAATGCTACTAATAAAACTCATAATATGACACAGAGACACAACCTTTAGTCCCAAAATGTTTGCATTTTGTATTCAAGTATGGATATAGATGAACTAATTCAAATGATGATCGAACACATGGATGGACTGCAAAATAATACATGACATATGTGAAAAATTCTATAGACAACCTACCTCTACTTCTCATCTTGGAACTCCGAATATAGGATTGAAACGAGCCATAGATGAGAGGAGGATACATGTCACAAATTTAATGGATACAAAAAATTCTAGAAGATGGGAACAATAAATTATATAGAACATTCTTCCAAAATATTGATAAGAAAAGATAAGTAGTTGAGATGGTCGAAAAACATTTATATTGGGCCTTTGATCTTTTCTTCCCCTTGTACTTTATCTGCCTTGTTTACAAAATATCTTAGCTACCTCCTACCAACAAAGCTTTAATTTTTCCTAATGCTTCCCATACATATATTTCTCTCTTGGTGAGCTATTCTGTAGTTTTTACTTCTTGTAAGTCTTGAGTGGCTTTATTCCACCTGGCATCCTGTTGGAATATTCAAATATGGAGAGAGTACTTATGAGAGGGGGGGTGAATCATAAGTATCCCATTTTATCCAATAAAACTTTTAATTGAAAGTAAAATGCATGCGTGTAAATACATCAAATACACTTGAAACTAAACACATGCATCAATAACTCATAACACTAGAATTTTGGTAACCCAGAAACCCTCCAGGAATAAGAAGGTAAAACTGGGGTGGGGATGATACCTACAAAAATTACTGCAGCAATATTGTTCAACCACTTCTAATGGTCTGCCCTGTTAAAGGCCCGCCTTGTTAAAAGCTTTACATTGTGTCAATAGTGACCTGGTTAGAGGATTTCAAACACTTAACATGAAGTGTTACCCTGTTAAAGGATTTAATCACCTAATTAAGGATTTATCGAAATAGTTGTTAAGCTAACCTATCACCATAGGATTTTCATTCTAATACAATTTCTAGAGAGTATTAGGTACAATAAACTTGACTGATTACAATCCTTGATTGCTGAATGTAGGCACTTGTTCTACTTTCTCTGACTTGGATCTTTTTTGTGATCTGATAATCCTCGCTTCTGAAAATAAAATTCCTTGTGAATCCTTGTATTTCTTCTCACACCTCTCGTCTCTTTTACAATGAAATTTTGTCTTCCTTATAAAGACATTTGAGAATTTAGGGTTAGGTATGGATCTACGATCCACATTCAATCTTCATTGTCCACTCAATACTTATCTTTTGCTGATTGGTTGCATGCCTTCATCATTTTTCTTATTGGTTGCATGAAAATTGCATAGGAAAAATAAAAGATTCGATCTCATCATTAAATCCTTGGAGATTTACCTTATGTCGACTGTAAAAACTGTTTGCATCATAGTTTGTGCAATTTCAAACTCTTATGTTGATCTACTGAGTTACTCGGCTCCTGAAGTATTGCTGATACTCGACACATGCTATTTCCTGGATAGCTCAACACTTTAACAAAATTGTATCACTCGACACCTGTTAACACTCAACACTTATACTTCGCTCGGTATCTGATCTTCACTTGGTATTTGATCTTCACTCGATATCTGATCTTCACTCGATATCTGATCTTCACTTGGTATCTAAAAACTACTCAGCACATGAAGATCACTCGGCATGCATGATGTACTCAGCATCTGATGTGGAATATGTTTAAGTGTGTTGGCACTCAATTGTCAAAAACCATTATGAGGTTAACAATCTCCCCCTTTGACATGAGTGACAAAAACACTTAACTGACCTTATAAGTATATTTACTAATCTGATTGGTATGTATAGATTTTGAAGAAAACTTGATCAAAATTTGTAACTTACAATCTTACAATATATACCTCAAAATTTTTTGTAACTCCCCTTGAGTTGATTGTGCCTTATCTTTATAACAAGCTCCTCCTTTGTATTTTTTCATTTTATAACTCCCCCATTAATTTATCTCATATCTGTATCTCCCCCTTTTTGACACTTATGTCAAAGAATGTTTAAGGGTTAAGACCATATTTAGCCAAAAATGTGCTATTGACCTGCATAATCATTCTGAGAGCTGTATCCCAATTGTTCAAAGCAATTTCCAGTGACTTATGCTGGATAGCAGTCTCGGAAACAAGATGAATAAGTCCATCTAATGTAGAAATATTTGAGTCTTTCTTGAGAACAGTTTCAGCATAGACTTGTTCTTTATGGAGTATCTCTAAATGTGGGGTAATGGAGGCTTGGAGCTGTATTAATTTGGCCTTGATATTAGCCTCATCTGCTGTTAAGATAGCTATTTCTTTATGAGTGTGAAGCAATTGAGCAAAATGCTTCTCACTTTGCGCTGGATCACTTGGTAGTTGCATGCTTAAAATGTTTAAATTTCTTTCCAAGCTCAGTATCTTTTGGCTTGTTTCTTGTGTGAAGTATGAAAAATCACACAACTTTTTGTACAGTGAGAATATATTCTCAAGTACCTTCTTCACTTTATCAATAAGCTTTGCCAATTCAACTTGTGAAAGTGTAATTTGTATTGATATTTTCTCATTCACTTTCCCCTGAAATTTTCTTTCTGACCATTCCATAAGTTTTGCATTGGTTTCTAGGTCTTCATTTGTCACCTGGTCAACAATATCTGTTAGTTGCTCTGTGATATGCTTTGACTCATCTGGTGATTGCAAACTGAAGGCATCCATAAAGATGTCCTTTATCTCATAAAGTGTTTGCTTATGTTTATACTCCTTCTTGAGTATTTCCTGTCTTTTCCTTCTATTCAGTGCATCCTGCACCTCATTGATTTGATCAATGGTTATTGATTTTGATTCATAGCTCGGTATGACTATCTCCTCATCTAATTTAGGGTCTCCATAGTGAATTACCCTTGCAACTCTAGTAGTACTGGATGATGGTACAAAAATTTGCAATGGTTGGTGTGAAGGAGTTCCCGAGGTAGGCAAATTTATTAATGTTTGTATTGCCTCCTGTTCTTTAGGGGTTTTTACTATTTCCTCCTCCTTCTGTCTACCATGATCAATTATTGTAATCTGTGGAAGTGCACCTTGTGTTTGTGCTGTAGGATCAGATGTAATAGTTTGTCCTGTTTGTTCTTTTCCTTTTTCTACAGCTGCACTTTGCTTTTGTCTTGCAACATAAATTATGCTTGTTGGTATTTGGAATTGATTACTAGTAGTTGTGATAGAAGGTGGTTCTTGTGAATTCACCTTATCTTTGACTATATTTTTTACTAGTTTATGTAACTCATCTATACTTACCAATACTGGATCTGTACACAATATTGCTTATTGTGTAGATTGGTCAAGAATTCTTTTCAGATCTTCTGCAGTTAATGGATTGATATTCTGACCAGAAGTATCAGGAACATTAGTAATCGTCACAGTGTCTATAGGTGAGATGGATGCTTGTGGAGGGCTAGGAGGTGGAAATTGTGTGTCTTGCACACTCTGATCTGGTTGCTGCTCTTGCTTAGCTGTTGCCATTTTGTCCTATTTTTGTGTCTCTTCCTCCTCTCCATCTTTCTTTTCTTCTTCTCTTTTCTTTTCTTCTTCTTCTTTCCTCTCTTCTTCTCTTCTCTTTTCTTCTTCTTCTTTCCTTTTTCTCCTCTCCTAAATTGGTATAGCAACTTCTTCCTTGTATTCTTCCTCAAGAAAATCTTCAATCTTTTTGTACAAATTCTTCCATGACTTCATTGTTCTTTGAACAATCTCTTCCATTCTATTTTAAAGTATGAAGAATGCCCTGTACTTAGGTATAAACCTATTATTATGCCTTTTGACTAATTTGCTAACTTGTTCTCTAGTCAAATTTGGCAATACACTGGCTAGGGTTGATTCCCTCATCTCCTTCTCCATTTTCAAACAAAAATGCCATCTGTCTTCTACAATTTTTGACAGCTCCTTTGGCAATTGACCATCTAGTTCAAGTGGAGTGTACTTGAACTGTGCCATCATTCCATACACTATTTCTTCTATTTATTTTGTTCTTCCTTATTAAATTTACTAAAATCAGCTTTATTTAAATTATTCAAGTCACCACTTGCAATCTTTTTACATAAGATATCAATTGATGAATTGCTTACCTTTTCTGATTGATCTTCTTCATCAGTGTTAGGTTGAGCTACATACCTTCTTCTTTTCCTTGGCTCTTCCTATGTTTCCTTGATTTGTTTCTTCTTGGTAACTTCCTCTTTAGCCTTTTGAGTGAAGGCCCTTGTTGATGCTTGTGTTGTTGGCTTTTGTGGTGATGGCGTGGCAACTTTCTTTGATCTAGGCTTGGCTGAAGGCTGTTTTGTTGCCTTTCTCTTCTTTGGCTCGGATTTAGTTGGTGCTTCCTTAGCTTCTTCTTCCTCTGCACCTTCCTCCTTGTCTTCTCCAAGACCTTGAGTTAGTTCCATTGGCCCTTGTTCTTGCTCATCTTCATCATCACTGTCATCTTCTTCTTCTTCTGCCTCAGCCTCAATTTCTTTGCCAAACTTCTTTTTAATTTTCTTTATTAAATTGTCTTTCTTCTTCAATGTAGAAGCAGTTTTTAATTCCATGTTTATCTTTGATCTTACCACATCATAAGTGCCAAAATGTGGTGCACTTTTATCTACTTCTTCTGCCAATAATGCAGTTATTGCTGCAGATGCCTCATCAATATTGATTTCGTATCCAAATGGCCTTAGCCATCTTACTCTTAGTATTACAGCTTGAATATAAGTAAAATCTATGTCAACTAAGAAACATATGTCATTAGTATGTTTTTCCACTAAGGAAGCTGGTATCCTTGATCTTTGCTTCATGGATTTCTTGAAATCCTCAAAATAGCTTGTCATCAAGGTATCAAAATTTTCTCCCATTTGCTCTATATATTCATTAATTTGTGCAATGATGGTTCTGTCATTTCTCCATGCTACTTTACCAAAAGAAGGAAATTCATTCTATACATAAAATAATATGCAAAATAAGATTGCTCCAAATTTGCATTGAGTGCCTTTTGTTCTTCTTATAGCAGCTAAGTTTTCATTGATCTGTTGTAATTGCAGTTCTGCAAGATCATAAGTATGATCCTTTTTCACCAATGTGTAACCTACATCTACTGCAATGCATGGCACACTGTTGAGTCTACTGGATTGATAGAATTTGTGAGCAATGACTCTAACAAAAAATTCAACTAGACGATCTTGTATGGTATGAATTGTCATTCCTCTTTTGTTCCATTGTGCACTAGTATTCCTTTCAATGACCTCCTTTGATTCACTTCTTAGGGTTTTGTACCGATCTAGGGTTGGGTACCTTGTTACTCTATGTATAATTTCCTTTGTCAATTTGATGGGCATATCTTCTAACCACAAGTTTCCTCCATGAATTCTACTCAGTACAAGTCTAATCCATTCAATTTTGAATACGGTGGGAAAACTTAAAACTTGGGTCAAACCATTTCTTTCTACGATTTTGAATTCTTCTTTCAAGACTCCATCTACACACAATTTATCATATGCTTGTCTAATTTCCACATCTCCTAGGGCTCCTATCTTGCAATTGTAACATTTCCTCATGTCTTGAACCATTACAACTTTTGGGGGAATGTGGGAGAGAGCTTCGACTGGGTCATTTTTGTAGGCAACTTCGAAAATAGGACAAAAATCAGGTTGCTTGACTTCATTTGAAACTAACTGAACTTCAAATGAATCTTTTTCCTGGGTTTTCTTTGAACTTGACACCATTTTTGTGAACTAGGGATTATACAAAAAATGTGTATGAAACTACGTAACTCGACACAAATGAAAATACCTTTAGATTGATGAAAAATGTGTTAAACAAGGTTGCAATTTTCTTGAAACACTGGATTCTTGCTATGAAGTTGCTCAAATCTCTTTCTTCTCCTTTGCTTCTTGATCGTGATGAGAAAAAATGATTAAAATCACGATAATATAACCTGATTTCATCGCATTAAATGCTCAACTTCCAACTCGGCTTCCATTGAGATTATCTAACTCGACATCGATTATCAGCTCGATCGCTGTTGGGAGCTCGGCATCTGTTTTAACTTGGCATCCAAAGACAGCTTGGCAATAACATTTAGTTTTTGTCTTAACATCTTGTTTCATGTGGATTTATACCTTGCTTAGCTTCTTTGTCTTGGGATTGATGTGTGATATAACTTTATATATCAGTCCTATGTTCTTCTCATGCTTAGTTTGATGAAGTGTGATCACTTGACCCATTGGGTGAAGTGATCCCTCCACTTGATGTGTTGCACTCATCTTTCTTTTTCCAAGTCTTATTCATTTGCCCTCTTATCTTTTCAATGTCAATCTTTTGTTTTCCTTTGTTATCTTCAGTCTTGGGTGCTTTTGATCTTGTAGGACAGTTTCTGCTGATATGACCAGTTTTCAAACAACTGAAGCATGTAGTTTGATTCAACCATCTTTTGTAGTTCCCTTTGAAATGTGTTCTTATACAGTTCTATGGTATATGTCCATATTCTTGGCAATAGTGACAACTGTACTTGGTGTTTTAATCCCAATGATAATGACTTTCATTCCCTTATATTTTTGCTGGATGATTTGATGTCCACATAGGTTTTGATTTGCATTCAAATGCCCTATGTCCATACTTTTTGCAATTATAACAATGTCCACCAAACCTTTGAGTCCTTGTGATATTGGATTTGTAATTTTGTGTCATATGTCCTTGCATGTTGCACTTGTGACAAAAACTTTTGGGTATGTTTGATTGATTGAATCTTCTACTCCTGCACACATTAGCTGTATGCCCCTTCTTATTATAGTAATGACAAGTGGGTTTTGAATTCTTACCTTTGTCACTTCTTTGCTCAACACTTTTTGATGATTCTCCAACTTCAGTGCTATTGTATCCTAGTCCTGATGTATCATGGGCAGATTTTGGTGATTTTAGCAACTATTCAAAATACTTGATGGCTTCACTTGATTTATTGAGATTCTTTGCTACCTCTTTTTCTCTATTTAATTCATTCTACATTTGTTCATTCTGCATCTTCAAAGTAGAGATCTCAATATCTTTTACATTGAGTTCATGATGAAGGTTCATCATTTGGGCAAGTGTATCCATCTACATGTTTGAGATCCTTATCAATTCAGTACATTTTTCTTCAAGTCTATTTGCAAGATTTATTTTGTCATTTTCCATCATGACCTTATCATCAACTACTCTTTTCTTTTGCTCAGTAATTTCACATATCATTATGGCCTGTGATTCATGTTCCATCTTGAGAGATCTTATCTCATCTGCTTGAATTTTTTTTTTCTCCATCAGTTTTGCTATTACTACATCAAACTCTTTAGTGTCTCTGCTGGAAAATATGTTGGTGGTATCAATCTCCTTGTAGTGTATATCATTTTCAGCTATGGCTAGATCCTTCCTTTTTTTTAATGAGTTTCTCAATTTGTTTCTGAATACCTCCAAGCTATGCAAAGCAAGTTGCACATCTATCACCTGATTTTCAATGATCTTTCCAAGTTTGAAAGCTTCCATCTTTAGATCTTTTCCTCCAAGCTGTTAGGCTTTTCCTTGTGAGAACCTGTATTAGCTCTGATACTAGTTTTTGGAATATTCAAATATGGAAAGAGTACTTATGAGAGGGGGGGTGAATCATAAGTATCCCATTTTATCCAATAAAAAATTTAACTGAAAGTAAATTGCATGCATGTAAATACATCAAATAAACTTGAAACTAAACACATGCATCAATAACTCATAACACTAAAATTTTGGTAACCCAAAAACCCTCTAGGAATAAGAAGGTAAAAATGGGGTGGGGATGATACCCACAAAAATTATTGCAACAATATTGTTCAACCACTTCTGATGGTCTGCCCTGTTAAAGGCTTGCCCTGTTAAAAGCTTTACACTGTGTCAATAGTGACCCGATTAGAGGATTTCAAACACTTAACATGAAGTGTTACCCTGTTAAAGGATTTAATCACCTAATTAAGGATTTATCGAAATAGCTGTTAAGCTAACCTATGACCATAGGATTTTCATTCTAATACAATTTCTAAAGAGTATTAGGTACAGTAAACCTGACTGATTACAATCATTGATTGCTAAATGCAGGCACTTGTTCTTCTTTCTCTGATCTGGATCTTTTTTGTGATTTGATAATCCTCGCTTCTGAAAATAAAATTCCTTGCGAACCCTTGTATGTCTTCTCACACCTCTCGTCTCTTTTACAATGAAATTTCATCTTCCTTATAAATACATTTGAGAATTTAGGGTTAGGTATGGATCTACAATTCACATTCAATCTTTAGTTTCCACTCAATACTTATCTTTTGCTGATTGGTTGCATGCCTTCATCATTTTTCTTATTGGTTGCATGAAAATTGCATAGGAAAAATAAAAGATTCGATGTCATCATTAAATCCTTGGAGATTTACCTTATGTTGGCTATAAAAATTGTTTGTATCATAGTTTGTGCAATTTCAAACTCTTATGTTGATCTATTGAGTTACTTGGCTCCTGAAGTATTGCTGATACTCGACACATGCTGTTTCCTGGATAGCTCAACACTTTAACAAAACTATATCACTCAGCACCTATTAACACTTGGCACTTGTGTTGCTCGACACTTATACTTCGCTTAGTATCTGATCTTCACTCGGTATCTAATCTTCACTCAGTATTTGAAAACTACTCGACACATGAAGATCACTTGGCATGCATGATGTACTCGACATCCGATGTGGAATATGTTTAAGTGTGTTGGCACTCAATTGTCAAAAACCATTATGAGGTTAACACATCCATCACTTCTTTTGATTCAACAATAAATTTATTTAAATATATTTCTACCTTAAATAGGGAATCAATCAATTTATTATATGGAATATTTGAGACATCTTCAAAAATTGACATGGCAGTCTCTTGGGTCAAAATATTGTCAAATGAAGATAACCAGTCCTTCTAGTCTTTCACTTTGGTAGCATTATACAAAATTGATGGTATATAGGGTTGAATTCCTTGAGATAAAATATTCAATTTCCTCTATATAACTTGAAATTTTCCAGTGAAGAAATCCATCAATTCCTTCACCAGCTCCAATCCCTCCTTCACTATAATTATTTTGTCAAGAAAATCTAGCTTCTTAGCCATTAATATGGTTAGCCTCTCTAAGAATTGAATATAAGGCCGCCAAAGATTGAAAGTGGGTGATAGCCATGACAATGCTTCATTGAAAAATTGCTGAGCACTTTGTAAAGCAACACAAAAATGATGAGCCTATTGAGACATATTTTTCAATACTTCAATTCTATGGCTCATCATACTTTTAAGGACATTTTTCCTTATATATCCTCCTTGAGTAGATGGAGCATCAATACTCATTCTTCTTGGTTCTGATGTTTCCTCCTCTTCCATTTCCTCTATTTTCATTAGAGCCTTAGTAGTATCCTTGGCTAGCTATTGTCTTTCATGTTCCTCTTCTCTCTAAACTAGAATAACCCTCTATTCTGCCTGTACAAGTTTCTCCTTGAGAGATGCAACCTCATTCTCAAGTTCCTGAATCTTAGCCTCAAGTTATACAATTTTTTATTTATACACATGGTTTTTCCTAAGATCATCTTCATAGAGCTTCCTGAAATCAATGTAATCATGTATGGATTTGAATAATCTTGTTTCCATTTCCTCTACCTTGGCTTCATTCATAAATGAAAACTATTTCAATGCTTTGGATATCTCTATACACAAGGTGCCGTATAGAGTCCATACAATCATATTACCTTGTTCAATACTTTGCACATCCATTAAATTTTTTTTATTTGAGGTAGGGGCCATACTCCAAACTACTAGGGATTTGGTATCAATATTGAAACCAATCCCTCTTTTCAATCTATCTTCTCCAATTGCCTCATAAGAAATGGCACTATCTTGCATCCTTATCTGATCAAGCATAAATGCTTGTTCCAAATCCCATACAAGCACTAGAAACATGCCACTTCTCTACACTAGGTCCTTGGCCTCCTCTAGAGTCATTACTTCACTCTCAGGATCATAGGCTTGCAGCTTCTCAATCAATTCCATTTTCTGCTCATTAGACTCCCTAGCTTTATTTTCAACACAAGTTCACTTTGTTTGATTTTATATAAGAAGCTCTTGAATTCAATGGATTTGATGAATTCATCATCCTCTAAGAACCACTAAGCTTGGATAATCCTATCATCTAGCCTAGCTACTACTAGTTCTAAGTCTGTGAGAGTATTTTCTACTGTATTTATCCTATTTTGTAAATAATTTTGTCTCAAGTCAGAAAAATACTGACTATTTCTTGGTAAAATATATAATGTCCTTTGTTTAACCTAAGTAGGAATGTGGACAATCTTCTATCTCTTGTTTGCCTTCGCCATCCATGATGCTTGAGGGGTATCTTCCTCTTCTACCTCAAGGGTTACATCTGGCTCAAGCCTATCAGGGAAAACTCTATCCTCTTCTTCTATGGGGCCCTCTAGTGTTTTAGCCATGATCTTAGCATGGTCCATGACCATCTTCCTAATCCTCTAAGGATAAGGGATATCCATGTAGAATCCCAAAAATTGGGGATCTATTGTTTTCAATTCCTTTTCCACCCTTATGACATCATCAAGCTTGGCTAGGTTGTCAACTGCCTCACCCTCTGCCACTATGTTTGGGATAATATCCTCATGAGGCAATTCCTTGGTGCTTGGCAATACATAATTTTTCATTTCCTTAAGGGTGACCCTCATCGAACCATTAGGTTCATACATTCTATAAGGGCCAATGCACAAATTTTAATGGTGAAGAAAAGAGTGGATTTGGTCTAAGGCCTCTTTGCCAATTGTAAAATCACCAATCCTAAAACACCTACATAAGAAGTTTCCTTTATGCACCCTGGGTCCTAAATACTCCCTGTTGACCATGAAAAATTGCCATATAAGTTCAATTATTCCTAGCCTAGGAGGGATAAATTTAGACAATATATGGGGTGGCTGGGGACAACCATAGATTCTCATCAAAGAAAATGTAGGAAATAAGAAAATATCTCCCCAATTATGGTCAAGTCTCTTTCCCTAAGGAAGTAGGGCTGGTCTCAATAGGCTCTTCAATATATCAAGAGCCCTAAAATATCCTAGATCTAATATTTTCATAATTACAACACTAAAATTATTGAAAAATGATACAAAATGAAAAAAATGATAAGTGTTTTCCCATACCCGTGTCCATAATTGCACTGGTAGGCTTCCATTTATATCATAAGTTTGATCAATGAAATCAAAACTTATGTACCCTATATTCTTGTATAGAATTAGGTGCATCAGTAGTGAATAGTGATGCAAGGTGAAATTCTTCAATTCCCCATTCTAAGCCCTAGCAACAATTTCTTGCATTACTTCTAGAATATGATTGACATAATCATATTCCCCACCATGGTAAGCATTTTTACATCTCTTGCAATTATGAATTCTACCCCATAAACCATATCAGAGCCATCCTTACCCACCACCTTGTGAACACCATATATAGTTTTAACAAAATAATTCTTGAATTTGTCTAGTACCATCATCTTGTTGACCTTCTTAGGGTAATCACCCAGTTCTTTCAGGTCCATGGGAATATGTTGTAGCATTGATCTCCCCATGTATGCCTTGATATTCACTTCAAATTTTCTCTATAAATCATTCAAATCTATAGGTTTACCCATAGCTCCATCTAATCCAAAAGCCTCCATGAATGATTCTTGGTCTAGGGTACAGAGGATAGTTTCATCCTTCTATGGAAAGATTTCGTGGCCAAATTATAACAACAAAATAGGGCCTTATTAGGTCTACATCTACAAAGACCTCTTGGAATATCAACTTAGTAAGGTTTTTCTTCTATGAGTTACACACAAGAATTTTATTCTCCCTATTATGATAGAAGTATTTGAAATGTTCATAACCCATAACACTAGGGTGTATGGCATCTCTACATAGGGCATATGGGTCAATAAAAGCTTGATCATCTGTAGAATTTGCATTGGAGGAACCTAGAAAAAGCTTTATCCATTCTTTGGCAAATCTCTATGGTTTCTTCTATCTAGTTTAGTTGAAGTTTCTGAAATTTCCATGTCTGAGGCTTGAATTTCTTCTACTTCCTTATCAGACATTTTGATTTTATATAGATAAACACTAGATATAATAATTTCTCTATTCTCAAGGAAGTCTTAAATAGCAAACTGGAATGCATAGAAAACTCTGGAACTGCTCAAAATCTTTTTCTCTATAGATGGAGAACTATGATTGTGAAAAGAGAAAATCTTCACAAATTAATATGTGCAAATCAACATTCACCTTGCATTGATTTCAACATGCTTGAAATATGATATCAATCCATTCTATCAACTCAATGGAGCATCACCATTAATATCCAACGATGGACTTTTTGTACTACATTCAAATCCTATTGGTCAAGAACCTTACTATTGTTTCTTAGCTTAAAGGAATGACTTTATTTTACTGTCAAAACAAGGGCTACGATGCTATGAAAAAGACAGATGAAAAGACCCTTCATAACATCATAATGTTAGAAAAATAGTTTTTTGATGTTACGAAAGCCCTTTGTCAACCAATCAGATACAATGGCAAAATCCTTTATGACCTTATGATCCCCTTATTGTCATAGAATCGGCACTAACTTTATCCTTCTCTACGATAATACAACAAATGGATTTATAGCATTGTAGATTACCCTTTCTTAGCCTACAATCTTATGATCATAGTTACATTCACCTTTTCATAACATCTCTAGTGATCTCTCAAACCTTTATGATGTCATGAAAAACCTTTAACTCTTCACATCGTAGCATCGATGGCTTAAACTTTTTCATGTGATATCTTACGACCATGCCTTAATCATGATATTGAGAGACACCTTTTATCACCCCAAGATATTATGATGAAACATTCATTGTAAGATTGAAGACCATCATTTTCCATTTAGAACATATTATAATATCATTCTCTGGTCCCACTAATCCTAACAATGCATACATCTAGCATTTATACATTTGTTCTGACCAATCAAGAAATGAACACCTATCTAACAACACATCATCTTTTGTTTGTCTTTATCTCCTTAATGATCTTATGATCATAAGCCACCATATCATCGCAACATCTCAATATTTCTTTTATGATCCTTCGATGTTCACCTTTTGATAGCATCATAGCAACTAATTTCATTTTTCTCAACGCTGTGATAAGCCTCCTTGATATAACATCAGAGATAGCTATAATGCAAATCTTTTTGAATTGATACATGATCATATGATAAAAAGGAAATTGTATGACTAGGAAGACTTCTTTTCTTGCCTACGACACTATGACACAACATTAATTGTGAGATCGAGAGACTTAAAACCCTTACTTGCAATACTTTGATAACCCCTATTGTAACATCATAAGAAATGATGTGTTTAGACAAAATGAGAACCTGCTCAATTTCAAAAAAAACCTAGGGTTAGGATTTTAGACCAAATTCTAACTGAAATATTCTCAAATTGAGAAAAATGCTTTCGCCATGGTGAGAGCCCTAAAAAATTTCAGATTTTATATCTTACACTCTCATGTTGTGGTTCATGTACTTGAATTTACAATGAAGAGTGTGTTGACTCAATAGGATGCAAGGTGAAATACCAAAGGAACATGGGTAGCTAAGACAAAAAAATATGACATTGAGATTAAACCCAAAAAAGTCGTAAGAGGTAATGCATTATGTAAACCCATTGCAGAAATGGAAATGGCAAGGAGTCAGGGGAAAAACAATTAGTTTTGGCTATGAGTCTACAAGATCCTTGGTTCAAAAATATCACATATCTCTTAACATATGGTGAGTGCCCTAAAGGATTAATGAAAAAAAGAAGAAGAAATCTTAAATTGAAAGCCACCAAGTATATGATCTAGGATGATAGATTATACAAAACATCCATAGACAAAATTCTCCTCAGATGTGTAGAAAAACAATAGTAAGAGAGATTGTTGAAGACATTTCATAATGAAGCATGTGGTGGGCATTTCTCATCCTTGATCACTAATTTTAAAATATTGTGACAATGTTAGTATTGGGAAAATTTTTTTAGAGACACTTACTATTGGGTGTCAAAATGTGAAAAATGAAAAATGTTCATAGATAGACCTTAGTTAGTCGCACTATCTCTTAGGCCTGTAGTAGTCAAAGGTCCTTTCCAACAATGGGACCCCAATTTCATTAGTCCTATTAATCTTACATCTAGTGTAGGTCACATCTATATCATCACCATGAAAAAGTACTTTACAAAGTGAGTAGAAGCAAAGGAAACCAAGAAAACTACTTCCGAAGTAGTTTGCAAATTCATAAAGGAGGACATATTAGTTAGGTTTAGAGTGCCTCTTAAACTAGTAATGGATAATGTGGCATATTTATCTTCGATCAAAATTACTAATTTTTTCTTCAAATATGGTATAATAGTTAGTCACTCATTTGACTACTTTCCACAAGGGAATGGTCAAGATGAGTCCAGGAACAAGAACTTGGTGAACATCATGAAGAAACTAGTATCGGAGAATTAGAAGACATGGAACAAAAAGATTCATGAAGCACTTTGGGCAAACAATTTGACCATAAAGAGAGAAATCATAAATTCCCCTTTCAAACTGGTCTATGGAGTAGAAGCTAGTCTTCCCCTACCCCTAAAATTGGCCACTAGAAGATTAAGGATAGTGATCGAAGATGACATTGACAAAGATGGGCTAGAGAAAAGGATCCTGTATCTGAGCAAGCTCAAGGAAGAAAGATAAGAAATTGTGGAACATATTACACAACATCAAATGTGTGTAAAGAACTTGTTCAACAAGAAGAATAGACCATGCAAGTTTATGGTAGGAGACACTATACTATTGTGGGACAAATATAGAGCACCAAAAGGAATTCATGTGAAGTTTGACACACTCTAGAAAGGGAAATTCATCACCCATCATGCTTTTGAAAACAATTCACTTAAATTGTCATATCCTGATGGTGAAGTACTACCTCTAACCTACAATGGTCAGGACTTGAAGTTGTATCAAATTTCAAACTGAAAATAGGTAACCCTTGTATTATATCATAGTTATGTTTAGTTCCCATTTTTGTTTTTCCTTAGCTAGGTTTCCATGTTTTTCTACTTTAGTCTTGTTGTGTAGCTAGTTTTCATTTTTGTGAAACCAGAGAGTTTGGATTCCTTGCTTGGACATGGAACGTCCAAGCCCCCAAACAGAGCTAGCTATTGCCCCACTTTTGTTTTCTAACCTACTAGAAAAAGTTAATTGTGTGTGTTTAGATGAAGTTAGTTTTATTCTCAAAAATTTTTAAGCCTAAATATAGATTCCTAAAGGCTCAGTGATCTTTATTAGATTTTCCCAATACACCTTCTCTTTGTCCATAGCCAGGTTGGTTGTTGTTTTTTACTTGTAATTTTTTAGGTAAGTTGATCCGGTGGATATTTTCAATGAAAATTGAAGTGTCTTATTTCTCTCTAGAATTTGCAACATCAGAAAGATCTTAGCATCTTGATTTTAACACGCAACTTGAATGGACAAAAATAGAGTCCGGATGTAGAATTTACACTCGGTCAAAGTTTTGGTCAATAGGTAGACTAGAGGGCTAGATAAGGGAAAAAATTAGACCATCTCAAAAGTGGTCAACAATGGATTTCAAAATAAAGATCCCGATGAGAGCTTTCCAAGGGTGTTCGTTTCATCAAAAACGGAGCTCGTATGAAGAAGTTATGACAATTTGAATTTTGGAGGCAAAAGTTTAAAATGGTGACATCAGCATGATGTCACAAAATCATAAAGAGAGGGAAAACATTCAAATTCCAATTAAAATAGCTATTTAATTCAAATTAAAGGAATGAGATAATGGGAGTTGAACTACTAACCATTGGCCTCCTAAAATTAAAGCCAACCAATGGGCTATTTTTGGCATAAGTAATATTAAGGGAAGAGTTGTTATCTATTCATAACAAATATGCCCAAGCTTATTTAATTAAGGGTATTTGTTGAAAACAAACCCTTAATTTTGGTGTCAAATCATAACAAAATAATGGTAAAAGGGGTAAATTCGAAATATCTAACCAAAATGGGAGATTATGTTGGTTAATTGTTTTAGCCCATTTTTGGCTAAATTTGATGTATAAAATGGGGATAGTAGGCTTTGGAAAGGCATCTAGGTGGTGAGAAGGAGATTATGATCTTGGAGACTTGATGATTATTCTTGTACATTATAGAGTAATGCTGCAATTGTGCTTGAAGGGAAGATCTTGAACACTTGTAATTGACTTTGGAGCAAATTGAATTAGTCCCCCTATTGGAGCTGGACTCGGAGATGTAGTCACGTTTGAGGAAAACTTTGAAATCAAACTTTGTTTGTACTCTCTATCTTCTTCTCTCTCAATTCTCTGTATTTCACCTTAAATTCTTAAGTTTTGATGCATAATTTCATTTATGTGTAAAGGTATTAAGACTTCTGCTAATTTGGTTTTATTTAAACATTCAATACTGCAATTAGTCTAGATCCATTCATTAGATCATAAGTTTAGTACCCAATCTAATATAGATCAATTTTTACTTGTTGCAGATGAAGCATGCTCACTAGTTTTGTTTCCATGCTCTTGAAATCTCTCTAAAATTCACATGTCTTTACAACACTAGCTCATGACATATCAATGGTTGATAATATTAGAATTGGTGGAAAATCACATGTTTCCTTCTCCATGATAGGTTTTCAACCCATGAAGGTGATATTCCATGAGGGCTTACTGGGAGACATATCTAGCATAAAAAGATCCAAAGGGTGCATATTTTAAGGAAAATTGATGTTTAAACATGGGATTAGACTCCTAAACATAATTTGGATTCGTTATCACCCAAATACTAAGCCTTGGCAGAAAACCTCATTTCATCTTCTCTTCAGTGGGTTTCTGACTCATGAAGATGATTTTTTGTAAAATAGATAAAAGTGAAATGCAAGATGTTAAGTGACATCCAAGTGGATCCATGCTCCTTAACTAAATATCTTTAATAGTTAGAAATTTAGTTGTCAAAGATTCAACCAATAAGGAAGCATAAGCAAAAAAGTAGAAGTTTTCCAACCATGTAGGCAACTTTTCGACTATGTAGAGGAATCAAGTCAATATGTAAACTTTAGCCCCGTACTAGATCTAGTATATGTCAGGATGATATTAGAATGGAATGAACCATTGTGGAAGGAGGATATGGTCAAGGTCTTAGTTAATAGATTTTAATCAATAGAGTACCCCATGGGCAACTTTTCAAAACTAAAGGGAAAATGGAAAAGTAAATAACATGTTAATGAAAAGTTACTATTATATCCAATAGAATAGTGAAAATGCTTTTAAATAACTGTTGAGCCTTTGAATTTACACTTTAATGGGTATTTCATATAATTTCACTTTTGTGGCATGAATTCTAAAGTATAGCAAATGAATTGAGGTCCTTATATAAAAGAATATAGATAGTTGAATGAGTTAACTTGTTTCCTTGATATACCATTTTATCGGTACACATAGCTTTTGAAAGCCAATGATTGTAGTGTCTATTTTCTTATTCATTTTTCAATTCAAAATCTCATTCATAAGATATGGCCACTAAGTTCATAGGTTTTGATGGTTTGACTGGGATCAAGTCTCAAATGCAGAATTTCACAGATGCATACCTTGATTTCTACGATATGGCAGACTTCCAAAGGAGGGTAAAATCTAAACGCATTCAGCCTATCACTAAGAAGCTTTGAGGATATGGTTTGGTTGAAGCCACTGGTTTCTCAATTGTAGTACAAGCCCTATAACTCATTTATGAATGTATTCACCATTACAATATGGAAACCAAGTAGATAGTTATGGCCGATGACACTATATTGATTTTAATCGATAGACAAATGGTGGTGAATTGTCACCGTGTACCAAAATGGGAGGATTTTTTTGACCTAACTGTCGATGGGGCCATTTAAGAATTCTAATGAAGAAGATGATTTGGAGGAAGGAGACCATGTGAACATGGTTCTAGAAGCCACAAAGTGATAAGAGAAAAATCCTCAAGATTGTGTTTGGAACCAATCTCAAACCAGAGATAATTGACATTTTAGTTCTCTTGCATAAATAGAGAGGTGAAGTAGAAGCTCTAAATTTTGTTGAACAATACTTCTTTTTAGTTCAGGTTATATGCTCAGATACATAGTATATTGATTGGGTGCAAGAGGTATGTGAGATTCTGTCCAGTACTCTCCAAGCAGCTAGGTTTTACAATTCATTTTATATGTCTTCATTCCTAATCTATATGTTGGCATCTTTGCAATTATGGCCCAATCTTCCATGCCTAGATGACTTCCCCAATAATGTCAAGTTTATGGATTTTACCCATGTCTCCAACAATATAATATTTATGCAGATTATTTAAAAGTCAAATGGCATGCTTACTATGAGAATTTGTAAGGAACTACAAAGTTGTCTAGAAAGGAGACTCTCCCTTGAAGACATGGGCACCATTAGCCAATTTAGCTATTATTTTATTTAGTTCTCATCTTTATCTTACCTATTTCTTGTAGCTTTTGATGGATTTCTTATGAAGCTACCAAGATATCTAGATGATATGATAGTCTTGGTAGAGATCATTCGACAAGCTCTACAAGTGAATGTCCTAAGTGGAAGTTTGAAGAAGAAATGATATGAGTTCCCTATGAAAGTTAGAGCTTTTAGTTGTGAGACTTGGTCTAATGCCAAGAGTATGATGAAGATTTTGAGAAAAAATACAAGCTGGATATGTATGAGGTCTTAAGACCTATGTTTGACCCCAATGGATATGCTAAGGATGTCCTACATATTGGAAGTGTCATAAAGCATGTTAGCACCATTCAAGACTACTAGGCTAATTCTAAAGATGAATTTGAAAGCTATGATGGTGCTTTCACAAGATTGATAGCAAATCAAGTTAAGGTATAAGGTAAATATAGACGTGGATGAAATTGAGGATGATAGTCAAAATATATATAACACTACTTATTTGACCAAGTTAAGAAATACTCCTATAAGCTTTGAACCATTCAAATATTTCATAGAAGACCTAGACATGATGATGGAAAGAATTTTCAAGAGGACTGGGGAGTGGGTCGAGTGGAACATGACATAGCAAAGTAGAAGCAAATGTGCATCTGATCAACCCTCCCCAGATGTAGCAGCTGCTTTATCTTCCCATAGCAACACTTTAGGCATAATTATGACTCTCACTCATGGACCCAATCAACCAATTAGAGGAGGTGATCAATCTCTTGACAAGAATATCCTAGTAGATAAATCTTGTTAGGATGGTTCAGTACTAGTGATCAGGACAAAGAAATATTTTGAGAAGAAGAAAGTAGAAGATCTAAAAGACACTACAGTCATAGTAGCTCTTCCATCTCCTAGCAGTTCAATCCCATCTATAAGTGCAAAAATACTCCTACCAAGTAGACACCAAATACAAGTGGTTAATCTTGGAGATGGTGGGAGCAGTGAAAGTGAATCCACAGAGTTAGACAAAGTAGTAAAAAAAACATCTGAAGTAGAACATGTGTCTAAAGCTCAAAAATTTATTTCCCCTACTTTGAGAAATCCTTTCTAGTCATCATCAAAGGCCTTGACTCCTGTTAAGAGAAATTTTTTTAGTGTGAGTAGACAAGGGTCTATGCACAAAGTAATCAGCACTAAGTCATGGCTCAAGAATACTTTAGAGAGGAAGAGGAAGAGGATAGAAGATGGGGCTCCAAACAAAGATAATCTATCTTTGGCCATCCACTTTGGATTGACCTTGAGCAAAATGAAGAATAAGAAGACTTTATCTATCCTCCTTCAAGATCCAAACATAGGGCATTTGACTATGGAGATCACCAAGCCCACCAAAGATGGTAGGATTGAAGACCTAAATATAGTTGACTTCATATTGCATTCTCTAGATCTAGGAGAGGTTAGGCATAACACCAAAGTGGGCTTGTGGAAGTCAATTAATGAAGTAATAGAGGAAGAACTTGAGGGCCTCAAGCATGCCAAAGTTAGGATGAAGGAAGATATCCATGAGAAAAAAGACTCAGTGGATACATATACATGGCAAAAGAGGAAATGCAAGAGCAGTTAAGTGCAATCAAGGACTTGGCTAGAGAACACTCCAAGTGGTTTCTTAGATACACCAACATCCACATCCATATAAATGAGGAGCTCATTCCAATCATTGCTGCTGCCAAATCTTATAAGGAGAAATCAAAGAAGGGGAAGAAAGCCAAATGATATTTTTCTTGCTATTTTTGTATTCTAATATGAAATTGTAACTGATAATTGGCTTCTTTCCATTGGTCATTTTTGAGAAGATGAAATGATTTAGCTACTTTTTGCAATGGTTCATCTTATAATCCTATATGTACCCAATTAAAAAATTAATGAAAGGTCGACTAATTTTTGGTGTGAAATACTTCATATTGTAGAGACAAATTGAATGTGTTTTGTATTAATTCTTTACTATTCCATTCCTTGTCTTAGTTAGAAGCATCTCTTTGAGGTGAATTGAATTAATGGACAAATATAGCTTTGTCCTACTATTTAATACAACAAATAAAAGATAATCATAGTATTTTTGGAGGTTAAAAGAGATTCTTTCCAATATTGTTTATTAATCTTTTTCCTTGCATTTTAGAGTAGAAGACATTCTGTTAGAGTGTCTAATTCATATAAATAGATTTCATTACTACATCATTAAATTTTGTGGGTTCCTAAGAGGTGTAGATTCACAAATTTGGCTCATTATAAGACCCAAATTCTAGCCTAAGTTAGTTCATGTCTAGGCCTAAGTTTTTTTTCCCCTCCTGTTCTTTGGTCAAGAACATACACCATTTTAGAATTAGGAACAAACAAATTCATTGAAAATCATAAACTCAAGGGTGTTGAACCTATAAATTCAAAGTGAAATCAGTTGCTTAGTATAGGTTGCCAACTATTGTAATCAGTCATTGTTCATAGATATTGGATATTCAAAGAGTTAATTTAAAAAGGACTATTTGTTTACCAACAACCATCATACAACACATTCATCTCAGTCAATAAAGAATGTCTTCTTCTCAATGCATCTACAACTTGGTTAGTCACTCCACTTTTCTTGATCACAAATGTGAAATTTTGTAAGTACTCAACCCACTTCATATGTCTCTAATTCAATTTATGTTGGCTTCCTAAATAGTTTAAATCTTTATTATCAATATACAATAAAAACTTCTTAGGAATCAAATAATGTCTCCACTCTATCAAGACTTTAACAATGGGATAGAACTCTTGATCATACACAAAATAATTCTTTTTTAGCGTTATTCAATATTTCACTCAAGAAAGGAATAGGTATACCATCTTGACTCAACACAACTCCTATTACACTACCACTTGCATCACACTCAACTTGAAATACCTTATTAAAATCAGCCAAAGACAATATAAGTAAATATAAAATATTTTGTTTCAAAATCTCAAAACTCTTATCATCCCCATGTGTCCACTTGAAATACCTTTTATCTCCTCTCATAGTCTCGATGATGGAATTACAAACATAATTGAAATTCTATATAAATTTTCTGTAGAAACTAGTCAAACCATGAAATGATCTTACCTCACCCATGTTAGGAGATGAAGGCCACTCCAAAATTTCTTTAACCTTCTTAGGATTCTTTCTCAAACTATCAGCTGAAATATAAAAATCCCAAATATAAAATCTCATTTTACATAAATGAACATATCTTTAAATTAAGCAACAACTTCTCCTCTATTAGACTTTGAAAACTTTTGTAATATGCTCAAGATTTTCTTCCTTAGTCTTACCAAATATCAAAATTTCATCTAGCTAAATAATAAAAAACTTACCAAAAAATATTTGCAGGACTTCATTCATAATCCTCATGAAAGTACTTGGTGCATTAGTCAAACCAAAAGACATAACCAACCACTCATACAAACCATCTTTTCTCTTAAAAGTAGTCTTCAACTCACCACCTTCTATGATTTTGATCTAATGATAACTAATCTTAAAATCAATCTTGGTAAAATATTTGTCTCCACTCAAACAATCCATTATGTCATCCATCCTTGGCATAGGAAACCTATACTTTCCTGTTATCTTGTTAATATCTCTAGAATTAGTACACATTCTCCATTATCCATTCTTCTTACATGCCAATACAATAGGTATAACACATGGACTCAATATTTCTCTGATGAAACCATTCTACAAAAACTCTTGCAGTTATTTGTTAAGTTCTTCATTCTCAGTAGGGGTCAATCTATATGGTTCTTTATTTAGAAATTTTTCTCTAGGAATCCAATCTGTACAATGACTTATACATCTTAATGGTGGTAAACCATCAAGGATATCTTTTGCAACAATCTCCTTGTACTCATTCAAAAAGTTTTAAATTTTTGCTGGCGCTCAACTAACATAGTCAAGTTTTGTTGTTACTTAGCCTTTACTATCTTTTGTCACTTAGCCATTTATATTTTCTATCACCTGACCTTTACTATATTTTTTTACTAAGCCATTAATATTAAAACTTATCCCTTTAGGAATTACAAAAAAATAGACGTGGTTCTTCTTCATGTCCTTCTCAAATTATTTCCCATTAAACATACAAGCTCTAATAGTAAAACAATTTACCTCATTTGGAACTTCAATCAAAGGATAAAATGTCTTCTTCACTCCATTCACCAAAAGAGTATATTGGTTCAATCTACCATCATGCACAACATGTCTATCATACTGCCAAGGTCTACACATAGAATATGACAAGAAGCCGCAAGTATAATATCATATAACTTCATCAAAATAGTCTCCAATCTTGAATTTCACAACACATTGTTCACTTACCAAAAATTTATGCTCATCCTTGATCCATGAGACATGATAGAGTTTGGTGTGCCTCAACCTTTGCAACTGCAAATTTTTAATGTACTCCTCTGATGCCAAATTTGTAGAATTGCCATTGTATGGAGGAAATGTGGGCCTCAATCTTCACACAGACTTCAACATGATCATTATATGCAAAATCATCTTGAAATGAGCATTAAGTTGTTCATCTGAAACTATTCAACAAATTGATCTATTGCCTCCTAACTAGATGGATTTTTCTATTCCTCTTAGAATGAGAAGCTAGCAACTAGACCACTAGTATGAAGGATTGGATTAAACTATATGAGAATGTGATGTTATACCTAATGCAGTGCAATTAATCTAAAAATAAAGAAAAGAAAATTATACTATATGTCAGGTAAGTTTAGTACCCAATCCAATATAGATCAATTTTTACTTGTTGCAGATGAAGTGTGCTCACTAGTTTTGTTCCCATGCTCTTGAAAGCTTTCTAAAATTCACATGTCTTTACAACACTAGCTCATGACATACCAATGGGTTATAAATAAGAATTGTTGGAAAATCACATGTTTCCTTCTCCAAGATAGGTTTTCAACCCATGAAGGTGATATTTCAGAATTTTTTGACCCAAAATGGGAGGAGTTTTTTGACCTAACTGTTGATGTGGCCATTTTAGAATTCTCAATGAAGAAGATGATTTGGAGGAAGGAGATCATGCAAAAATGGTTCTAGAAGCCATAGAGTGATAAGAGAAAAGTGCCCAAGATTGTGTTTAGAACCAATCTCAAACCAAAGATAATTGACATTTTAGTTCTCCTGCACAGATTGAGAGGTGAAGTAGAAGCCCTAAATTTTGTTGAACAATAATTTTTTTTTTTGAGGTTATATGCTCAGCTACATAGTATATTGATTGAGCACAAGAGGTATGTCAGATTTTGTCCAGTGCTCTCCAAGCAGCTAGGTTTTACAATTCATTTTATATGTCTTCATTCTTGATCTATATGTTGGCTTCTTTGTAATTATGGCCTAGTCTTCCATGCCTAGATGACTTCCCTAATAATGTCGAGTCTTATGAATTTTATCCATGTCTCCAATTACATAATAGTTATGCAGATTATGTAAAAGTCAAATGGCATGTTTACTATGAAGAATTTGATTGAACTACAAAACTATCTAGAAAGGAGGCTCTCCCTTGAAGAAATGGCCACCATTAGCCAATTTAGCTATTATTTTATTCAGTTCTCATCTTTATCTTACCTATGTCTTGCAGCTTTCAATGGATTTCTTCTAAAGCTACCAAGATATCTAGATGATATGATAGTCTTGGTAGAGATCATTCGACAAGCTCTGCAAGTGAATGTCCTAAGTGGAAGTTTGAAGAAGAAAGGATATGAGCTCCTTATGAAGGTTAGAGCTTTTAGTTGTGACACTTGGTCTAATTCCAAGAGTATGATGAAGATTTTGAGAAAAAGTAAAAGCTGGATATGTATGAGGTCTTGAGACCTATGTTTGACCCCAATGGATATGCTAAGGATCTCCTGCATATTGGAAGTGTCATAAAGCATGCTAGCACCATTGAAGACTACTAGGCTAATTGTAAAGATGAATTTGAAAGCCATGATCATGCTTTCACAAGATTGACAATAGATCAAGTTAAGGTATATAAGGTAAATATAGATGTGGATGAAGTTGAGGATGATGGTCAAAATATATATAGCACTACTTATTTGACCAAGTTAAGAAATACTCCTATAAGCTTTGAACCATTTGAAGATTTCATAGAAGACCTAGACATGATGATGGAAAGAATTTACAAGAGGACTAGGAAGTGGGTCAAGTGGAACATGACATAGCCAAGTAGAAGAAAAGGTGCATCCACTCAACCCTCCCCAAATGTAGTAGCTACTTTATCTTCCCATAGCGGCACTTCAAGCACAATTATGCCTCTCACGCAAGGACCCACTCAACCAATTAGAGGAGGTGATCAACCTCCTAACAAGAACATCCCAGTAGATAAATCTTGTTAGGATGGTTTAGTAGTAGTGATTAGGATAGAGGAAGATTTTGAGAAGAAGAAAGTAGAAGAACTAAAAGACACTAGAGTCATAGTGGCTCTTCCATCCCCCAACAGTTTAGTCCCATCTATATGTGCAACACTACTCCTACCAAGTAGGCCCCAAATACAAGTGGTTGATCTTGGAGATGGTGGGAGCAGTGAAAGTGAATCCACAAACTTGGAAAAAGTAGTAAAGAAAACATCTGAAGCAAAAAAGGTGTCTGAAGCTAAAAAATTCATTTCCCCTACTCTGAGAAATCCTTTCTCTTCATCATCAAAGACCTTGTTACCAATTAAGATAAAAATGTTCAGTGTGGATACAATAGGGGCTATGTCCAAGGTAATCAACACTGAGTCATGGCTCAAGAATACTTTAGAGAGGAAGAGGAAGAGGATAGAAGATGGGGCTCCAAACAAAGAGAATCTATCTCTGGCCATCCACTCTAGATCGACATTGAGAAAAGTGAAGAAGAAGAAGACTTTTCTATCCCCCTTTGAGATCCAAACATAGGGCACTTGACTATGGAGATCACCAAGCCCACCAAAGATAGTAGGATTGAAGACCTAACAATAGTTGACTTCAAATTGCATTCTCTAGATCTAGAGAGGTTAGGCATGACACCAAAGTGGGCTTGTGGAAGTCAATTAATGAAGTAATAGAGGAAGAACTTGAGGGCCTCAAGCATGCCAAAGTTAGGATGAAGGAATATATCCATGATCTCAACTACTTCATTAGACAATTAGTGGCCCATTAACAAGTATTTTGGGAGTACCACCTAACAGTGATCCTATAGTTAGGGATATTCATGCAATCATCTCTTAGCTACAAGAGGATAATAATTTTAGACAAATTGGTAGGAAGTGGAGTGAAAAACTCAAGTTTGAAGGACTTATATTTATAGAACAATTAAGAAATGCAGTTCTAAGGCTTGAGATAGAAAAAGATAACATCCTAGCTAACTGAGCTACTCTGTAAGAAGAAAAGGAAAAGAATGAAGATTTCATCTCCCTCTTGCATATGGTCATACAAATGAAGGCCAAAGAAGTAGTAGTAGAAAAGATTCTATAGAAAGGAGATGAGCCTTTGTTTGAATAGAAATAGAGCTTTCAATTCAAAGCTGAAATGATCTCGGTAGCAAAGGAAAAATTATAGAAGAAAAAGAAAAAAGTTAAGGAGAAACATGATAAGTATTATGAGTTACTGAAAGTCCTACACACTAAATCCCAAGCAAGTGGATAAGGGAAAGGAGTAGTAGGAGTTGGTATCATGCAAAAGACTTTCTCTAGCTATTTGGATAAATTAGTAGAGAAATCTATTAGCCATCAGGATAGAGTGTTAGACCTCCAATGACTTAGTGGATACATATACTTGGAAAAAGAGGAAATGCAAGAGCAGTTAAGTGAAATCAAGGACTTGGCTAGAGAACACTCCAAGTGGCTCCTCAGATACACCAACATCCACGTCCATATACATGAGGAGCTCATTCCAATCGTTGTTGCTGCCAAATCTTATAAGGAGAAATCAAAGAAGGGGAAGAAAGCCAAATGATATTTCTTTCCATTTTTTAGAAGATGAAATGATTCAGATACTTCTTGCAAAGGTTCATCTTAGAATCCTATATGTACCCAATTAAAAAATTAATGAAAGGTCAACTAATTTTTGGTGTGAAATACTTCATATTGTAGAGACAAATTGAATGTGTTTTTTATTAATTCTTTACTGTTCCATTACTTGTCTTAGTTAGAAGCATCTCTTCGAGGTGAATTGAATTAGTGACAAACAAAGCTTTGTCCCACTATTTAATACAAAAAATTGAAGATAATAATAGTAGTGTTGGAGGTTAAAAGAGATTCTTTCCAATATTGTTTATTAATATTTTTCCTTGCATTTTAGAGTAGAAGACATTCTGTTAGAGTATCTAATTCATATAAATAGATTTCATTACTGCATCATCAAATTTTGTGGGTTCCTAAGAGGTGTAGATTCACAAATTTGGTTGGTTCTAAGACCCAAATTCTAGTTTGAGTTAGTTCCTATCTAAGCCTAACTTGGTTTTCCTCTCCTGTTCTCTGGTCAAGAACATACCCCATTTTAGAATTAGGAACAAAAAAATTCATTGCAAATTACAAACTCAAGGGTGTTGAACCTATAAATTTAGAGGGAAATCAGTTGCTTAGTGCAGTTTCCCAATTATTATAATCAATCATTGTTCACAGATATTGGGTATTCAAAGAGTTAATTTAAAAAGGACTATTTGTTTACCAACAACCATCATACAACACATTCATCTTAGTCAATAAAGAATGTCTTCTTCTCAATGCATCTGCAACTTGGTTAGTCACTCCACTTTTATGCTTGATCACAAATGTGAAATTTTGTAAGTACTCATCCCACTTCATATGTCTCTAATTCAATTTATATTGGCTTCCTAAATAGTGTAAATCTTTATGATCAATATACAATAAAAACTCCTTAGGAATCAAATAATGTCTCCACTCTATCAAGGCTTTAACAATAGCATATAACTCTTGATCATACACAAAATAATTCTGTTTTAGCATTATTCAATATTTTACTACAGAAAGGAATAGTTCTACCATCTTGACTCAACAGAACTCCTATTACACTACCACTTTCATCACACTCAACTTAAAATACCTTATTAAAATCAGGCAAAGATAGTATAAGTAAATCAAAAATATTTTGTTTGAAAATCTCAAATCTCTTATCATCTCCATGTGTCCACTTGAAATACCTTTTATCTCCTCTCATAGTCTCGATGATGGAATTACAAACATAATTGAAATTCCTTATAAATTTTCTATAGAAACTAGTAAAAGCATGAAATGATCTTACCTCACCAATATTTGGAGGTGTAGGCCATTCCAAAATTTCTTTAACCTTCTTTGGATTCATTCTCAAACAATCAGATAAAATATACAAATCCCAAATATAGAATCTCTTCTTCCATAAATGAACATATCTTTAAATTAAGCAACAAATTCTCCTCTATTAGCCTTTGCAAACTTCTTTAATATGCTCAAGATGTTCTTCCTTGTCTTACCAAATATGAAAATATCATCTAGCTAAATAATAAAAAACTTACCAAAAAATATCTGCAGTACTTCATTCATCATTCTAATGAAAGTGCTTGGTGCATTAGTCAAACCAAAAGACATAACCAACCACTCATACAAACCATCTTTTGTCTTAAAAGTAGTCTTCCACTCACCACCTTATATGATTATGATCTAAAGATAACTACTCTTAAAATCAATCTTGGTAAAATATTTGTCTCCACTCAAACAATCCATTGTGTCATCCATCCTTGGCATAGGAAACCTATACTTTATTGTTATCTTGTTAATATCTCTAGAATCAGTACACATTCTCCATTATCCATTCTTCTTAGGTGCCAATATGATAGGTATAACACATAGACTCAATATTTCTCTGATGAAACCATTCTAAAACAACTCTTGCAGTTATTTGTTAAGTTCTTCATTCTTAGTAGGGGTCAATCTATATGGTCTTTATTCAAAAAAATTTCTCTAGTCATCCAATCCGTACAATGACTTATACATCTTACTGGTGGTAAACCATCAAGGATATCTTTTGTAACAATCTCCTTGTACTCATTGAATAAGTTTTCAATTTTTGATGGCACTTGGCTAACATTGTCAGTTTCTATTGTTACTTAGCCTTTACTATCTTTTATCACTCAGCCATTTATATTTTCTATCACCCAACCTTTACTATATTTTTTTACTGAGCCATTAATATCAAAACTTATCCCTCTAGGAATTACAGCAAAATAGACTTGGTTGTTCTTCATGTCCTTCTCAAATTATTTCCCATTAAACATACAAGCTCTAATAGTAATTTTTTTTTCCTCATTTGGAACTTCAATCAAAGGATAAAATGTCTTCTTCACTCCATTCACCAAAAGAGTATATTGGTTCAATCTACCATCATGTAGAGCATATCTATCATACCATGAAGGTCTATCCATAGAATATGACAAGAACCCATAGGTATAATATCATAGAACTTCATCAAAGTAGTCTCTAATCTTGAATTTGACAACACATTGCTCACTTACCAAAAATTTATGCTCATCCTTGATCCATGAGACATGATAGAGTTTGGTGTGCCTCAACCTTTGCAACTACAAATTTGTAATCAACTCCTCTAATGCCAAATTTGCAGAACTACCATTGTATGCGGGAAATGTGGGCCTCAATCTTCACGCACACTTCAACATGATCATTATATGCAAAATCATCCCAAAATGAGCATTAAGTTGTTCATCCGAAACTATTCAACAAATTCATCTATTGCCTCCTAACTAGATGGATTTTGCTATTGCTCTCAGAATGAGAAGCTAGCAACTAGACCTCTACTATGAAGGATTTGATTAAACTATATGAGAATGAAATGTTATACATAATGTGATGCAATTAATCTAAGAATAAGGAAAAGGAAATAATACTATATGTATGCATTTTTGCACTAAGTTGATATTATAATGCAAGAAATTTAAGTTATGGATGTATGAGCTAATGGATAGATATTTCAGCATAAATTTTTTACAAAATTAATTCAACCTCTAAAATGAGGAATTGGAGGCTTCTTAAATAAAATTCTAGAATTGTTCAATGATCAAGATTGGAAATGAGATTCAGTTAGAATGGAAGCTTCCTTGTACAGATGAGGTTAACTGATTCATGTCTGAGTGTGATCGAGAGTTAACTTAGTCTCATCTCAGTGTGAGAAAGAGTTAACTAAGTTAATTCCATTTGAAGTTCTAGTTCACCCATAATTTCCATTTTTGAACCAAAGAGAAGATTTCAGAGAAGATATTTAATTTAATAAAAATGGAGATGACCTCATAAATGCATAATTTTAATTAATCAAATAATTAAACTCAATAATTAAAATAAGGATATTATCTTATTAAATTAAATACATTTAATCCTTTTGTACATTAGCTAAAGAGGTAATTTTAATTTAATTAAAGTATTAACACTTATAATTAAATTAATTTTAATAAAATAGGTTTAATGTAGCTAATTTGAGTCAATACTTAGGAATTAAATAAAGAGTGTGATTAATGTAGATTATGGTTTTCTGCATTTGACACTTAGGTCAAGTAGCGATTATCATAACAAGAAATACCTAGTAAAATAGGACTTAGGACTTATTAGATAGACCAAAATTAGTTTAGCATGGCAATGTACCAATTTTGGGGTATTACATTTGCCGTTCTTTAAATGAATGCGCGAGCAACATGTTCAATTCAAAGAAATCAGAAGTATGAAGTATAGATCAAGAAATGTGATTGGTTCCAAAATTGATTATACAAAGCCTTAGGGGATCTAGATAGAACACCTAGATATTGGAGTTAAAAAGCTTTTTAAGATAATCTCTAGAATGAAGCTTAACCTTAGGGGATCCAGATAGAATACCTAGATACTAGAGTTGATAAGCTTTTTAATGGAATCTCTAGAACAAAGCTTAACCTTAAGGGATCTAGATAGAACACCTAGATATTGGAGTTGATAAAGCAAAGACTGCCAAACTTCATAGAATTGTTCCTAGAATGAGACTCAATTCTCAAGAGTTGGGGTTTAGACTATCCCAATACTAGTTCATTGGAAGATGAAAAGATGAGTCATGTTTCATAGAATTATCCCCAAAATGATGCTCAATCCTCATGAGTTAGGGTTAGACTATCCTAATACCTCTCCATTGAATAGTGATCTAAAGCAAGAGCTTAGAATTATCTCTAGAATGAAGCTTAGTTCTGAGCAAGAGTTAGGATTATCTCCAGAACAAAGCTTAATCCTTAGAAAGAATTGGAATTATCTCTAGAACAAAGCTTAATCCCCTAGAGTCTAGATAGAACACCTAAATATTGTTGAGATAATGGGTGTTGCACACATTGCATAATATTGTTATTTTATTATTTTATTTTTATTATGTAATGTTGTACCTAGATGGATGTGCAACATGTAAAGATTCCCATGGAATATTCTTGATGAGTTTTATTGTAACATTGTGATAATATTTCATGTAATTATTTAATATTGGGGAAAAGAATTAAATGCCCAATATTAAATGTGGGGTCAGTGGGTTAGGTAGCACATGGTTTATGTAATACCACTTAGTGGTTTTGTGGGACTTGCTACTATATAAGTAGCCACAAGGGTAGTTGTTGTAGAGAGAGACTGAGAGTGAGAAAGGCAAGAGTCGAGCAGGACAAGGCTTGACAGGTTAGCCAAGGGAGCATTTGTGAAGGTTGGAAGCATGGCATGGGATGTGTGGATTCATGCTTGTTCACATAGTTTGCTCAGTTGTGGCTATGGCCATGAAAGCTTCCATGGTTATATGGCAATGGTATTTTTGCTGAATAATACATAGTGATGGATGCTTTTGGAGGCTGGGTTTTTTCCCTCAATGAGGGTTTCCCAGGGTATATCTTGTGTCACAATTTTGTGGGTATGTTGTCTATTCTCTTGCATGTGGATTTTTAATTTCATGTTTATTTCAGATCTATTATGGGTTATGTGGAAATGGTTATATTCTTTGTTGTCAAGTTTCCTTACAAATATTGGTCCATGAAAGAGATAACAAGACCTATCATGAGTGGTAGAATCCTCCCCAGAACAAAGCTTGATCCTCAGGAGTTGGGGTTTAGACTGTCCTAATACCCATCCATCAAACTCTGACAATAACTATTATAAGATTGATCAACTAATCATAAGATAAGATAGATGCCAGATAGAGGAAAATAAGATGCCCTGAGTGATGAGATTCCTTGAGTGATGAGGACATAAGATTGAGATTCAATTGAAGCCACTTTTGAAAGATTCAATGATGTAATCATCCTACCCCCTCAGGATTGAAATTGAAAGATGACACATGAGAACAATGATGTAGAGAAGTATATTGAAAGATACTAAAGAAATTTGGGGCTCAAAAGAATATAGAAGAGATCAGAAGGATTTGAAGAAAATTTGGAGTTGATTCGAAGTGATTTCGAGGTCCAAAAGACCAAATTTGACCAAAGTTTGACTAGAGTTGAATTTTTTGAGAAATTATGGAAAATTTTGAAGAAAATGTGATTTGAGAAGATTTCAAGATTCACAAAACATCAGAAAAATGGACTGCACATGTGTTCAATCATGTCAGCCCCAAAAATATAGAGTGTGATTTTGAGTTGTTTGAGTGTGCCAGATTTCAAATTTCATCCCAAAAATGGGTACAGAGTAGCTACATTAGCTAGGGGGTTGATTAATTGATCATTTGTGCAATCATAAAGAAACATGATACGATGAAGAAACTAAACAATCCCTTATAACGGAGGATGCAAGTAAATCAGTGATTGAACCATGTGCTTATGCAATGCAACCCTATGCTAGATGCAACCTTAGGTCTGGTTACTGAACTCATAAGATATATTTTTCATCATAAAGTGTTTAGCTAAATCCCAAATGTCATACAATTTCCATTGACATTGCAATCATGGGAATATGAATATGAAATTTGTTCTAGTTTTTTTGGGATTAAATGTAAGCATTCGAAGTACAAGGAGTGAGAATGACCAAAAAATTTGTCCCTTTTAATGTAGCAAGCTAACATAAGCATCAGAGCATAAACTCTAGGATAACTAGAATGTTTCTTGCATGAAGGCACACCAAACACATGAGATATCCTTCTTATGCTAAGTACTTAGTAAGTATTCTATCCACAATGACCCTTGTGTTCTTAACCTGAGATAGAAGTGTGCTAGGTATACTCATAGTGACCCATACATTCACTTAGTAGGATGATATCAGTATTTACTATAGCATAGATAATTCACTCAAACAAGCAAGGAAAAGAACCAATCTTGATGAAGAGTCCATATAAAATGAGTCCAGGTACATATGACCATCTAATATGAGATAGAGGCTCTTATAGTGGAGACCTCTTTTATATGGATGCTTTAGATCATTTGAACTGAACCAACAGATAGAAAGCAAAGAAAAAGATCATGTCTCCAATCCTCACTACTCTGGTCAAAAGAGAAATCATCAAGTGGCTCAAAGAGACATGATAAAGTGAAAGAAAATAAAATAAAGAAAAGCTCAACATATCTCAAACAAGTTCACCATCCTTTCGATAGTTTGAAATTGAGACCATAGATCTTGGAATTCCTCAATGATCTTTAGGAGCTCATAATCATCTAGACTTAGCTGAGATTAAGAATAAAGAAATTCAAAGTCCATAGCAATAGACAAGGAATCAAGCATGAAAGGTCCCAAGATATCTTGATGCCCAAATGAGAGAGGAGATTCACTTGTCAAAGAAAGGTAACAATAGAAGAGTGAATTGTCAACAAGTTTCCAAGAATTTACAACACTAGTGACCCAAGTCAAGAGTTAGGAAAGAAGCACAATAGCCAACTAACCAAGTATCCAGATAGATATATAAGAAAGACAAGTGAAAGACTCTCTCAATCAAGTAAGGTAATCAAGAAATTAAGGTAGCCATTTTAGAAAGATAGATCTGAGTATGCATATTTCAAAATCAAGGGACCATGGTAAATCAAGCATAGAAAATTTTAGGTGAGCCAAGAAAAAATGTGGAGCAATAAGAGTCAAGTTTAGCAATTGGGTGACACATCATAGAAAGTCAGGAAATGGTTTAGAGTAAGTATGACAGGAAGCTAGTGACTTGATAGAAATGTGTCCTACACACCTATGTGTTAGATTGGTTTTTCAATTTTTGTATTCAAACACAAAGTAATAATAAGCAGTAATTCAACATGCAATTAGTTTGAAAAAATTAGGGGTAAATACATGTCTCAATTAGTTAAACAAGGGAAAAATAAACCTTGCCAACACACATTTGTGATATCTAAATAACTTTCTACCACGCTATCGATATGTTTGATGTGAAATAATGTTTACATAGGTCAACACATTTGAAAACACTTGCCAAGAATATCTACCTAAATGTCACGATTCATTACCCAACAACTTAGCCCATGCTAAGTGCCCCCAAGGGACACAAATGATGAGTGTAGAAGTCTTGGGGTGATCTAGGTAATCCACTTGGATCGATTCTTGCACCAAGAAATTGAGTGGAAAAATAGGGTAGCTTCTACCCTAGGGTGTTTAGAAAGGATTTCTATTCATAGCACTCCTCTTGTCCTTGATACATAGCACCTCACCTTGCAGTGAGTAACTGATATCATGACCACAAGAGTACCTTAAGCATTCCTCCCTAGTCATCTCCTCATGGTCATAATCCCACAAGAAATTACACTAGGACAAACAAGTGATACATCTACTAAGGTTTTGTGTCCTCAATAGCCTTGAGTTTATGGTGGGTTGCAATAGCTGGGTTCACTTTTACCCACTTGGGTTGTTCCTCTTGGTTGCCCAAGATCAAGCCCACTAAAGGATTCTAACTACAAAAAATTAGATCCACTTTCAAGTGTTAAGATTTTTGATTCACCATGCGAGTAAAGAGCATACTCTCCTATCTTGATCATTCTTGCAAACATGCCAAAAAGATTCAATTACCCTTGCTTTTGAAAATCCAAAGGTGAGTCAAGATTTTTGGTTCACCAAGAGGGTGAAGAGCATACTCTTCTATCACCAAAGAACCTCAATCACAATTTTAAAATGCCTAGGAAGTGAAAGCAACTAGTATAGTGCTGCACATGGAATAAAAGAAATACAAGAAAGTTTGGTTTTTATGTGTTGAGCAGCTCTACAAACAAATTTTAGTAGCCCTTGTACATTTGAATCTTTGACATGCGTTCTTTTAGGGTTTTCATTTTGTTTGTCTTTGACATGCATTCCCTACAAGTTGGAGTAATGAAAGCATATACCAAACATGAGTTATGAAAACATTAACACATTAGCATGAGTTATGATGTCTATAAAAAAAATTCTAGCAATCCCCAAATAAGAGCTTAACTATGGGAAAATAAAATTTAACTTTTTTTATTCTTTCTCATACACATAAATAGCTTAGAAAATGTCAAAACCTATGAAAAAATCAAAGGTCAAAATTCATTATCATTATATATATATATATATATATATATATATATTTATAATATTTTAAATATATATTTTACATCTATATATATTAAAGAAAAATAAGAAAATAATGAAACAATAAAGTAAAAAATGAAAAATAAACATCCTACAAACCACTGTTAAGTTGTTGAAAATTAGAAACCAAAAGTGAAAATGCTTCAAAAACAACCATTAGTTAAATCATGATGATAAAAAACTAAATCTAAAAAATACACTTTGCAATTACTGATGCTGAATTTCATGCAAAATCTTGCACATGCCGACATGAGAAAATGGTGTGTACCGTGCAAAACCATGCAATTATACACTTTTTTGCATGAGGAATTGTAGTAAAGGGAGAAAATGGTGCGTATTGCAAAATCTTGCATAGGCCTACATGAGAAAATGGTGTGTACCACCCAAGAAACCACACAATTATACACTTTTTCACACAAGAAAGTGCAATAAAGGGAGAAAAATCTTAGTTTATTTGTGTGGGAATGAGATTTTTTGTTTGAGAAACTAGAGTACTATACGAGTGACAGTGATAGAATAATAAAAAATGCAGAAAACAAGAACAATTGAGGCCAAAAAATTGATTTCTTGGCCCCATAGTAGGCACCATAAATGTATGTGGGAAATGTGGGCCTCGATCTTCACACACACTTCAACATAATCATTATATGTTAAATCATCCCGATATGAACATTAAGTTGTTCATCTGAAACTATTTAGAAATTTGATCTGTTGCCTCCTAACTAGATGGATTTTTCTATTTCTCTCAAAATGAGAAGCTAGTAACTAGACCTCTAGTATGAAGGATTTGATTAAACTATATGAGAATGTGATGTTATACTAGATGAGATGCAATAAATCTAAGAATAAAGAAAATAAAATTATACTATATGTATGCATTTTAAAACTAAAATGATATTATAATGCAAGAAATTTAAGTTATGGATGTATGAGAAAATGGATAGATATTTCAGCATAAATTTGATACAAAATTAATTCAACCTCTGTAATGAGGAGCTTGAGGCTTCTTAAATAGAATTCCAAAATTGATCGATGGTCAAGATCAAATGGAATGAATGGTTGAGATTGGAAATCAGATTTAGTTAGACTAGAAACTTCCTTGTGCAGATGAGGTTAACTCATTCAGATCTGACTGTGATGGAGAGCTATCTAAGTCTCATCTGAGTGTGAGAAAGAGTTAACCAAGTTAATTCCATTTCAAGTTCTAGCTCACTCATAATTTCCATTTTTGAGCTGAAGAGAAGATTTTAGAGAAGACATTTAATTTAATAAAATAGGACATGACCTCATGAATGCATAATTTCAATTAATTGAATAATTAAATTCAATAATTAAAATGAGGACATTATCTTATTAAATAAAATACATTTAATCCCTTTTTACATTATCTAAAGAGGTAATTTTAATTTAATTAAAGTATGAACACTTATAATTAAATTAAACTTAATAAAATAGGTTTAATGTAGCTAATTTGAGTCAATACTTAGGAATTAAATAAATAGTGTGATTAATGTAGATTAGGGTTTTCTACATTTGACACTTAGGTCAAGTAGCAATTATGAGAATCATAATTTCCTAGTAAAATAGGACTTAGGATTAATTAGATAGACTAGAATTAGTTTAGCATGGCAATGTGCCAATTTTGGGGTATTACAGCCACTATCAACGATCACTTTATAACATTTTCCTGCCATCTTACATTTGGTTTTGAAAATAGTTCTCCTCAAGATAGATTCATCATCAACTCTTTCAATACACAAAGTTATCCTTACCATCAAGTTCTCTCTAGCCTTAGATCTACTCTATAAAACCTCAAGATCTCCTTGAATCACAACATTTATGTTACCATTTTCACTCTCACCAGAGTATTTACACTCGAAGGATCTATGCCCTTGTTTACCATATTTGAAATAGTTACCATGAAAACCACCTCTGAGGTAAGAACTACCTCTTCCTTGGTAAGAACTAGTATTTCCTTGATAAGAATTATAACTTTTCACCTCGGTCTTTCCTTTATCTTCACTCTTCCATTCAAATTTACCCTTATCTTGCACAAAATTGTTAGATTTTTTACTTTCTTCATAGGATTTACCTCTTCCTTTTAGGAATCTACCACCTCTACCTCTCTGTCTTTTCTCATGCTCCTTTTTTAAGATCTCCTCATCTTTTAGGGCATATTGGTATGCCTCCTCTACACTATCCAATTTTAAAAATATTATTTCATCATGAATTCCAAGTTTAAACCCATTCACATACCTTGCAAATTTTAAAATATCATCATCTAGATGTGAAAATCAGATTTCTAATCTATAGAATTCCTCAGTATACTCCTTCACAGCTATGTCCTTTTGTCTCATATTTTGCATCTTCCTCAATAGAATAACTTGGCAATAAATAGGAAGGAACTTCTTCTTCACCTTGTTCACCATTTTAAACAAGGTTTTGATCTTTTTTCCCTCTTCTTTGTCTATCAGTTTGGAAATCCTTCCACCATAGTCAGGCATGACCTTTCAGCCTAGTGACTGCAATCTTCACCTTCCTATTATCAAGGGTGCTTTCAAACTCGAAGAACCTTTTCATATCAAAGATCCAATCCAACACAACATTGGTATCTAACTTTCCATCATAAGGAACAACTTCCATAGTAGGCTTCAAATGCTCCCTTTACAAAACCCCCAATAATCTTTCCTTATCTTGATCTTCCTTAGGTTCTAGATTAGGGTTTGGTGCCACTTCTTTGTCATCACTCACATAATCAGGATGTGTTCCTCTCCTTTGGATTGTCTCTACAACATCCAATATAAGTACAATCTATCTCAACATGTTCAATATGGAATTATCATCATTTCATCTACCTCAAACCATTTTGACAAACATGTTCTTGCAAGATCGTAACCCACTGCTATACATAGGTGAAATACGTAGATCTACCACCCTACAACCAAAATCAATTAGGGTTCTACATGATCCTTTTTCCAAAAGGATGAACCTCAAGCTATGATACCACTTGATGTTGAGATGATTGGAACATTAGGGACAAAGGCACACCTAATGGTCCAAACACCTTGCTGAGTAAACACAATGGAAGAAAAACATAGAGAACAACACCAAGGAGAGAAGAAACATGAATGTTTTTATTGATCCATCATAATATCAACAAACATGCCTAGCTATGAGCCCTTTTGGGTTATGACCAATAAAATATTAGATATACATCAAAATTCATCCAACATGATAGGTATGTAATTTGATATCCAGACTCTCACTTGCTAACTTTTATGATTCTTCTACTTGATCTTCTATGTCCTCCTCTCTACCTAAACCTAAACTAGACTTTCTACTTATACTTGTCAAAATAGCTTACAGAAGATTCTAGATCATTACATAAGAGAAGGATGATCTCATAATGGTCTCCACACATTCCAATGCATGATCTTTACATCAAATTTACAACTCAAATTAAATACATAAGTCATCTCATACTAGGAACCAATCATAAGAAAACTCTATCAAAGAAGGAATTGTGCATCAGAAAACCAATAGGTTCAATTGTCACTTGAAGAAATTTGACAATGAGAAAACTTGGCCAAAGAATAAGCTCATCTATCATAGAACTTGATCAAATAAGAAACTCAACCAACATAGGAAACTCGATCACTATTGCAATCAACAATCATTGCGCTTGGCTAATGTTGGATTTTGGCAACAGTTGCAACTCAAAAATAACTAATAGAATGCACAAAGATGAGTAGGATAGAAATGCAACCTAGGATTCTCCTACATCATTGTAACATCATTAGATGAAGCCACAACCATATTTTTATTTTTTTCCCTAGTCCTTTTACCAAACCTGTCCTTGTTGTTTGAAGGAATCCTTTTTTTATTAGGAACTTTAGTGATGCTATTCTCCCCATGTGAGTTTTCCAATTTCTTGATAATAATTTTTATGTGATTATTTGATGCCTTAACAATACCTCTTAGAGTGTCTTCAATGTTAGTTACCTTTTTGTCTAGCTCCAAAACCTTAGCCTCCATCCTATAGTAAGCCTCCATGTCAATTATGGATCCCATATTAGGGCTTTCATTATTAGAAACATTAGAAGCCCTCTTATTATTCATTTTACCTTCCAGAGAATGCATCCTATCATTTATGTCACTGATCTCATGATTCAACCATTTGATGGACTTGAAGTTGTCCAACGTGCTATTTATAGAATTGTTAAGCACACCTATCTTCTCCTCTTTTTAAGAGTCACTGAGGATCAAAATAGAGGAATCAATTAGTTCCTTGATATTATTTTTACCAAGCTCTACCTCACTAACGATAAGATAAATTGTTTCTCTAGCAATGCTCAATCTCACATCATTCATGTCCAAATTCTTTTAGGCAGTCTTCTTGATCCTTAACAAGGTGCCAGTTACAATTGGGGCATAAAAAAAAAGAGCCCAAGTCTCCATTGGATGGGAAATTTTAATGCCCTGTTTGTCCTCATTATTAGGAGATTCATCCTTATATTAATCCTAGATAAGTTGTAGAGGAGAATTCATTACCTTCTTGTCACTTTCATCGTTCTGCTCCTTTTTCTATCTCTTCTTGAAAGACTAAAGATTCTTGTTGATGCCCACCTCATCATTCCAAGTTGGAATCTCATCATCATTCTCATCACAATCATCAAAAGAGATAACCACTTTAGCTTCTTTCTTTTCTGTAGGGGTCTTAATATTTTTCCTAATAAAGCTTACTCTCTTCTAATTCTTCTTAGTCTTGTTTCCTTGTTTCTTCCTAGTAGTGCCCATATCCTCCTCATTAGTCTCCATATCTCCCCGCCTTCATATTAATCCTCATTCCAGGATATCACTATCTTGGTCTATCTCTTAGCTAGGGAAACTTTCATATATTTCTTGGTAGAAGTCACAAGGGATTTAGAAGTAGAGTCCTTTCCCTTACCCTTGGTATTGGTATCTTCAATTTCCTTTGAGTGCATACCCTCATTATCTTTTGTAATAGAAAATCCCTCAGAATCCTCAAAATCATCCTCAACAACATCTACCCCACCCTTCTCCTCAGTAAAATTCCCCACAAAATAGGCCCTAATATGCTTGTAAATGAGTAACATGAGACCATTATAGAGGGGTGGGTAAGAGAGCACATTTTTCCTAATATCATTTATGCTAACATTAAAATATGAATACAAGTAGAAAGGGATATAAATATTTATTCCATGCCTAAAATGATTTAGAATGGAAAAATGGTGGAAACACAACCTAGTGAACTTACCATCCGGAATCACATAGTAGAAAATAGCCCTCAGAAAAAAATGCCAAAGTTACTTAATCCATTTTAGTTGAAAATAAATTTTACTTGTAATTTGATCAGGGCTTCATTCTCACCTTAATCCTTAGGGAAATCATCAATAGTAGAATCTAAAAAATTGTGATCCCTGTAGATTTTTTTTGTCCACTATTGGAATGCCTGTCACTTTAGAAATGAGTTCCTTAGTAATAGTGACACTATGACCACCCATATTTAGCGTTCCTTCTTTCTAATTCCTCAAAAAAAATTGCAAAACTTTCGGATTAACACCATGCAATCTCTCCATGAATGGGGTAAGACCACCCTTCTGAGGAATTTTCCAAACCTTAGTTCTTCTTTTACATTTGTCACAATTTGACAACTCTTGTCTCTTATGCTGCCCACCCATATTGTTACTCTTCAACTTACTAACTAGCCCTCTGTCACAAAAGAGGAAATTTTTCGCACCTAAGTCTAGTTCTAGGGCACAAAAAAACACCTAGAATATGTGTGAATAAAAGGTGATTTGGCATTTTGTAACCATAAAGTAATCCTTTTTGAGTACTTCCATTTTTCATTATTTATGAAGCCTTCATTCCATTAATTAAGTCATAATAAATACATGACATGACCTCCAAAGGTGAATTCATGTCATCCTGCCATATCATCTTATGATTACCCTTCACTTTCATATTGGAAATTGCATCAGTACCCATATTCAACTCCCTATAAACATGTGATATATTATAATTTTCCATTGTTCTAAGGATATAAAGGGTTTCCTTTATGGTTTTATCTATAGTCCATGAGGGAACAAATGACCCTTTAAGGAAATTAACAATATTAATTGAATCACCCTCCATCTAAATCTTGGTGATCCCATTATCTATAGCTGATTTGGTAATTTGAAGGGCAACCATCAACTTTGCTAAGTGATTAGTTTGAGTCCAGGTCATAAATAGTTTGTTTTTGAAATTAAAAGCGACCAAAAACAAGGGGGTCAACCCATATACAATCAAAAAGCTGGTAACTAGCACATTACTAGCCAAAAACATCAGTAGACAAAAGAAAAACTAAGCAAGGTTCCAAAAGTTTGTAGAAACAACCATAGACTAGCAGCTAAGCTAACACCATAAAGGAAATAAACTAACTATGAAAGTTCCACAAAAAACAAAATGGCAACCAAGCCAACCCAAGCCATAATTACAGCTGAAAACTAGCAAAACCAATATCGCCAATAAGGCATTAAAAGTCTTGGATCCAAAGATCCTAATAACTGATAAAAACATAAAAAAACTTAGTCTTCATTTTTCCCTTTCCCATTTGTGTGTAGTAGGATCTAGACCTAGTCATCAGAAAGGAACTTGAAGAGCAACTTATGGCCCTCCATATCGAAGCCCATGTCCTCTTTTTCTTGTGCCAGGAATTCAAGGGTAGTGGCAACAACATGGGTAACTTTAAGACTGAATTTGGAGAAGGTAAAGAACCCCTCCTCCAAAACTTTAACCCTTTTTTCTAGGTACATGTATTGCTCCTCCATTGCCTCGGTCCCATCCTTAGGCTCCATTTCACCATTTGCAGCATCCTCCTTCATTTTTTGCACCTGTAATCTATCTTGCAAAACCCGTGGGTTAGAGGAAACCTTCGAATTATCCTAAATAGGGGATGAAATGGTTATGGGGGAATTATCCCTCTTGTTTTTCTCCTTAAAAAAGGTAATGGGTTTGAGGGAGAAGCTGACATACACATGGGTGGTCTTAGTTTTCATTGCTTTTCCAGTAGACACCTAGGTCTAAGTATCATCCATAGAATTATCTCTAGAGTTAAAACTTTTCTTGCCATGCACATTACCATCATCCTTCTTTGATTTGGAAATATCTTCCTCCTCCCTTCTATCACTATTATTTCCAAAACTATCTTCCTCAACCTCCTCAACTGGGTATCTAATGGACTTCTGTTTGCTCCTAGCCTGGGTTTGAGCAAGCCTACCAGATCTTCTCCTAGATTTACCCCCAGTTTCCTCCCCTAAATCCTCTCCAAAAACCTCCACCAATTATTTAATTTTGATCTTCTTGTTTCCCTTTTGTTCCATGACTATATCAAGTTTTTTCTTTTCCTTATTTTCCTTACTAGGGGATGGCATGGGGGTATGAATTTTTGTCCTTGTACTTGAGCTTGGGGGGGAGTTTTGACCATGGCGTGGGTTTTCCACAACCACTTTTCTAGGGGGGCACAAGGTGAGGTGAAACTGATAAAGGCAAAAGATTAAGCCTTGATGAATTATGGTGAAATTTAAACCTTTACTCCTTTTTTCCCTAACATCAGTAACCATGTCCTCAAGAGAATGCAACAGAAAAAAAGGAATAGAAATGAAATTCCTATTTCTAAAATGGTTCAATAGAGGGAAATGGTAGTAATAGCATACACCAAACCTACCCTCTAGTGTCAGATACCTCATAAGGACCAGGCACACATCATCCCCGGAGATGGGTAACTTGTCTCCTTTGAACCCTCCTCTGTAATGAATCGACTCCTCATCTTTCATGAAGAAGCTATTCATGCTGGCCTCGTCAGTAATTTTGGTAACCTTTCTCCATTTTTTCCCCTTCATGGAGAGGCTAGTTGCCATGGTGATAACTTCCTTAGTGACTTGGAAAATGATACCATCGATGGTAACCTTCCTATCACTCTAGCCATTCACAAACTAGAGTGTGCAATTCTCATCATACCCAACCATTGACTGCATGTAGGCTAAAAAAGTCTCGTTCTTCAATAAGGACCAGGTAGCCATTCTATCCTTAAAATTCTCAATTTTCATTGGTTCCAACCAATTTAGGTCCCCCCCATATCAATTCCTTCAATTTCTGACACCCCTTCTTCAGTAATATGCATCTAAACCTTTTTAGCTTCAATCTTTCTGCAACTACTCTCTGCCTTAAGCCTTTTGAAAAGATGTAAATAAAATGTGCAGACCCATGCTTGATGAGCTCCAAAATCCCATTAAAAGTTATTATGGGATTCGTGAATGTGTAAAATCATAATTTTCTCACCCTAAAATTTTTTGACATCTTAATTAATAATATCTTTTGTACTTCCCTTTAGAAAGTAATTTGAAACTCGAAACAGGTTACCATAATTATGAAATGACATTTCTCTTAATTTGTAATCACTCCATTTTCTATTTGTATGGCCATGTATGCTCTTTATTTCCAAAACACAATAGTTTAATTTAGCGACCAAAATTGCCATATTTCCAAATTTGGCCTTACTTTTAAAATTTGTAGACATCATCTTGAATTCTTCCCACCTTTTTCATTGGATATTAACAACCTTATATCTTCATTGAGATAAGTTAAATTCTCCCAACATGTGATTGCCATAGCATTAAACAACATGGTAGCCGCTACGTCTGCCACCTATTTTCCCTCCTAGTAGATGTGCTGCAGGTGGGCTATTTTCATTTCATTCAAGACTTGCTTGATATCCAAAATGATATTTCAAATCTTCCACCCTGATCTAGCCTCCCCCTTAACCAAGTCAATCACTAATTTGGAGTCCCCTTCTATTGTTAACTCCATAATTTTTCTTTCCCTAGTGAGTTGAAGACCCCATAATAATGCCATGGCCTCTACCTCATTATTGCTACCTTTCCCCACCTTTCCCTCATATACCAACAACATATCACCATTCCTATCTTGTAGCACACCTTTGATTGCTCCAATTCCTCCTTATATAGCACAGTCAAAATTTAGTTTATACTATGTTATGGTGGGGGTTCTCCATCTTGTATGTTGTCTCCTTCTCATAGATGAGTTATCAAAAAGGAAGAAATCCTCGTGACAGCCCCAATTTTCTACCACAAGGCCTTCAAGTCTACGTGGCTCCTCCTGTGGCATTTTACATTTAGCTACTCTTAAATTCTCCTTTAAAAAGTTGTTCATTATTCCAAATACCACTTTCACTATCTTTCTTTCCTCCCTAAAATTTTTGTTATTTCTTTCTTTCCATATGTGCCAGCAAACATATGGTGGAATAATATTCCACAAAAAAACTAATCTTGGGTGATAAAAGGGACAATCATAATTCTCCACAAACCATCCCAAGTTATCCTTCATAACCCAAACCACACCAAATCTTTCCCATACCTTAGTCCAGATCCCTAAAGCAAACTAGCATTCTAGGAAGAGGTGTGAAATACTTTCTTCCTTTTCTTTACAAAGACAACAATGGTTTGTTATATAGAATCCCCTTTTTTTCAAGTTTTCTAATGTTAAAATTTTGCCATGCTGAACCGTCCACCAAAAGAAATTGATTTTAGGAATAAGGTTAGTAATCCATACCTTACACCATGGATTGGGCAAGGGTCCTTATTAAACATGAAAGTATATGCTGATTTTATAGTGAAATTACCATTTGGGGTTAAGTCCCAGGCCATAATATCCTCCTGAGGTAGAAAGGGGAGTCTTTGTTCTTTTATCAATTCTTCCAGTTCCTTTAGGAAAACAATATCCTCATGTGAGTAGTCCTCCTTATGAAGCTTCTTCCACCTCCTCCCCCAATCAATGTAGTCCCCAATTTTTCCCCCTATATCCACTTTAAGAAGTTCCATTGGTCTACTAAATTTACTCAAGGCTAATGGTTTCCCATCCATCCACCTATCTTCCCAAAATCTGATATTGAAGCCATTCCCCACAATCCACTTCAATCCTTCTCTTAGTAAACCTCTATTCCTAACAATATTCTACCAAATATTTGAACCTCATGGGAGGCCATTATTATTTAGGTTCCACCTAAAGGAGGTATTAGATAAATACTTAGACTTCATGATAATTCCCCATCTAGTGTTTCCTTTAGCTAGTCTCTAGCCAATTTTCATGAGGAGAGCTTTATTGAGATCCCTCAATCTTCTAACCCCTAACCCCCCCTTAAATTTTGGTTTACACACCACCTCCCAGTTGACTAGACTTAATTTATTTTTCTCCTCTGTCCTTGACCACAAGAAATTCCTTTGTATTCTCTCAATTTTCTCCACCATGTTTTGGTTGATTTTGAAAATTGATAAGAAGTAGATAGGGATTCCCTAAAGAGCAGCAGTGAGCAGTTGTAATTTTCTAGCATTACTTAATATCTTCCCTTTCCAACCTGTAAGCTTCCTCTAAATTCTCTCCACTATCGTATTCCAGAATTCATTAGTTACTTCCTTAGTAGTAAGGGGTAGACCAAGATAAGTGTTTGGGAGGCAAGCGGATTGGCAATCCAAGATTTTCTTAATCCTTCTTTGAAGCGAGGCTTCAGTATTAAAGAAATAAATCTTACTCTTATGGTAATGCATGCACTGCCCTGAGCTTTCTTCATAATTATGTAAAATCATCTTCCAAGCTTCTGCCTCCATAAGTGAAGATTCTCCAAATAGGAAGGTGTCATCCACAAACTACTATATAACTTTAGTTTCAACATTAGTAGCTGGTTTAACACCTTTAGCACAACCCATATTAACTAATTTATAGAAAGATCTTCCTAAAACTTCAGCTATCATAATAAAAAGATAAGAAGAAAGTGGGTCACCCTATCTTAAACCTTTCTTTGCATTCAAGTTACCCTAGGGGGAACCATTTAGCAAGACATAATATTACACTAAGCTGACCATTGTCATGATCAGGTTTATAATCCTATGCTGAATCCTATTCTTTCCAGCACATCATGAAGAAAGTCCTAGTTGACCTTATCATAAGCTTTGGATATGTCCAACTTAAATGACATCCCTAGTTGCCTGTTCTTTTCCATAGAATGGATAACCTCATGAGTGGTTATGGCTGCATCCAATATCTGTCTTCCTGGCACAAATCCCTTCCGAGGACTACCAATAATTCTTTCTAAGAAAGGCTTTATTTTGTTCACTAGTACCTTGGCAAAGATCTTATAAATAGTATTACATAAACTTATAGGTCTAAAGTCAAGCAAGGTCGGAGGATTTGAATTTTTAGGAACTAAGGCAATAAATGTCTTATTTATTCTCCTTGGAAGCTTACCTGTTCTGAAAAAATCCCCAGTGGCCTAGATCAACTCTGATTTAACCACCTCCTAGAAATGCTAGAAAAATGCTCTAGGGAATCCATCTGGTCCTAGGGCCTTGAAGGCTTTCATAAAAAACACATCACTTTTCACATCCTCTTCAGTGATATTACCAAGGATTAGATTATTTTCCTCTTCACCAAGAATCCTTGGAATTGAATTAATCAGATTTCTCCTGATTACCGGGTTCCCAACAAAGTTGTCTTTAATAAGTGCTTTACTAAAGTGTTCTAAAACATGTTTACCATCTCTTCCTACTTTATGAAAAATCTCCCCCCTTCATCATTCAACCTTGAGATAGTGTTTCTTCTTTTGTGGTTAGATGCTGACTTGTGAAAAAAAGCAGTGTTTTTATCCCTTTAAGCCATTGGATTCTAGATCTTTGTTTCTAGAAGATTTCCTCCCTTTGAAGTATCTCCTTCCACTTCATTCTATACTCCCCTTCTTCCTAAATATTTTCTTCCAAGTTATTCCCTTTAGAAATGACACCTTGGAGTTTTTAAAACTTTTCCTCCACTTCATCTTTAATTTTAAATAAGTCACCAAATGAACTTTTAGCCCAGACTTTGACATTCCTTCTAATGTTATCAAGTTTTTGAGTAAGTCTGTACATCACAATACCATCTATCCTTATGTTCCACCAATCTTGGATTCTCTCTCTAAATTCTGGGTGAGACTCCCACATTATTTCATATCTGAAAGGTTTTTGCCCCCCCTTAAAACTATCCTCCCAATTGAATAAAATAAGGGAGTGGTCTGAAACCATTCTAGTTAGATTCTCAAGATAGGAGTTATCCATTCTGCTCCAATTTCTTGACACTAATAGTCTATCCAGCTTAACCTAGATAAGATCCTCTCCTTTCCTATTATTAGTCCAAGTATATGGATTTCTTCGCAACTCTACGTCCATCAAATCCAACTTCCTCATGAATTCATTAAGGTATTGCAAGCTCTTTGGACATTCTCTGTTACCACCTAGCTTTTCTAAATGGTAAAGTGGGGTATTGAAATCACCCATACACATCGATTGCTCTTCCTTCATAGTTTCAGTAATCCTTTCTAGTTTATCATACGTTTCCTTCCTCCCAATTCTGCTATTAGAGGCATAGATATTGATCAACCTCTAACATTGACTATTAGATTGGAAATTAGTAATAATGAATTTTTTTTCCTTCCAGACCTCATAACCCTTCATGGAGTTTAGGTTCCACATAGTGGAAATACCCCCTGAGGCTCCATTAGCATCCATATGTAAATACCCAACCCCTAACTAGATATAACTAGCTATTTTATCAAAACTAGCACAAGATGTTTTTGTCTCTTGTATTAAAAAAAAATCAATTTTTTCCTAAGAAATAATTTGTTTGAGAGAATATTGCTTCTAGGGATTATTTAGCCCCCTCAAATTCCAGGAAAGGAATTTCATTTCTTACCTTTAGTAACTATCTCCAATGTAAGTTACTTACCACTGGCCACATCTTAGCTAATTTGCTTTGTACTGGTTACTCTACTCGATGGTCTTCCAGCTGTCCCTAAGGCACCTATATATAGTTTCCTTCCCCTCCTCCTCATCTTCTTCTGCACTTCTTATTCTCCATTATCCTCATCTTGTGGCAAAGAAGGGCTAAACTCCTTTTCCACCTTATCAATACTTGCCAGTACTTTCGTAGCTATCTCTGTTCGAGAAGCTTTGACCATATTCAAAGGGGTACAAACCATCTCCCTATTATCACAACCATTAGAAGGAGTTACCAGCTAGCAATCCCCTTTTAGTGTTGTTGAGGGACTCAGAAGAAAGTGGAAAACCAATATTTCCTTGGAAGGAGTTTCCTATTGGCTATCCCCTTTCTGTAATGTTGAGGAACCCAGGAGAGAGTGGGATAATTCAATTTCCCCTTCTTCCAATAAAATCTCCTCCAAAGGCCTCTCCTTAGGTGAGAAAAATAGGTCCTCTAAATCCCTTTTGAAAGGGTATTCATCTGAATCCTTCTTGTTCTCCAAAACAACCCTCTCCCTAGGAACAAAACAATTTTCCTGAGTGGGGAGCACCTTGGGAGTAGCCTTAGAAGGGGTCTTCACTACCTTCTTAGACACCTCTAAAGGTTCCCCCAAGGTTTCAATAACAATCCCTAGTGAGCCCTCCTTCTATTTATCCTTTTACAATTTAGCTTTGCAATCTATTATAAGGTGACCAAATTGCCCACATCTTTGGCAAAACAAGCTTGCATTTTCATACTCTATGGGCTAAACTCTCTCACCCTATTTAGTCCTCAATGTGATAACAATAGGTAGAGTTTTATTCAGAGCTATATTCACACAAAATCTTGTGTAAACCAGTCACATTTTTTGCATGGTCAATTTATTAGCTATGACAAAATGACCAAAAGAATTCCCAACCTACCTTAAGATCTTTTCATCCCAAAATTCCAAGGGGAGTCCCGGTAATCTTACCTAGACTGGGGAAAGTTTGTTTAGCTCCAAGCTAGCATTAAAGCTCGGATGCCATTTGGTAAGAGCCAGATAGTGCTTCCCAAAATATGAAGTACCAAAGAGAACAACATTGAAATCCTCTTTCGTGGTAAATTTGAAATAGAATAGACCACTAGGCATAGCAAAAACACTTACACTACCTTTGACCTTCCACTTCTGATTCACCCATTTTTGTACCATCTCAATAGTTGGATATAAAGCAACAAATCTGCCAACAACACAAAGTTTGAGGCCAGAAGTCACATTGTCCATAATACTATCAGGAAGGGCAATCACTGGACCTTCTTGACCACGGTAATCATGGGATTCTCTAAATTGAGACTGACCATTGAGGATCCCACAAGAAAATTCTTCCACCTTGATAGAGAACCATCTTTTGAATTTTGGCCACCTCCTAGTGGACAACCAATAGAGCTTCCAGCCCCCAAAGTGGTATTTTCATCACAAGACAAACCATCAACACCAATGGACCCACAAACATTCATCGGTTCAACCAAGTCCCTACACACCACAAGAAAAATTTACAAGTTTGGGCATGGTGATAGATCTAGAGGCTTAGGGCCCACCATCATTAAAAATTCAAAATGTAAAAAGGTGGCAAGATTGCAAACAGGTTGCTAGTTTGATTGTTGATATCTTAAAAGTCATAAATAGTTTGTTACTGATGGTTGAGATGAAATGTTTTTTATGAAAATATGGTTTTGAGTGATTGATGTGTGAAGTAAAATTATGGTTTCAACATTAATTAATTAAGATCAAATGATATACAAGTTCTTACACTATTTGGAACTATAACATGAAGGAAAGAATCCTAGAACTTGCAGAGCATTTGAGCATAAAAATAATGTATGAAATCATGAAACCCAAAATTTGTAGTGCATGTCGATGTGAAGAGAATAGTAAAGAGGGAAATTGAGATGAAAGAATATTATCACAATAGTATAAAGCAATTTGATCTTGGTTTTTTCATGGAGGGAATGCGAAAATTCTAAAATTTAGGGCTCACTATTTGGATAGATTTTTAATAGTGTGATGATAAAGAACTTATCCTATTTGTGTTGATTCATTTTATTTATTTTTAAAAATCAATTTAATACTTACCACATTAAAAATTTGAAATATTATATAAGATTAAATTTCATAAATTTTTATGCCCTAAAAAGGTAAAGGTCACAGGCGAAATGATCAAGACAAGTGGATAGAGAAAAAGTTATCGGGGTTTTAACACAAAAGAAAAATATATAGTTTTTGTAATTTTCTAGAAATTCCCTAAAGAATGATTATTGTTAATGTTATTATACGCAAGCCCCAACAATGTATTTCATGTGTTCATTTTAGTATTTTCAAATATATTGATATATTTATGTATGGTTTTTAACATTTTTATGTTGTGACTTATGTGTTACAATTTGGTTGTGTTATCATGCCACTTTTATCATCTCCTATCCATTAATGAGAATGGAGGTTTTTTTTTTGGAAATAAGGGATCTAAGATGTATCATCATTTCATCATCATTATCACTATCATCATAATGTCCTATCTAGTATGAGCATGAGGGGTTGTCGAGGTAACAAAATTATTAACATATAGGGTCATTTTGGTGTACTATTTTTCTCAATAGACTAGTTGATAATTTGATTGGTCAAGATTTTGTATATTCTAATTGATCTAGATATTGTTTAGGAAATCCTACTTAGTGGATTCTATCCTCACATTTTCTTAGATCTTGATTTGTGTTTTCCTAGTATGCATAATAATTTAGGTGTTTCTCTCAAATGTTCAATTACCTTTTTATGAAAAAATAAAATCATGCTCTCATAGTTGAATTACATCATAGAGGAAACTTTATAAGTTCTCATATGATCATCATGGTGACTTTATCACATGAAATATTTATATATTGTACTTGTGTCGCTATTCTTTGAGAGTGGAAAACTACAAGAGTTATACTTGAATATAGTTTTAGATACATTTTTATCTCCTTGACACTTCCCTTTTCCCTTTCACTCTTCTTTCCTATCTGCTACCCCTTCAATTTGATCCTATCTAAGAAAGGAGAGGTAGAAGGGAGAAAAGGTGTATTGTATAGTGTTATAATTTTTGTGGTACCTTATACATATAAATGTGTAATACTACATTGAAACGATAAACACATATTAAAAATTTATTCATCTAAATTTTATATGGAAATCTTTTGAATGAAATAATTAGGCATTATAGTTGAAATTTTTGGGCAACTTGGATTTGAATAGAACTATAAATAAATATGAAAGCTATATTATAATCAATGACTTGATATGGATAATTGAATTAATGAGATATTTAATATTTAAACATTGCTACAAGATATTTCTAGCATTGACACTCTTGCTAGATGTTCTACAATAGTTTGTGGATGATACCTTTTTATATGGATTATCCTTTGTTAGCAAAGCTAAAAAATGGAAGAAAAATTTGAATCTATATACTAAAGTTTTAGGTCAACATATTAACTATCATAAGAGAAAACTCTACTTCTTCCACCAAATTATCTCTTCAACATAAGATAACTAGGGAGATGGGTTTTCAAGTAGCAGATCTTCCTAAAACCTATTTGGGCCTCCCACTCACGATGAAGGAAGTCAACCCATAATTCTAGAGTATAGTGGTGGAAAGAGTGCAAAGGAAGTTGGCAGGTTGCAAAGGGAAGATTCTCATCAATGATGGGAAATTACAACTCATCACAACCTCTCTCTAGGGAATCTCAGTCTTTTTAAAAAAAATCTTTATTTAAGATATCTAGCCAATTTAGAGACATTCTAGAAAATATTTAGAGGAACTTTTTGTGGTTAGGAATGGAGGAGAAGATGAAGTTGAGCCTTGTTAGCTAGGAAAAATTATGTAGACCTAAGTCTCAAGGGGGTTTGAATATGAGGACAATAGTAGGATCTAACTGCTTGGTGTTGAATTAAGAGAAACAAATATTTGGGAGGAAGGCCCTTTAATCAAACCTTTTACAATGAAGGTTTCCTGACTAGATCAAGGATATGGACTAATATTGTTAAGAATAGGAAGTACTTAAGGGGATGTATCATATGAAATGTTGGAGAAGGGAATATGGTTAGAATATGGGAGGAAAGATGGATTAGTGAATCCCCTCTGATATTCACCAATTTTGTCACTCTAAATGACCAGGGAGAGAATTAATTTGGTCTCAAGGTGGCCAATTATATTGAAAGCAACGAGTGGAAATAATTTACTATGGGTAATTTTAATCTTGTGAAGAAGGCCATAAATGAGGATTTTGGGTTCCTCCTAAAAGGAACCCATATCCCCTCATTTTCGAACATGGATAAAATAATATGGGACAAAAATTCTAGTGGGTAATTCAGTATGAAATTAGCACATATTAGAATTATAGGTGAGGCTGGGGCCTTGGACTAGAGCTACGTTTGGTAGACTCAGTTCTTTCCTAGAATTAACTTCTTTTGGTGGTCCATTATGCATAATAGTGTACTCATGGTTGATAATTGCAAAAGGTGTGGGTTCCAAATGGTCAACTAGTGTGTTTTGTGTAGCTACAAGGAAGAGACCATCTCCCACCTCCTAATTTAGTGCTCCTATTCTACTTAGATCTAGCAAGAACTATTTAGTTAGTTGGGGATTTCATGGGTTATGAATAGTATTTCTGATCAATTCATCCTTGACTAGAGATGCCCCTCATACCATCCATTTATTAAAATGATATGGAAATCTATCCTTCGTATGTGTGCTAGAACATATGGAAAGAGAGAAATAACCATATATTAAGGAAAAAACCTTCCCTACCTAAGGTGGTTTTTTGAATAACCATGAAACTACCTAAAGAATGTTCTTTGATATGGATATGTAAACCACCCCCCCTTCCCCCAACTCAAATGGATAGGTTTTGGGAAAAAGGATAATTCAAAGGCCCAAAAAAGGAAGGAAGGGGGATTAATGGAAGTCACCCCCCCACCCCCCCCCCCCCCCTCGAGTTGGTGGAAACTAACTTTTGATGGTTCAAGGAGGAGTGAAGGGGTGGTTATTGGGAGAGTTATCCATGATGAAAAGGGAGTTTACATCAAGGGATACATGGGAACTTGTGAGAAAGTTACAAATAATGAGGTGGAAGCAGTGGGCCTCCTTTGGGGACTAGAGATAGCTTGCCATTCCATAATTCAAAAGGTAGTTGTTAAGGGGGACTCCCTATTGGTTATTGAGGCTATTAAAGGGGTTAGCCAAATAATTTGGCATGCCATGCCAATCATAAGGGATGCCAAAATGTTATTAAGAAGGTTTGGTGAATTTAAAATTCAACATATGTACTATGAAGCGAATAAAGTGGCAGACAACCTCGTACGATATAGACATAGAGATAGCAACCATAAAATTTTGGAAAGGGAGTATGAATTGCTAACGATGATTAGTTTGCTTGCCCAAAAATATAAGCTCACCATGTAATGATGAATATTTTAAATAGAAGCTTTATGGGTGTTGTTATCATTATTGTGTTGTACTTGGTGGAGGATTTGGCAAGGATAATTTCAATATTGGTCACCTTTTTATTAAAGGCCTTCATTATGACTTCTTATGTTAAGCATAGGTTCATAACCCAAGACAAGATTTCAAATGATATTTTGCAATCCCAAAGGGCCAGTCTTTTCTATTATCAATGAATGATTTTATAGATAGGCTAGGGATAGGAGATGCGATGGTAGGAAGGAAATAAAATTTATGCTAACTTTATATATGGTGAACACAAGTTTTATCAAAGATTATATGCCATAGTATTTATGAGTTGTGCTATCAGGTGAAAAATATTTCTCTGGGTTCTCTACAAATTTTGGTGAAGTTTGTGGGTGGCATGGTTGTGGAGCTAAAGGAGGGTGAGGATTTGGTGGTTGGTATTGGAGAAGAAGAAGCGACGGAGAATGTCAATGATAGGATTGAAGAGGCTGCCAAGAAGGATAAGGCCATGTGGATGTATTTGAAGGAAGCTAGGCTTATACTATTTATGGAGAGCATTGAAGGGCATGAAAAGAAGGCCACTTGACAATTTGTAGATTCTTAGAGATGAATCTCTTGGTAAACTTTAATGGATTCTAATTTGAATTAAAAAGGAGCTGATTGCTAATGCCACTAACCTAGAGATGGAGGGTAAAAATTAGAGAAAACAACTAAGGGTTGCAAACAAGAGTAGCTCGCAAAAATTCTTTCGACCCAATGAGAAGCTAATTTGTTCCCATGGTAACTTTTCTTATAAAAGCCTTCTTGAACCATGGCACATGGTCTGCTATGTCATCATGAGATAAATTACTATGGAGGATAGAGTTAAGGTGTATTATGATTACCATTTCCCCATATTTAACCACTTTAGGAATAGTGAATGTATTTCCTTTCCTTACTAGTTATTGCATTCTATGGAAGACTTGTGTGGAATATACACAAGAAGAGAGAGGAGCTTAAAAGCTACATTGTTTACCACCAAACCTTAATGTTTTTACTTTTTAGGTTCTAAAAGGGTCTTCAACCACAAAATCCAAGTCCAACCCCTTCCCCTATTAAAATTATTAAGGTTTCCAAAACATTGTCCCCTTCTGCTAAAACCTAGATTGGCTTTGATCCATCTACTACTACTAGAAAGATTGAAATGGAAAAAAAATTGAGGTTTTAGATATTGAAAGAACTAGTACTACTATTAGGAAGGCCACTAATAGGTCAAGTAAGAGATTGAGATAGAAAAATCCCTTGGCCTCCTCCAGTATGGAAAAACCTAAAAACTCTAAGTCCATTAATAACACAAGTAAGAAAGATGGTCCTAGACCTAAAAGGAAAGCTACTACGAGAAATTATGGCAAACAAGAGGAGGAAGAGACTATTTGTGCAAGGAGAATGAGGACATGGGTAGTGATAAGGATAGCCCTATGCCTTCCTATGTCTCCAATACTTTCAAAATTGAGACTATTAACCCAAAGTCTAGAAAAGAGGGTGATGTGGGCAAGAAAGACATAGTTACTTCTTTTGTTAGAGCATTAATGTGGGTAGCCAAACATAAAAGGTGAACTTGTAGGGGGTGATAAACAAAAAGAAGAAAATATGGTGGGGGTGATATTAAAAAGGAGGATAGTACTATGGGGAAAATGACTACTATAAAAAAACCTTAGAATAATCCAAATATCATTAAGCTGGAGGAATCTATGACTAGTCCGATCAAGAAAAATGAGGACCTGGAGGAAAAGTTTGCTAGGGTTGCCAATTTTTTGATTCAGGTGATGCATTATGTGGCTACTACCTTGCTCCTCTTGCAATGTAGGAAGGAGGAGACTATGATGCTAAAGATATGGATACCACTCAACCATTGTATGGATCCTCGTAGATGACTGGCCATGCCTACTTTTGGAGAACCTGAGGAATTAGAACAAGGATAGTTAACTCCTACTCGTATGCTTTATTTTTGTTTATTGTTTATGATAATAATAATTTTTTCAACCTAGGGGGCTTACTTTGATGTAAATTAGTAGACTTGGTGATTGTCCCCTGATCTTTATGGGCCTAGTTTTATGTATAATTCTGAAAAATATAATTGTTATTAGTTTTAGTAGGTTTAAGCACATAAACATTTTAGCTTGGGATTTTTTTGATATCAAGAAAGGGGGTTGGTTAATCCTATGGTGGTGACTTTAAAATTATTTTCAACCCTGTTTTCCTTTTTTTGGGTCAGCCCCCATGTTGGCTATTTTTTGATATCAAAAACATATAAAATTATAACATAAGTCTATATAATGTTTTTCTAACTTTCAACTTGTGAGAATTTGGGACTTAGTATATCATTAAATTTATTTTTCTTTCCCATGATTAGGTATAATTCATTTTTGTTCCAACTTTATTAATTGTTTAATAATAATAATACCATTTTCCCTTTTATTTTTTGTCAATTGATTTTATTTTATTTCAAAACTTCTAGTGTAGTAATGATTATTCCAGTAGACAAGAGCCTAAAACACAATGGTAAATTGTGAGCCTCTTATCTAAAAGTTCTTGGGTTCAAATCTACTCGTGCTTAACTAATAATCTTAATAATCAATCACAACAAAAAATAATAATTAACATTAGCTTCGACCTCTTATCATATATATATATATATATATTATTCCAATGAAATTTTAGATCTACTAATTGTTCTTATCTTTGTATGCTTTCCTTCCTTCTATGGATGATTTCTTTCCCTTCATTGCTAACTACCATGTAGAAATTATCTTAGTGTTTTTCAAGCATTAGGATTAGGCTTTTTTGTGACCTAATTAATTAAACAACACATGTTAATTACTGGTTAGTGATAATTTTGAGACATTTCACCCTTCCTCTTCAATGCATTTTTGATTACTTCTCCAATGATTTTTTTAATACACTTTTCTATGAAAGTTAAACTTATAAACTTGAAGTGTTGTAGTTGCATTTAAATTGAGGCACATCTTATCTAAAACCTTTTTTTTAAAAGCCTCACTCCATTCATTGCTCTCATAGTATTAAAAACTAAAATTTAGTGTCATATATTATTCCAAAATAATTCTATAATGGTAGCAATATAAAAAATAATGTTATGTTCTAATCATATACATAGAAACACAATAAATAATGAAATCAAAGTATATATTGTAAGGTTTCTCAACAATCAAAATGAAATTGTTGGTCCCCCCCTAATTATAGTTTGTTCTTCATATACTATTGAATTTTATAGATAAAGTCAATTATCTTATTGGTTTAGTATTGCATACAAAAACATAGACTACTAGTTATAATAATTTAAAAAGACAATAATGGCCAAACAATTCTATTATTTTTAGATAATAGAAACATGTTAATTATAGCCAACTAGTTTTACATATAAGAAGTGAATCATAATAGATAAACAAATTATGTATTCCAATATTATTATTATTAGATTATATTACTGATTCTCTTCATCTCAAAATTGATTGACTTACGTTAGTTCAAAATTAGATGACTTAAACATGGGATAGGCTAATCTCTAGACAAAATGCACTAAAGACAACAAACTCAATTTTTTTTTTTTCTAGATTCATGAAAACTTAGTGATATTTTTCTGAATTTTTTGTTGTTTTTGTTGGTTTGATTTTTCACAATGCAAAAATTTTGAAAATTTTTGGTGAAAAATCATGTGTCTTTGTGTCTTGCAAATTATGGTTTTGTTCCTTGTATTTTTCAAACCCTCAGGTTGCCCTAGTTCATAGCTTGGTCTCTATATCATTGAAATTCTATTAAATTTTCAAGGTTTGTCTTCAAAGATTTTCTTAGAAACCCTATTTCCATGTCTTATTTTACCCTAGTTTTGAAAAACCCTCGAAATATTTTTAGAAAAATGTTTTAATGGGATATCATTTTTCCTAAGGTTAGGCTTATGCAAGCATAATTTCATTAAATGTTGTTTAAACCTTTTTTAGCCATGTTTTGTTTGCATCGAGCTCGATTATTTTATGAAAAGGTCCTATGTAACACAGATTTTGTGTGACCATTGATCTTGATTATATCAATGGGCATCACATTCCAGCAATAACAAGATGCAGGGCTTTTAAACAATGCGGGTATGCGCTATGATGACACATAGCCCTTCCTGACATTCCAGCCTCAGTGTGCCACAAAAGAATTTGTGATCATCGATCTTGCAAGAATCAAGGGCTATCACATTCCCGCAATAACAAAGTGCACAAATGTTATACATTGTGGGTAAGCGGTAATGCGACATGTGGCCCTGCTCCTAAGGACATAAAGCTTATTTCTTTTTTTGAATTAACGCTGTTTGATCTGATGAAATTGACAGATGAGATTTGAAATTCTGATGCAATTTGGAGGTAACAGTTATTGAGAGTTAAATATGGCACATAGCTCATTCTTGTGATTTCAATGCTCGAATATAATCTGCGATCTCGCCATTATTTGAACTATAGAATTGCAAGAAATTAATAGAGCATACAGAAGTTTCAGAGCCAGGGAACAGAGATTTTATCCAACGATTAGGAAAGTTGTAGCGAGAATTATACAGAGAGGAGGTGCAAATTTAATGTTGCAGATGAAATTACAATCAGATTTAGATTTTTTATTTTTTTTCATCTGATTTGACTTCTCCAGCAATTATAAGGATGAATTGAATGTTTTTGGAGGTGGTTGAAGTAATCAAGTGTTTTTGTCAACAGCACAAGTGAATTTCACGGCAAGGTAGGAGTGACATGTTGAGATCAAATTTTTGGAGCCTCAATACAAATTGTGATGATTTCTTGATATTTCTCCATGAGATATTTTGTAGATTATATGGGTGAGATATATCAGATATTTTGGGCATCATTTATGGTTTTCAAAGTGTAGGTAGATGAGGAAGTTCAGTTTCAACAACTCCAGATTAAAAACTTTTTTAGTAGGACAGATGTCAAGTTCATATTAGAGACCCAAAAAGATCTTCTCTCCTATATATCTTCCTTTTTTTCTTGTTGTAAGCATTCCAATTTTTAGGATTTGTGAGACCACAAGGTTGGCTCCAGTTTTTAGAATTGTGATACCAATTTTCTCAGTGTTTTTCTGTTATGAACATCAGTATTGTATATCTTTTGAAGCTTTTTTATATTACACAATCATTCTTTGTGTATTTTTTGAGTTTTGATATGTAGATGGTGTATTATTTTCAAGGAAATTAATGCAAGAACTTCACCTTTCTTAGTTTCATTCTGATTCTCATCTCCTTCTATTATCTGTAATGTTTTATGTTTGAGAACAAAGAGCTTGAACTCAGTTGCAATCCCTTAAGGTTGTATATCAGAATAGATTTGCTGTTGAAACAAAGAGCCAAGTAAATGCTTGTTTATACTGATAGGGTTACATGTTACACCAAAAAGATATTATCATAAGTACGAGAGTTGTTATGAAGATTGATGTCTATTTGCAAGTCAAATAGATAGATCATATGCCTGAATATATGAGTATATTTTAGGTATCCATCTACATGTTAAGTTTTAGTTGATGCCCAATGGATAAGGGACTGGTCAACTTGAAGGATACATGTTCTCTATTGTTGCATACCTGGATGCTGTTGAGATACAAATCTTAATCGAATATATTTCCTTTTGTGTTTAAGAGTTAAAAGAGTTTTCCCTCACTTAGTTTATCGGGTTCATGTGCTCTGTTATCAGCTATTTCACCCATGAATGCTTGCATAAACATAGAAGATTAAGAGATTTTATCTGTTTTCTAGATTCAGTTGTATGCGTTTACACTGGTACCATATAAAGAGTCTGAGGTCCACCCAGCTAGGTCTAACAAAGCCTGAAGAAGAAGGATTTATCCTTATAGTTGGCCCAAGACTGCAGTCAAGTGCATCCATCATAGGAATTTGCTAACCTTAGATGTATTGGTCCGGTTTCTTGGTTATTTCCAAAACTGTTAAATCAAGAGCCAACAGTTTTGACTACAAACTATGTAGATCATGAAGATCAAATGCTGAAATTTTTGATAAAATCTATTATGTTTTCGATTTTTTGTAAATTGGTCAATTGTACAGTTTGTAAGGAGGATAGCTGTGTCCCTTAAACATCACACACTAAGGCTTGATTCCTAAGTTAGAAATGTTAAATAGTACAAGTTGAATTATTTTTCTAACCTTAATTTTTTCATTACTATATAATGTTTAAGGGTGGCCATTTAGAATGCATATAGATGATAAATGAATTTCACATAATTTGATAAATTAATTCCTACAAACTAAAAACCTTTCATAGATGAACGACCAGATTGTTATTATATAGATTGAAGTAGTCGGCTTAAATTTTAACTCTGCGATAACTCCAAGAAGACGGCCTCCTGACATCTTTTTATTTTACAAATGAAATTATGAGAATGGCGTAGTCTTTTATTTGCTGGGCAACCATGGTGTCACCATAAGGGCTTCGAGCTTTGGTGTTTGGCACGAACACTCGAATCCATGAAAACCACACTAGTATTAATGCCGAGAGAGTGAGTGAATCCCAAAGACAATGATTACCTTCCAATAAATTGTGTAAAAACAATGAAAGACCCCATGTAAACATGCAATCAAAAGTTAGTTCATAGTGTGGAGAACAAACTCGACCGACCCATATGAAAGGGAAATTTCTCTTCCCTTGTTACATACGCCGTCTGTAGTTTGATTGACTTAGCCCTACAACTCTTCAATGGTAGTCAAAGATAAAGAGGCCTTTCTATTGCTTTTGTGTACAAGTCCTTTCTATTTGTCCAATTTAAATTATACTTACAATAATATACTTCAATTCTACAGCTCTTCAATGATAGTCAAGGATAAAAATGCCTTTTTATTGTGGGTAATGATAATGGTAATCAATAGAATGCAAATATCTTTTAATGCTTTTGTGTACAAGTCATTTTTATTTGTCTAATTTAATTTATACTAATAATAATATACAATCATCTTAATAAGAATTCTTTTGATATTTCTTTATATATATATATACATATATATGTATACATATATGTATATATGTATATACATATACATATATGTATATATGTATATATATACATATGTATATATGTCTATATATATGTATATATATATGTATATGTATATATACATATATATATATATATATATATATATATACATATATATAGACATATATACATATGTATATATCTATACATATACATATATATACATATGTATATGTACATATGTAGATATATATATGTATATGTATATATATATACATATACATATACATATATATCTACATATGTATACATACATACATACATACATACATAACTTTGTTTCTAATTATATAGCTTTGAGCCAAGTTCATTGATCAATGTTTCAATAAAGATGGGTCAATGAGTTTGATTCAAAAGCTATGAAATTTAATCTTTAATAGTTATATCAAAATATTAGATTGATTTGTTTTCAAAAAGTAGATAAGTGATACAAAGTATTATTTGTGTTTGTGTTAGACAATTATATTATATTCACTCAATGCGAGAGCCTATAAATATGATGGTAAATTGTGAGCCCCTTAATAATTAATCATGGCTTCGGCCTCTAACTGATCAAAAAATCTAAAAAATATTATATCAACTCAACGTAGGCCCAAGCCCTCACAAATTAAAAACAAAACCCATAAAAAATATATAGGAAGAAGACTATTACAAGGATTTGTATCAAAATTTTTCAAGAAGTAACCAAAAAAAATTTAATGAGCCATCTTCAAGTTCCTTTACAAGACAACGACCTTAAGAACTTTTATAGCTTTCTTCCTTTTGCAGTCCAATCTGAAACAACAAAATACAACAAGGAAACAAAAATGATGGAACATATAAAGAAACATATAAAAGATGTAATGTAACGTGTAGATGTAATATCTTAAGTTGGTCCTATATTATTATTATAAATTTGGAAAGCCTCAATAAGTAAAGTTGTTAATCTTCTCTATTTAAAAATAGAGGATGCTATAGTGTTGATCTTTGGTAAAGATTGGATCAATAGAAACCCATCTTCTCTTCAATATTAACATGTATCTAGGTTTTCTTTGACAATTTACTTTGGCCTCCTCCATGATCCTTCAATGGTGGGAATTTTGGTTTTAGCAATTTGAAGAAGCTCATGGACCCCTCTTTTGTTTTTAATAACAGTCTTATCAACTTAATGTATTAGTGATACTAATTGACATTTTTTAGGGTCTATTAAATTTCTCCACATCACTATGATAGGCTTCTAGGTGAGTTTTTGTATAGCACTAAAATTTATAGATTAATGTATAATCTTTATGAAAGGGCACTATCAAGGTCCTTTAATGTTCAATTCCAAAAAAATGTATAGGTTGCACATGCTACAAAATAAAGCACAAAAACCTCCCATGATGACATCTCTAGTTTTGCATCTACCTCCAAAAACTAACACATGATGGCATCTCTAGTTTTGCATCTACCTCTAAAAACTAACACAAGTACTAGTTGGTTGATGGATGGAAACTTTAGATTGAGGCTATGAATGAAGAGATAGAATAGATAGAAAAAAACAAAACTTGGAATCTTTTTCCTAGGCCTAAGGATAAAAATGTGATTGGTACAAAATGGTTATTCAGAAACAAGCTAAATTAAGATGAAAAAGTATCAAGAAACAAAGCAAGATTAATATGTAAAGGTTATTCTCAAGAAGAAGGTATTGATTATGGTAAAAATTTTGCCCCTATTGCAAGATTAGAAGGTGTTAGGACTTTACTTGCATATGCAACTCACAAAGGATTTAAAGTATATCAGATGAATTTTAAATCTGCATTCTTGAATGAAATTCTTGATGAAGAAGTCTACATTGAATAGCTAGAAGGTTTTGTTGATCCTAACAAAAGGGGCATGGTCTAAAAATTACATAAAGCACTATATGGTCTCAAACAAGCTCCTAGAGCCTGGTATGAAAGATTATATAACTATCTAATACAAATTGGTTTTCAAAGAACAAATGATAACAATAGTCTGTATATCAAGGAAGGACCAGATAAGAAGATTGTGGTTGTAGAAATATTTTTGGATGATACTCTATTTATAGGAAATGATGACATATGCAAAGCATTTTTAGAACAAATGAATAAAGAGTTTGAGATGTCCATATTTGGTGAGATAAAGTTCTTTGTTGGATTGCAGATACAACAAAATAAAAATGTATCTATATCACTCAATCTAAGTATATCAAAGAGATACTCAAGAAGTCTGGAATGGAAGATTCAAAACCAGTTGGAAACCCCATGTGTATTGGATTGAAGCTTACCAAAAATGATGACTTCAAAGAAGTAGATTAGACCTTATACAAATCAATGATTGGAAAATTATAGTATGTAGTTTACACAAGGCCCGATATTGCCTTGGCAGTTAGAATAGTGGTAAGATTCTTGAAAAAACTCAAAGAAAACCACATGATGGAAATCAAAAGAATCTTGAGATATCTAAAAGGTACTAAAGACTATGGGTTATGGTACAAACTTGGAAAAAATTTAGACCTAAAAGTATTTACTCATGCTGATTGGGCAGGAAATCTTGATGACAAAAAAAGAACTAGTGGTGGAGCTTTCTTTCTTGGTAAAATATTTGTATCTTGGACAAGAAAGAAGTAAAATTGCACATCCTAATCCACAGCAGAAGAAAAACATGTGGTAGCAGTAGTAAACTGCTCTAATATTGTTTGGTTCAAACAATTGTTAGAGGGAATGAAGGTTGAAATTAAAGAGCCAGTAGTCATGTATTTTGATAACACCAACGCAATTAACATATCAAAGAACCTAGTGATGCATTCCAAAACAAAGCACATTTCTATAAAATATCACTTTGTCAGAGAATTGGTGCAGGATAAAGAAGTTAGATTGGAATATGTCAATACAAAAGAACAGATTATAGACATATTCACCAAGCCATTACCTAAGGATGCATTCTTGTGTCTAAGAGGTAAGCTAGGGGTCATTCCCCTATCTAAAGCCCATTGAATAAATTTTTTAGTGATGCATCAACTGGAACCAAGTTGAAGATCAATCAGTTGGTGCAACATAGTCAAGAGAATATTGCATATGAATCAATACTCAAGGTACATTGATACTAATTTGGCATGTGTTTTCTTTGTCATGTGTGGTCAAAGAGGAAGAAGTTTACTATCATATGTTTTTGAATTTTTTTCATTCCAAGAGGAAGAAAGTTAAGTAATTCTTTTACAGAGGGAGAATACTACAATAAGGGAGAATTTTTCGGTCTAAAATAAAAAAGGGAGAAACTTTCTATCAGAGGGAGTCTTGTTCCCAAATTTTATTGTGTTATGACATGTTGTGTTGCTATCAATGCCAAAGAGGGAGATTGTTGGATACAATTATTTAATTGTGGGTTTTATTTGATGTTACACAAATGTCATACCAAATGATAGTCAGTGCATGATGAGCTTAGTTGATTAGCAAAGATAGTTTTCTTTGTCTAGCAAGCATTCCAAAGTTTACTCTATGCAAAGACAGTGTCTACCGAGCTCACTTGGGTGTCGAAGGAGTTATGCAGAAGAGTGTTAACCAAGGTTACTTGGTTAATGAAGGAAAGTTGAACAAAGTTAGTGCTAACCGAGTTCACTTGGTTACCAAAGGATTTTTACAACTTTACAGTGTTAACTAAACCTCTATTGGTTAACACAAAAAATCTTTTCAGAGCTAGTTTTTACCGGGCAGGGTCAGCTACCAACATACTTTCTTATTTTTTCATGTGAAGCTTATTTTTTTACATGGTAATGCCAAAATGTGACAAGAAATCAAAATGTACCTTTAGAATTAGTGACATTGTCTTGTCCTAGTTTTCTTGCAACCCCTTGCTTGCATGTAATGCAATTTGAACTTCTATTGATATTTCCATTATATGATCAGCAACAAAGAAGTTGTTATCATGGATGAGAGTTTTACCATGTGTAAGATGTTTCTACAATGCATCCATGTTTGGAAGAATCATGCCTTGTACATCTACAACCGTAGCCCTTATCTTGGCTTCTTTCCTTAGTAATTATGCTTGGATATTAGTCATAAATCTAATCTTTGTGCAATGAGAAAAATTGTAGCTTGGATCAAGTAACAACTAGTGTACACTTGTCTTCAAATATTTGTCTATTTTGGAGAGTTTCTCTTTGATTTCCTATGTGAAGATAGATGTATCACAAACTTTACTGAATAAAGAAGTGACATTGTTGGCAGAGGTTTCCAATGAGCTTAGAATAGTAGACAAGTCTACTTGGTATATGACAATCTTTTGTGCAACTAGCTCCAATACTTTATTTTCAAATTTCTTCTCTACTCTTTGCAATAATTTCTCTTGTCCATTCAAATATTCATTGAATTTCTAGACCACTTCTACTAATTGAAACAAAATAAATTGAGAAGTGTCAACCTTAGTGTTGAGTGCCTCTGCAATAATGTTCTTTGCATCTTCAAGCACTTGATGCTCTTTATTTCTTTCTTCTCTAAGCCTTTGTTGCTTAGCTTTCTTCTATAAAATTTCTCCTACTATATGCATTTGATCAGGATTTAGATTAGAGATATCCCAATTCAAGATAAATATATCCTCATCAAGATCAATGTCTCCTTCCTTTTCTTTTCCTTTGCTAGAAACTTTGGTACTTAGTTGAGGCTTGCTCTCAACTATCTTTGTACTTATTATTTGCATGATCATAATAGTAACAATAGTGGAAATAGAAGGATTGTTAGTAAAAGTAGATATTGCACTTATTGAAGAAATACCTTGTTGTAGAGTAACCAAAATTGATAAAGGTGGAAGCACTAATTGCTTGGTAGATGAAGTGATGGTCACTTCTATCAATGAAGTATTGAGCTGAATAGGTGCAAATATTGTTTGAGTGCTTGGATTTATAGTATTTGACACAACCAACTTGATAGTAGCTTTCTCTAAACTAGATGACTTTAAAGCTTTTCTTGGAGAGTGAGAAAGTGAGGGTACAACTGTTTCTATAATCTTTTTAGGGTTGGTCTCCTCAATTCTTTGAATCTTAGGGAGATTCTCCTCGATGGCTTCCTATTCTTGTTCCTCGTCATCTTTATTCTCATCAATTGTTTCTTCTTCATCATCTTTGTCCTCTTCTTCCTTTTCACTGATATGAACAAAAAAATCACTCTGCTTATGAAGATTGTAAATATTCTTCCATGTGTTAGTGGCATTCTTTACCACATGTTCAATGTCATTGATCAATATCAAGCAAGTGTTGAATTTTAAAGTAAGTTTTTTCTTCATTCTACTTGATGAAATCTTTCACTTCTTTATCACTTAAGCTTGAAATGATTTTCCTCTGAGTCTTCTCATATATATCTTTTGCAATTTTCTTGGCATGTTCTCATCTTGGCTTAATTTTCTCCATTATTTCATTGGGAATCTGCTGTGCAAGTTGGTCCAGAGAATATTTCCATTTACCTATTTTAGACATAACCATGTCTTCAAATTACTTCTTCTCTTTTGCAGTTTTGGTTTCATACTTCAATGATTTAAAAATTTCCATTCCAGCTCCAGAATCAATTTCTTTTAGTTTCTCTTGAAATGTGGGTGGAGGCCATTGAAAAACACATCTCTTGCTTCTTCACCCAATTTTAGTTTCTTTCTAGATGCTCTAATTGTAAACACTACAGTAGATAACTTGGTAGGTTTGGTTATAATAACCTTACCTTTCCTCTTGACTGGCTCTTCTTCTTCTAATTTTGCCTCATCTTCTGCATCATCTTCTTCCATATCATCTCCTTTACCTTATGTCAATAGGAGAGTAGAGCTTGTTTGTCCCAGTTTAGCTATCCTTTTCTTTTCTTTGTTGATAGCCCAAGGAAGTTTTATCTCTAATTCAATTTTGGCTTTAGCTTTATCATATGTTCCAAAATATGTAGCCTTTGGATCAATAGGTTCATTCAAAATGCCTCAATAATATCCTTGGTGTCATCAATATTGATCTCATAACCTAGAGGCTTGACCCATACAATTCTCAATTTTACTATTTGTATGTACACTTGTCACAATCTACCATAAAACAAATATCATCCTTATAGTCTTCTACAAGTTTCTTTGGTATTCTAAATCTATTATGCATCAAAATAATTCTCCATGATACTGATATAATTTTCACCCATTTCTATTATATACTCATTGATTTGATAAAGAATAGGTACCTCTTTTCTCCATACAACTGTACCTTTTGAGGGGAAAAACTTTTGTACAAAGAAAAATAAACAGGTTAAAAGTGAACCAAACTTACAAGGGTTATTCTTCAAAGTTCTTATGCTTTCCATATTTTTGTTGAATTGGTTCAACATCAACTCGGCAAGGTCAAAGGACATGTTGTTCTTGACCACACTTTGAAAGCGAGATCCACAGCTTCACATGATACACTATTGAGTCAATTGGAGCTATATATCTTGTGTGCAATTACATGAATTCCAAATTTCAGCTCCATATCAGTAAGAAAACTAATCTTCATACCTCTTCCATCCCATTCGCTAAGGGTTTTCTTTTCCAGCTCCACCCAACTTAGGGTTTTGGTGGTTTTTTCCTTTGTCAACATTGGAAGTCCTATGCTCTAATGAACCATTTTTTTTTTATCAAGATAAGCTACTCTAACCATAACTTCCCGTTGTGCACATGGCTAAGGATAGACTTTATCCATTTTATCTAGAATTCTCAAGGCATGTGTAGAATGTGGGTTAAACCCTTGGCTTCTAGGTGTTGATGCTCCAATTTTAACACACCATTCACACATAAATTTTCCAAAGTTTGATCCATTTATAGGGTTCCTGTATCTTGAATCAAACAACAAAAATGCGAGAAAATATCATTTACTAGAAGTACCTTATATGACATTTGAGACTGAGGTTTGGTTGGATAAAGAGTTTTCACAATAGCTGGACTCAACTTGAAATTTGGTGCTTTCCATTCTACTCCTTGAACTAACATCTCAGACCCTTTCTTTGCCTTGTTTTTGGATTGCTAGGATGCACAAAAATCTCTCTTCACAAATAGTTCTTGAAAATTCACAGTGACAAATGAATTTGATTTTGCCCTTTTTATAAATTTTTTCCTTTTAATCACCATAAATACTTGATAAGATCACTGGGTTGATGATAGACTATCTTTCACTCAAATTGAATTAATTGCTCAATAAGAACATTCATGACTCAATGTCCATACAATGATTCAATTACTCTCAACCTTTCTCGACAGAGTCTTGCAAGCCAACCTAGCTCGATAAGGTCTAGAATTTCATTAGATACTTGATGATCCCTTTGCATCTTGAATGCTGATATGGATCTTTCCTTCTAGCTGATTGGAACTAATGTAAGATGTCTACTTTAGAATCATAGTTCTAGATATCCTTGTGGTAGATCAAGTAGAAATGCTTGAGTCACTCAATTCTTGAGTGACATGTGCTTGATTGCTTGGACTTGCATTCTCAGAAGATTTTGGAATCCACTGCTGTCTCATTTGTTTTCTAATGTTATCAGCCTCAGTTTTCTTTTCATCTTCAATTCTTCCAGTGTTCATATAGTTCTTGGAAGGATGATCAAGTTCTATACAAATGAAACATCTTTTAGTGGTGTCTCTTATCCTCATGTGATGTTTTACACAATTTATTCCAGTGTGTCCAAATTCTCCACAGTAGTGAGATCTACACCAAGTGTTGTAGTCCCAACCAAAGATAGCTTTTACAATATTTTTTGTTGGATTCAATAGCTTAGTTTTTCATTTAGAAGATTTGTGCCCATGCTTCTTGCATTTGTGACATTTGCATTCAAATTTAGATTTTTCTTTGCATTCATTAGCTCTATGACCATGCATATTGCAATTGTATCTTTTTCCATTGAATTTAGCTTTACCATTACTCCAACCTTTGTTTGATGTATGACCTAGGTTACCATAGTGACTGCAAGTAGGTTTTTGATTCTTTTGAGCTCCTTTCTTGGACTATTCACCTTCTTCTGTATATCCAATTCTTGCTTTTCACTATTGTCTATATTGTCTTTGCTCATTTAATTGATTCATGTATACTTGAGATTTCATCATTCTCTCATTAGTTTTCTTTTTAGCTTTTAGATCATTCTAAAATCTTTCATTTTCTGATCTTAAATTCATGATTTATTCATTCACATTAGTAAGATCATTAATGAAGTCTTCTTGTTGAAAGGATAGATGCTGAATTTCATTATTCTTTCCTTCTAACTCTTTTTTAATCTTATTTTTCTCTTTCACAACTTCACACAATCTTACTGATTAAATTTCTCATTCTCATTCTAGCTTTCTGATTTCTTTTTGAAGTGTACCATTGTTTTCTAATAGTTATTTATTTGCTTCGTTAGCTTCATCCGAATTACTTTCTTAATGGATATCTTCAATTCTTTCTTCAATGTAGAGTTTTTCATTCATCTGTATTGTAAGATCTTTTCTTCTTTTCAAAGATTGAGAAAGTTGCTACTTTGCTTTTTAAAATTACCTAATAGACAATTCCAAATCTAGTTTTTCATTGTCAATAGCCTTATCAAGTCTAAATACCTCCATAGCCTTTGATCTTTGCCCAAGTTGTTAAACTTCTTCTCTGAGAACCACAATGCTCTGATACCAATTTTTGGAAATATATATGATACACTAAGTTACTAAGAGGGGAGGGGTGAATCAGTAACTAATAAAACTTAATCTTTATTTATCAATTAATCCTTCATGTGAAGTCTGATCTAATTGCATGCATGAAAAACTAAAAGCATTAAAACATTTATAACACTTTGACACACAATATGGTAATCCAAAAACCTTCCAAATAGAAAGTAAAACTGGGGTGGAGATGATACCCACAAGATTTAGTACTACAGTATAAAGTTGGCTTGTTAAGACTTACAATGATCACTTCTGATGATCTACCCTATTAGGAGTAATAAGGACTACTAGGTCCACCTTGCAAAAGGACTTACAAACATACAATGAAGTATGCACTTAGTAAAGATATTTACAAAAAACTATTAAGTCTACCTTGTGAAAAGATTTAATTGTTCCACATATTAGGATGAAGTAGTGGTTGATCTCTGATCTACAACTTGATTTTTGCTGAATGAGATTCCTTTGACTGTAATGATAACCTTGCTATGATAAATAAATCTTTGCTACTCCTTATACTTTTGTAGCCTTTTACTTCGCACTTTTGCACTTTTATACTTTAATGATACCTCTTTGGATGTGATTCAATACATTACATATATACCAATCCAATTTACAATTCAACAATGTCAGCTACAATACAAGTTTGAGCAAAATACAAAAAGTTTGCCCAATTGCATGTACTCGAGTTCTAAAGAAAAATTCAATGAGGTTCTGATAATTGAAAATAATTTTCAATGCTCAACATTATCATGCACTTAGTAGATGTAGAATCTCAGCTCATACTAATCACTCACAAGTAGTCTGAACTCAGTCTGCATTGGTGACTTGATGAGTATTGTGAAACTTGACATATAAATTGAATCACTTGGTTGACACTGCATAGTTTGGTTAACACTATCACTATGAGCTTGATAAATACTGAATCACTTGGTTAACACTACATAGCTCGACCAACACTAGATTCACATCATTGAAGCTATGAACTCGATAAGTACTGTAGAACTCGGTTTGCATTGAGAAACTTGGTTTGCATTGAGAAACTCTATAAACACTATGAAGCTTAGTTTACATTGATGATCACCAAATTTTTTCTGAATGATGTTCTTGGAACTTGGTAGAGCCTGAATTACTTGATTAACATTGTTAACTATACAATGAGCTCTGTAGCTACTAGCTATTTGATTTAGTGTGTGCATCACTAATAAACAAACTTGACTATAATGTCAATTGTATATGTACATATATCTATATATGTGTATATGTATATATATGTATATATATACATATACCTACTTATACATATATATACATATACATCTATATATGTGCATATATATGTACATATATATATGCACACATACAAATTTACAATTTTTTTCTTTTTAAATGTACATACATGTATATATATTTAGATAAAGTATGATAAATTTCACATGTATATATATGTTTTTAGTGTAATGTTTTATGTATATATATATATATTTATATTTATATATATGTATGTATGTACATATATGCATGAATATATATGCATGCATATGAATGCATAAATATACATGTATGTGATGTTGAGAATGGATTGAAGAAGCTAATCAAAGAGGAAGATTGTAAAGGCAGATTGCTGAGAACATATAAGTATGACCAATATGATTCGATCATTATTTTTTCACTAATGTCAAACTTGTTATTTGCTGGTAAGAAAACTACTTATATGATTTAAGTACTATCACTTAGTTGATTGATGAAGAGGATTTGATCAAAAAGATGTAACAACAACATCTAGAGGAAAGGTTGAGTTATGATTATGTAATGAAGTATAAGAATAAGTTAAGATAGTGATGAGATGATGTATTGATAATATACTTAAGGTTATAAAGGCTGGTTAAAATAAGAAAGTTAAGAAGAACAAGTTACACAAAGTTTTTCTTCTAAACTTGACTGAGTGAAGAGTAGGTGTTGAGAAAATTCAGTGCAAGCTAAGCAAAAGATTAGTTGGAGCTAAGTAAAAGTTCATTCTAGTCTATGCTGAGTAGAACAATGGATGCTAAGTAAAGTTTAGTTGATGGTGAGCATCAGCAAACTTTAGTTCGTGTTGAGTAATTTCACAGTGAATGTCAAGCAATGTAGTATGTGTCGAGCATTAGATGCAAGATAATGTCGAGTGACTGCATTATTTAAAAGATCATGAATTTGATGGATCTAAGTCAACAAGTTTGTTTTCTTGGAATTTGTGAACTAGGTGGAAGATAAGACTGATGAGTTGGTGGCACAAAATTCAAGGTAAACCATTTTTAGAAAAATTCAAAGAAGATTCTAGGAAAAGTTTCTAAAGGAGATTTGGAATGTGGTATAGATTCATTTTATCCTACCTATAGGAATGGCTACTTAGAAGAAAATAAGGTTAGGTGTGAGAAACTTAAGGAAGACTAGGAGTCAAGATTTTTGCTTCATCAAGTGACCTAAAAGGAGATTGCATTGGCATGCTAAGCAAGAAGGCTTAAGAATATGCTATGAGAACTGCAAAGTATGAAGGCCAAGAAGAATTGAGGATTGAATAGTGATTTGTAATTTGCAAATGACATTATAAGCTATATTAGATCAAACCTTACTATTACTCTCTAACAATTGTATCAGTCTAGAGTAAATCCTTTGGATTAAGGTTGACCTAACAGTCATTTGTAAATCCTTTAATCAGATGACATCACAAGTGAATGGTCTTAAGTCCTCTAACAAGGCTCACTCCTAACAAGGTGATTGAAATCCTTTAATAGGGTCACATTTAATAATGTGTATTATAATCTTTAACAGGGTTGGCCTCTCATAGGGCATCACTTCAAAAGAGTGAAAAAGGAGTAGCATGTTACTAGTGGTTTTTCTCAAATTGGGTCTCCATGTAAATCATTGTGTCAAAGGTGTTGATGAATCTGTTATGTTTCATGTTTGCATTTCTACAAGTTGATTTATCAGTAACCTACAAGTTTTAAGTGATTGCATAATCTTATGGATGAATGCATGATGAAGATAAATATTTTATGGGTTCACTGATCTATGAAAAGTTTTAGTTATACATTTGGACCTTGGATAACTAATTCAGGCCCCCTCTCAGTTATTCTAAAAGTATTCCAACAATTGGTATCAGAGCCATCTACTTAAATGAACTACTTTGAAGGTACTAGAAGCACAAAGATCAAGATGTGAAAAAAAGAAGTACCAAATCTCAATAGAGACAACTTTCCTTCCTAGAAAAGTTTGATGAAGCTATAGCTTGGAGGACTTGGAGATCATGCACAATATACCATTACCATTGAGCATGTTGACCCTGTTGGTGCCACAATTGCTGAGGATATCAAAAAGAAGAAAGAACACAACCTGGCAATGTTGGAGATTTCCTTTGCCCTAAGTTATGCTGAATTTTTTGATATCAAAGTTCTTGATAGTGCAAAGAAAATGTGGGAAGCCCTAGCTTCCATCTATGGAGTAGACACCAATATTCTTAGAGCTAAATTTGAAAGTCTCAGAGGTAAGTTTGATGAAATGAGAACGGAAGAAGGTGAAACTATTGCTCAATATGTTGCAAGGATAAAAGAAATAATTAATACAATAAGAGGAGCTAATGGTAAACTAGATGGTGATATTGTGTTAAGAAAAGTTTTAAGAACACTACTACCTATTTATGCTATTAGAGTCTCTACAATTCAAGAACTAAGATGCAGACTAGGGAATGATTTGTCACTTGAAGGAATAGTAAGTAGATTTATTGCTTTTGAGCTATCTAACTTTGATAATTAAAAACCTGAGAGTATTGAATCTACTTTCAAAGCCAAAGTGTCATTGAAGGAACTTGATGAGAAGAAGAAGAAGAAAAAGATAAAATATGTATCTAATGATAGTGATATAGATGAAGAGGATTTTGAACAATTTAAAGCACTATTGGCAAGAAGATTCCAAAAAAGAAGAACTGTAGAGGTGGTGACAAATACAAAAGTAGAAGAGATGAAAACAACAAGGACTACAAAGACAAAGGAAAAAAGTCATGCTACATTGCTGAAGAGGAAACATCTGATGAACTTGATGATGAAGTGGTATATGTTGCAATGAAGGATGAATCTAATGAAGATAAGGCTACTACACTTGTGACTTGTGTGAACAAGAATAACAGATGAACCACTTATAATGGATATTCACATCACACGATTGGGGACAAAAGTAAGTTCATTACCCTAAATTGTTATGATGGAAATAATGTAAGATTTGGTAATGATGCACCATGTTTGATAAAAGGAAAAGGTTATATCAAGCTCATAGATAAGATTTTATGTGACAATGCTTACTATGTTGAAGGACTAAACTATAATCTCTTGAGTGTGTCAAAATTAAATAATCTGGGATGTAAGGTTGAATTTGAAAACAAGGTTGCTAAGATATATGACACAAATGGAAGACTGATTGGAAAAGGTGATCAAACTAGAAGTAATCTATACTATCTTGATATAGATGATGCTGCTTGTTTAGTTGTAAAATCTGATGATGTGTGACTATGGCACAAAAGGTTATGTCTTGTCAATTTTGATAATTTGGTCAGTATTAGTAACACGAGAAAGGTTAAAGGATTGCCTAAGTTGAAAAATCTTGATAATGTAATGTGCAAACAATGTCAATTAGGCAAAATGACAAAATCAAGTTTTAAGAGTAAAACTTATGCCTCTAAAGAAATACTAGAGATTATTCATACTGAATTGTATGGACCAATTGAAGTGGAAAGCTACAAAGGAGATAAGTATATTATGCTATTTGTTGATGATTATTCTAGAATGATGATAACTATGTTTCTAAAAAAGAAATTGGATGCGTTACAAATGTTTAAGTGGTACTTGGCAAGAATTGAGAAGGAAATAGGTAAAAATTTGAAGTATTTAAGATCTGACAGAGGAGGAGAATTCACATCAAATGAATTTAAAATATTCTATAATGAAAGAGGAATCAAAAGATAGACATCTGCCCCTAGAGCACCTCCACAAAATGAAATTGTTGAAAGAAGGAACAGATCAGTAATGGACTGTGATGGAACACTCATGATGGAGAAGAATGTTGCTTTGAAATACTGAAGAGAAACTATAAGTACAACTATCTATACCTTGAACCATGTACAAGTCAAGAAAGGTACTTATTCAACAACTTTTGAATTATGGTATGGATACTCACTCAATGTAAAATACTTTAAGGTATTTGAAAGAAAATTTTACATTTTTTAAGAATTTTAGGAATGGTAAACTTGAAGCAAAAAGTGAACAAGGTATATTCCTAGGCTATTCCACAAGAAGTAAAGCTTATAAGTGTTTGAATACTAACACTAACAAAGTTGTGGAAAGTGCAAATGTGAACTTTGATGAATATGCAAAAGTGTATGAGGTTGAACCTTTGAAAGAACTAGAAGAATACAAATCATTTGTATACGCTTATGAAGGTATGCCTACTGAAGAAGATTTTGCAAATCAAGCTACAAACCAAAAACAAGTTTCAGTGACTGCCAAGTCACAGACTATGAATGTCGAGTTGCATTCAAGAATTGAGTCACATTTAGATGTTGAATTACATAATGAAGTTGAAGCACATTTTGATCTTGAGATTGGTGGAAATGTTGAATTACTTGACAAAGATGCACCTAGTGATGCTAAGATTCAAAGATCAAGTGAAGAAACAAGAGCTAAACCAAGATTGTCCAAATAGGTAAAGAGACATCACCTTGCTGCACAAATCATTGAAGATAAAGATGCTAGACCATTGAAAAGAAACATATTGAAAAATGAGACATGTTTACTTAGCATGAAGGAACCCAAATAAGTCAAATATGCATTATAAGATGATGACTAGAGTAAAGCCATGGAAGAAGAGATTGAAAAAATAGAGAAAAACTAAACATGGAGTCTAGTTCTTAGACTAGAAGACAAAAATGTAATTGGTACAAAATGGGTATTCCAAAAAAAACTAGATGAAAATAGTGAAGTAACAAGGAATACGACAAGATTAGTCTACAAGGGATATGTACAAGAAGAAGGAATTGACTATGGAGAGACATTTGCCCTTGTTGCTAGTTTGGAAGGAGTAAGAACCTTACTTGCTTATTCTGCATACAAAGGTTTTAAAGTTTATCAAATGGATGTTAAATCTACATTTTTGAATGGCATATTAGAGGAAGAAGTTTACATAAAATAGCCAGAAGGTTTTGTTGATATTAGCAATAAGAACATGGTATGCAAATTACACAATGTTCTATATAGATTGAAACAAGCACCAAGAACATGGTATGAGAGACTTCATAAGTATCTTGTGAAGATTGGATTTGAAAGGACTGATGATAACAACAATTTGTACATAAAGATAGAGAAAGGCAAAGGTATTTTGTTATCTCAATTTTTTGTTAATGATATCATATTTGGAGGAAAAGATGCCTTATGTAAAGCTTTTGCAAATGAAATGAAACAAGAATTTAAAATGTCTATGTTTGGGGAGATCAAATTCTTTGCGGGTTTGCAAGTATATTAGAGGAAATATGGTATATACATCGCTCAATCATAATATGTCAAAGAAATACTGAATTTTTTTGGATTGGAGGATTCAAAATCACTGAGTACACCTATGGTTTTAGGACTCATGTTGTCAAAGAATGATGATTCAATTGAAGTAAATCCAACAATATACAGGTCTATGATTGGAAAATTACAATATGTGGTACATAGCAGACCTAACATTACATTATATGTAAGGATAGTTGTAATATTATCTGCAAATCCTAGAGAGAATAATTTAATGGCTGTGAAGAGAATTTGAGATATCTGAAATGAAAAAAGGAGTATGGTCTATACTATAAGAAAAATGAAAAATTTGAATTAAGAGCCTACACTAGTGCTGATTGGGTTGGAAACATTGATGATAGAAAAAATGCTAGTAGAGGAGTATTTTTCTTAGGCAAGAGGCTAGTTACATGGACTAGCAAAAAACTAAATCCCACCTCATAATCTATTGTTGAAGTTGAATATGTTGTTGCTGCTATAAATTGAACAAACATTGTATGGATTAAATAGCTACTCAAAGGTATGAAGGAAGAAATCATAGAACTAATGATACTTTATTGTGATAATAGAAGTGTTATCAATATACCAAAGAATCTTGTGATGCACACAAACACTAAGCACATTGCAATCAAGTATTATTACTTGAGAGAATCAGTTCAAGATAAAGAGGTGAAGATGAAATATGTCAACACAAAAGAACAAATTGATGACATCTTCAAAACCATTATGTTTTTAAGTTTTTGCAAATTGGTCAACTATAGTGTTTGTAAGGAGGATAATCGGGTTCCTTAAACATCACACACTAAGGCTTGATTCCTAGGCTAAAAGTATTAAATAATAAAAGTTGAATTATTTTTCCAACCTTAATTTTTTCATTAGTATATGATGTTTAAGGGTGGCCATTTTCCTATTTGGCTATAGGAATAGGAATAGCTATTTAGGAATAGAAAATGGGGGTACATATTCCTATTCTCTGTTTAGTTTAGCTAGAATTTGATGTGGAATTCGCGAACCCAAAAATTTATGTTTTCTAAAATAAATAAAACTAGAACAGGAATACATATTCCAATTCCACATATTTGGGTGGAATTGCAAAACCTCATTTTTGGGCCAAAATTGGAATACATATTCCTATTTTATTTCGTATTCCAATTCTAATTTGGTGCATTCAAACAAAGAATTCAAAATTTTAAGAATATACATATGCCTATTCCACTTGTATTCCTGTTGCAAAATGGGCCCTTAAAATGTGTATAGATCATAAATGAATTTCACATAAAATTTTGCAAACTAAAAACCTTTCATAGATGAATGGCTAGATTGTTATTATATAGATTGAAGTAGCTGGCTTAAATTTTAACTTTGTGATAACTCCAAGAAGACAGTCCCCTACCATCTTTTTATTTTACAAATGAAATTATGAGAATGGCATAGTCTTTTATTTGCTGGGCAACTGTAGCATCACCATAAGGACTTTGAGCTTTGGTGTTTGGCAGGAACACTCAACTCCATGAAAACCACACTGGTATTAATGCTGAGAAAGTGAGTGAATACCAAAGAAAATGATTACCTTCCAATAAATTGTGTAAAAACAATGAAAGAGCCCATATAAACATGCAAACAAAAGTCAGTTCATAGTGTGGAGAACAAACTTGGCTAACCCATATGAAAGGGAAATTTCTCTTCCCTTGTTACATACATCATTTGGAGTTTAATTGAATTAGCCCTACAACTCTTCAATGGTATTCAAGGACAAAGAGGCCTTTCTATTGTGGGTGATGATAATGGTGATTATCTTTTAATGTACAAGTCCATTCTATTTGTCTAATTTAAATTATACTAATAATAATATACAATCATCTTAACAAGAATTATTTTGATATTTTTTAATATATTTTTCTTAATCTAAAAAAAATAAAATATAAAACTTTGTTTCTAGTTATATAGCTTTGAGTCAAGTTCATTGATCAATGTTTCAATAAAGATGGGTCAATGAGTTTGATTCAAAAGATATGAAATTGAATCTTTAATAGTTATATCAAAATATTAGATTGTTTTGATTTCGAAAAGTAAATAAGTGATACAAAGTATTATTTGTGCTTGTGCTAGACAACTATATTATATTCACTCAAGGCAAGAGACTACATTATGATGGTAAATTATGAGCCTCTTAGTAACTAATCATTGCTTCGGCCTCTTATCGATCAAAAAATAAATTAAAAATATTATATTAACTCAACGTAGACCCAAGCCCTCACAAATTAAAAGCAAAACCCATAAAAAATATATAGTAAAAAGACTATTCAAAGGATTTATATCAAATTTTTTCAAGAAGTAACCAAAAAAAAGTTAATGAGTCACCTTCAAGTTCATTTACAAGACAACGACCTTAAGAACTTCTATAGCCTTCTTCCTTTTGCAGTCTAATCTGAAACAACAAAATACAACAAGGAAACAAAAATGATGAAACATATAAAGAAACATCAGAGTCACCCAATCAATCAAGTATTTTATACCAATAGAAAGTGATAATTATTTTTTATTTTCAAAAAAAACTTCTTTTTTACAAATTATTTTTTGTTTTGAAAACAAACTTCTATCTCACAATGTATTGAGATTTATATTTTCAAAAGCAATGTATTGTAAAATTTATTTTTCTATAATGACTCATTTGAAAAATGGTGTTAGAAAAGAAATTTTTTAAGAGCAGAAATTTTTTGAGGGTTTTCTTATAGATTTCTTTATATTAAAAGAAAAAATATTTATTTAAAATAATTTTTTTCATTTTTATTAATAGTATTAAAAATAATGTCATTTTTCTATGTAGATATTTAAATATTGATATTCTTATTTTTGAGAAAGAAATATAATAAAATTAATTATCTATTTAAAAAAATTTAATTCACAATATTAAAAAGTTAACTAAAATAAAAATCATATTATTTTATGAATACTACATCAAAAATAATATTACTTAATTATCCTAATATATCAGTTATATTCATATTACATAAATAAATTTAAAATCATATATATTTAACTAATAATTAGTGATGCATTGCTATAGATGTGAGATTCTCTAGGTTATTGAGTTCATACATAACACAGATTGAGTCTTTTTTTCTTTTCAAATTTCTACATTAAAAGTTATAAAAATCCATCATCAAAATTATAGCTAATGAATGGGCTATAACATTAAACAAACAATTCATGTATCTTCCCTTTGCTAGCACATTTTGCTTGGTAAAATGTATGCAATTATATAACATTTACATCTAAAAGTACAATGTCCTCACTTAACCAATTTTTTTTTTGTCTTTGATGACTTTTCTTTTACTTATACACAATTTTTTGTCTATCCTATTCTACAATAGTTTTTTTGACATTTTAATCCTCTTGAATTGTATATGAAAAAAAATGATGCTTTTGAACTAGTCTAACTACGCTAGTCTTATTGACCGCCAATATATCTACCAATATAGCTACCATTGTTCAAGCAATTACAAAACATAATATTTTCCTACAAAAAAATTGAAATTATAAACAAACATATGGGTTTTGTAATAATTACTTGATTTTATATTGTGACTATTACATTCTAAATACACAAAACCACTTATTAATGCCATCAAATTTAACTAGCATAGTGTACTCACAAAAATGCACCCTAATTTACTCATGTCTATATGTTCTACATCTCTTCTCCATTGAAAAAAGAAGGGACCATGGTTTTGTTATATTATTTTTTATTAGAAGAAAAATAGTTTTATATGGGCCTGAAACCCAATAGTATACATTAGAAAAGATTCATCATGTAAAAAAGATAAGACAAAACATAATCAAATAGGACCTAGACACCCAAAAACAACAAATAATAGGGCAAAATAACTCCTAATCAACCTACAAAATCTTAGCTAAATTCTCATTTCCCCTAATGATACCAATGTTAATATCCTTGACCTTCTTACCAATGTTATCCAAAGAGGTGGAACCCTTAATTTTGCCCCTCAAATGTGTAGCTAGACTTGGAATGTCAACATGAGTCATAGGATCAATATACATCTCCAAGTCCTTGTCCATGTTTATGTTGTTCTTCCTCATCCAAGAGATGTTATTATTACACATAATGGTTATAGAACTACTAGTAGGGGAATTATCTTTGGATAAATAATAAATTTCTTTAGCCAACTCGTTAAGTTTACGCAACCTATTACTCATATTTTATAAAGTTGACTTGCTCACAATCAAAATCTTGTCCAAATTATCTTGGACACTATTGAATGTCTCTTCCAAAATTTTAGTTTTATCCTCATGATCTTGTTTTAAGTCACTAATTCACTTAGCCAAGGTACAATTGCAAGATAGAACGTTGTCCAATTTTTGCATTGAAGGGAAGTGATTCTTAACTACATTAATCTTCATAATGAACTAATCAAACATTGCCTCCTGACTTTGCAAGAATTTATTCATTATACTACTAAACTTAAGTGCCTTTTATATAGGGGTTTCCTTCCCACCTCCAAAGGGATCTCAACATTAATCTCCTTATTATTTACAACCATAAACAGGCCAATTGACATATCATGAAATAAAGGGGAACCAACTTTCATCCTAATAGAGGATTTAATATCCTTAGAAGGGGATCTAAATTATTTTGAATGAGGCTTTGATTTATCCCTATCAGGGTTCAATTTACCTTTAACCTTACCCACATTGTGATCAAATGAACTAGGCACAAAATTTTGGGATGACAAGTCATCAGAATCCTCCTAATGCAAAGATGCCACCCTTTTCCTTTGAGAAGAAGAAGGAAATGAAGTCATAGGTGAAAAGGGATCCTTGTTCCTTTTATTATAAACATGATAAGACTTAGCTCCATTAACATCCACAAAATCATGATTAGACCTCAACATGTCATAGTGAGTCCTAATGTTCTTCTTACACTCAAGCTCAACTTTTGAGAGGAGATATTTTTTAATATGTAGGACTTTGGCATATTCCATTATAGGTAAGATTAAGCCCTCATGTAAAATAGGCATGGAGGGATTTTCCTTGTGAGGAACCATACTATGATTTAATGAGGAGGCAAGGTAGAGTGAAATAGAAATGCATGTACCATAGACAAAGTAATAGAAAATCACAAAATGGTAACTAAAAATGCTGCAAACTCCCAATCAAGATGAGAGAGACACCTTAGTAATAAATGCTAAGAATGCATGTTGATGATATTCCTATGGGCTAGTATCCTAGCATTGTTGGAGACATGATATAGAGGTTGTGTGTTGCATTCATGATAAAGTTTTTCATTGATGTCCACATACTGGTTATTCAGTGAAGACTAGTAGTGCAACATACTAAGATTGCTTTCACAAGGTTCGAGGAATATAGTTGAGCTTATGCACAGTTGTTATTATGTTCTCCATAGTGTTTTGATGGTATAGTTAAGATTAGGTATGGAAATATGAAGGTTAGATAGAGATATTTTGAATTTAGTGAAGACAACGTTTAGACAGAGTTCCTGTGTAGTAGTTACTATTGTTTGGATTATATCTCCTAACAGAGATAGAATCTGGTCATGTAGACTTGGACAGAAGTAAAATACATGATGAAGATGCTATTGTCAAAAGTGCACATTGAGATGAGCATCGAGTGAAGAGTTATGAAGAATATGAGTATATAGTGGTTTATAATTATAAAAAGAGTAAAGATGTAATGCAATGTGTAGATGTAATGTATTAAGTTGGTCTTATATTATTATTATAAATTGAGAAAGCCTCAATAAGTAAAGTCGTTAATCTTCTCTACTTGAAAATAGAGGATGCTATAGTGTTGATCTTTGGTAAAGATTGGGTCACTAGAAACCCAACTTCTCTTCAATATAAACTTGTATCTAGGTTTCTTTTGACAATTTACTTTGGCCTCGTCAATGATCCTTCAATGGTGGGAATTTTGGTTTTAGCAATTTGAAGAAGCTCATGGACCCCTCTTTTGTTTTTAATAAAAGCCTTATCAACTTACTGTATTAGTGATGCTAATTGACATTTTTTAGGGTCTATTAAATTTCTCCACATCACTACTGATAGGTTTCTAGGTGAGTTTTTGTATAGCACTAAAATCTATAGATTTGTATAATCTTTATGAAAGAGTACTATTAAGGTCCTTCAATGTTCAATTCCAATGAATGTATATGTTGCACATGCTACAAAAAGAAAGCACACAAACCTCCCATGATGACATCTCTAGTTTTGAATCTACCTCCAAAAACTAACACATGATGGCATCTCTAGTTTTGCATTACCTCCAAAAACTAACGCAAGCACTAGGTGGTTCATGGATGAAAGCTTTCTTTCTCTATGGTTATTTATAGCACAATTATAGACGTAGATCATTAATTCAGTTTCTTCCACACCAACTCTCTTAATTTTATGTTTAGTTTTTAGATTGCTATTTCTTTTGCATCTCCCTTGGGACTCTCAACCATTTGAGTTGTACAAAACTATGAATTCTATATTTCTCTATATATTTCACGAAATTTCAGACATGGGACTCCAATTTGTTTTGACATGAATGTTTGTAGGTATTCGACTAGATCTGTCATGTGATTTTGGTACATTTTTTTCCTTATGGTTAGAACATTCTTTATTGTAAAACTGGTTGCTACTTGAAAATATGGATATGGGTTTCATTTCAGTTAAAATGTGCTTTTTTTTTCCTGTAAAAGATGGTTGGGTGGCTTCCTCAGAGCAAAAGCATGAAAAAACACTTGATTACTACTTTATGTATATTTTTAAAAAAATTATTCAATGGCCCATTTCACTTCATGTGGATAGCAAAACATTGATCGTCTTATAGTTTCGACATTTTCCTACCCAACTTGTTGGCCTGTTAAATAAACAATACGTCAAAAAACAGTCGTGCCAGCGATGACAATGTGTAAACCCCAGGGCATACAGATCAACCCGACGACAATGTTCGTTAAAAATAATGGTAGCGATTCAGAGTGGAAATTTCTCCGCACGAGCCCCGTTCTAATTTTAGTTTATGGAACGACCTAATTGCCGTGTCTTCAAATGACAAATGGCACTTAGGAAACTCTTCCCCTTTACCTCTACCTCGTTATGAACATTCTCACAAACCCCAAAACGCTTCTTACAAACCTATGTTCCTTACGTGAACATCAATGATCCTTAGCATCCAACCAGAGCATTTAAACCATGTCTCGACGGATCCTCTTCCACACAAGAATATAGCAAGAAAAGCATATTCATAGCCTTATATATTGCTTTGCAATGGTACGCATTAATGGCGTGAGCCGGATACTCCTGCTAGTGATGGTAATGGCGTTGAACGGACCACGAGTGCAAGTGAAAGCCTTGCGAGTAGACATGCAGCGCGTGTGGAGCAGTACAAATATCACTCACGCCTTCCACAGAAGTAACGCCCGGATGAAGAGACTAGAAACTGCCATGAGAGGACAAGTATCTCTCGCAGCCGACTTGGGCGCGCCGGTGAAGAGTGGGCAACGCGATGCAGAGTTCATGATGACAATGGGCATCGGAACCCCGCCGCGCAAAATGATTGGCATCGTTGACACTGGAAGCGATCTCATCTGGACGCAGTGTAAACCCTGCACTAATTGCTATTCTCAGCCCGACCACATCTTCGACCCGGCCAAATCCACCACTTACAACAAAATCTTGTGTTCATCTTCCCTCTGCAGTGCACTTCCCCCCCAAACCTGCACGCCAGACTGCGAATATTCGTACTCGTACATGGACAGGTCGAAAACAAAGGGCGTCTTGTCGAGCGAGACGTTTACTTTGTGGGATAGTAATGGAGACCACGAGTCCATCCCGGGGTTGGCGTTCGGGTGTAGCCACGACACGCAAGGACCCGCTCTGGCTGAAGCGGACGGTCTTGTGGGGCTCGGACGAGGGGACCTATCGCTCATTTCGCAGATTGGGTCGAAATTCTCCTACTGTCTCACCACCTTTCCCAGCAAGTCGAGCTCTGAGACGAGTCCTCTTTTCTTCGGCAGCTCAGCTGATTTGAAAGGAAGCAATATCAAGTCTACACCGATGTTAAGGAACACCGCCCAATCTGAGATGCAGAGTTTCTATTACATCTCTGTGAATGGAATCAGCGTGGGGACGACATTGGCGGAGATTCCAGCAGGAGAATTTGATATCGGGGAGAATGGAGACGGAGGTATTGTCATTGACTCGGGCACGACCTTCACACATTTGTCACCCGACGCCTTCGATGCAGTTGCCCAGGTTTTGAACGCTGTGCCCGGAATGAGAATATACGACAACTCTCCTGCCGGAGCGAGCCTCTGCTATTGGGTGTCTCCGGGGTTCACTTTGCCCGACATTACGTTTCATATGGACGGAGGTGCCGATTACGTTGTCGAAGGGAAGTACAATTTTCTTGTGATCGATCGAGCGGAATCTAGTATTGCTTGTCTGGTCATGGTCAGACTGGATTCCCAACCCAACTTGAAGGTGCTTTCCATACTGGGGAACTTACAGCAGCAGAATCTGCATATTCTCTACGATATTGATAATGAGACGATCTCTTTTACTCCTGCCACTTGCGAAGAGTTGGCTCATCCTAACTTCGACCCGGTCTCTGGATCGCCGGCCTCCACTCTGGGGTTCCTCAGCTTCATCGTTTTCTTTATATTTCCTGTTATTCTCTCCACGCTTGCATTCTGATGTATAAGCATTGACCTCGGAGTATATGCTTAATGAATAAGTAGACGAATGAGAAAGGCTTAGGTTTTAAAAGTTAAGGAATATGTAATCGTTTTATTATTATTATTAGTACCTGCCATTGGCAGTGACTATAGCGTATGGCTTATTACTTAATCAGTGATTAAACTTAATTGGTACCAACTAATCATAATTTAGATGTTTTTCACCTTCAATTTAACTAATGCTAAGGTAAGAGATCTAGCTTGGGTTTCATAATTGTAATGGCTTCTGTTATAGATATGTTGCCCGGTTATAAAATTCTTTCAATTTTATAACCATTGTTAATTTTTAAAACTTGCCTGGTTTTAAGCCTTATATGGATCATTCTATCTGTGAAATTTGCGAGTCTTTAAGCCTCCACGTCTCCGGCTCGTTCACAGCTCCGCACAGCATTTGAAATTTTTAAAATCCAACTTCTGAGCCTCCAGATATAAAAGGTTAATGATTGCCGCCAAAAAACACGTATTTATTAACCTTTAACTTCTTAAAAGGTTAATGTTAACCACCAAAAACGTGTTTTTCTTAACCTCCAAGTAAAAGGTTAATCTTAACCACTAAAAATACGTTTTTCTTAACCTCTCCTATAGGTTAATGATAGCATTCGAAAACACGTTTTTCCTAACCTAAACTCTCAAAAGGTTAATGAGAGCTACCAAGAATACGTTTTCATTAACCTCTATAAGGTAGTTATTAACCTGGTAAGGTGATACATGCAACATTGTTAATAATGCAGTAACCAGATAGAAGAGGAAGAAAAGCTTCTTTACACCCAAGGAGTTGCAGAGGACGAAATTTCAAAGAATGGAGCCAAGTGGGCATTTCACCAAGTTGTCTGCTGATTCGAATCTGCAAGCTCTCCATCAATATGCAGATGGATCCGACTTTTCAATTAGTGTTCAGGCGAGTTAATTAACAAATTGCAAACTCTCAGAGAAGATTTTGGTCCCCCAACCAGTGAATGTTTAGAGAAAATGGACATGCCAAAGAGGCCTTGGCCCTCTTTTTATCAAATGTGATGGGAAGATGTAGCGGCTAACTCATTTACAATGGTGAATGTTTTGCTTACATGTGCAAAATTGCGAGATCTCAAACAAGTGTAGAAACTTAGAAATTGCATGCCAAATGTTTAACAAAATGCAGTGGAACAACATGAAAATTTTAGATGTTCAAGATTGTCAAATGTCTGTGCATTGCTTGAAGATAGGATATATGCCAGCGGGTAGCTCTCAGAACCAGTCAAGTTGTTTGACAGATCTGATTATAAGAGACAGCCATATTTCAGGGATACATATTACAGGGGCCAAAAATCTTTTTTCCAAGCTTGAAATTATCGATCTGTCCAGCAGTATCCATTTGAGTGAAATTGGTAGATTACCAAGCAATTTGATTATCCTGAAGTTGAACAACTGTCGAGCGTTGACAACACTGGTGGACCTCTCTAATTTGGTAGGACTCAAAGTCCTTGACATAAGCGGATGCGTTCAACCGACAACACTTAGTCTGGAAGGTCTCACTTCAATAGAAGTAATTAAAGCTGACGACTGTCCGGAAATATGGAGGATTCGGTGCCTGGAGCAGTTGGAAAAGCTGTCTTATGTTCAAATGTCAGTCGCTAGTTTTGGTGACATTATGACTTTTGCTCCCAATATATCAACGGCTATTCTTTCAGGATCGACTAAGAATGAGAACATTGAAGAAATTTTTACAGGTACTTGCGAATTAAAGGGTCTTATAGTGCAGAGAATTTTCCAGAGTAATCAATGGGAGATTAATGGGAAGCTTCGTGGATGCTTGAAAAGTATTTGATGAAATGCTCGAATGAAACGTGGTTTCGTGGATTGCGGTGGTTGCCGGATATGCGCAGAGTGGCTAGGTGGACAAGGTCTTCAAACTCTTTGAAAGAATGCCAGAATGACACCTCATGTCATGGAATGCAATGATCTCAGCATATGCACATCATGATTGTTTTGTAGAGGCCCTCACACTTTTCCATCAAATGCGACTTCAAAATGTTATACCCGACTCTGTTACAATGGTTTGTGTTTTATCTGCTTGTGGTAATTTCAGTACTCTAGAGCAAGGAAAATTGGTTCACTGTCAGATTATGAACTAATTAGATTATGATTTATTCATAACAACCACACTGGTAGATATGTATGCCAAATGTGATGATGTAGCTATTGCAAACCAACTGTTTGAGAAAATGTCAAGAAAGGATGTAGTGACATGGAATGTAATGCTTGCTGGGTATGCTAAAAATGGACAAGCCAATGAAGCTATAATGCTCTTTAATCAAATGCAACTGTCAGATGCAATGCTCAATTTAATATCAACAGTGAATCTACTCCCTACCTATGCCCATCTAGGAGCTGTCTAGCGAGGCATGAGCTTTCACACTTGCATCATGAAAATGAGGATATGTGTCTATTAATAAAGTGATGTAACTTGTATGAATCATTGAAATATTAAGAGGAGATCAGCAAAGATTAATTATTCAATCTTCCTCTCAGAAGGTGTGAGGTCTAAGTTTCAAGTCATTCTTGGTTAATTTTGTAGAGGTTAATTAACCTCACCCAAATCACGTATTTGGGAGGTAGTTACTAACCACGAAGAGGTAGTTATTAACCTCTATGTCTATATAAGTACACCTTTTGGCTTTGTAAAGAGGATTTTTTGGCTTTAGAAGAAGGGAACACCATGCTGAAATTTTGATCTAGGGATAAATTTTGGAAAGTATGTACACTTTTTACCTCTGAATTGAAAAATCTCTATTGCTTTCTTGGTGCAAGAAAATAATGGAATGTGCAGTTTGAGTTCCCTCTTTTCGAATCTAAATTGTTTCAAATGTTGATTCTCTTTGTAGTGAGCATTCTCACGGTATGGTGTAGATGTTTATGAATTTGTGGATCAGCGTTGTGCTAGTAATAGTTTTTCAAGCGCAGATCTTGATCATTGTTATTAGCAATTTTAAGTTAGTAGTTTGAGAAAGCTTTGAAGTCGTGTGGTGCATTCGTCATCATGAGCTTTCTCCCCTTTCAATTTTAATTTTATATCTATTTGAAAAGCTTCAAAATTATATCATACGAGGGAACTGCCCCTCTAAACGCAGAGGAAGGCTGCATACCAAGGGCCTATCCAACTGTTGTGAACGATTTGCCACACACACTCCGTTGGGCCAATTCTACTGTGACAAATCTGTTTACCAACAAGATACCTTGTAATTACTATATTCGAAAGAGTTCAAAAAATGAAAACATGTGTACTAATAGCTGATCACATATGTACTAATAGTCGATCATTTTTCAACCTTTTTGGTTGGTGATTGGCCCATTTCTACACCACTATTAAGACATTCCATAAAGACTATTGGGACATTTAGCCACAAGTACTGACATTTTTTAGTGAGCAACTATTTGTTCACGAACATAGTAGGCACTAAGGGAGTGTTTTGAAATGGTACTTTTGGACCACTTTGCACTCCACGATCTCTGCAAAGACATCAATGAATGCCCAAAAGCCAAAACCTCATCTTTAAGCACTTCACAGTGAAAAAATCACAAAATATGGCTTATGGTTTAGGAGTTCTAGGTGTGGAAAGTTAGACCAGGTGGCTATTGGGTGTTTTCCCATATGTTTCAATTAAAAAAGGTTTAATTTTTTTTTTAAAGCATAACACATATTGAAAGGGTTTATGTGTCATTTGATTGGATTGAAAATGGTGCAACAAAGACTAGAGACAAAACTTACAGAGGCAATGTTATAAATTCTTCAATTTCCAAGTACCAAATGACATTCACTAACAACAAAACATTGCAATTTTAACTAAGATTGGAATGGGTCCTCTTAATTCCTTGCTTTCTTGGGGCCATATTCCTAGAACCTTGTCTGATGTTTCTTTGATTTGGACATCAACCTTGGATGATGGCTTCTCTATTTCTTGGCATTCTAAAATAAAATGAAAGGTTTATTTAATCATTTATGTTGGCGTTTCATTTGGAATCCATGGTTACCCCCAAAGTTAACATATTCTCTTAGATCCAAGTCCTGATAAAATATTAACCATTGATAATCTCTGCAAAAAGGGTCTTCCTATTCCAAAATGGTGCTAACTTTGTATGGAGGGCATTGAGGATGCTTTTAAAATTTTGTTGAGATTCTCATATGCAAGAAATATCTAGTCCTTCAAAATTTGTGTTCAATAGATTAGGTTATCCATAACTCTTTTGTTGATTGATGAATTTATTAGAAGTGAGAACTTTGAACCATTGTCTATTTGTTTTATGTTCCCTTGTGATGCAACATATCACCTAAGGCATTTGGAAAGAGGGGAATAATCATATCTATAGGTAAGTAGCTTTTCCTACTAATATTGTGGCATGCATGATTCAAGTGGTCATCAAGGAAAACTTTTAAGTGACTTGTCCTAACTATAGGACCATGGGTGCCCCTATTAAAACTTTGAATACTGAGAGGGAAATTTCTCAAAGGTGGAAAAGTTAAAGGAGTTTCTCTATTTCCACTTTTAAACAAAAATGTCCTCAAAAATTGGAATGATGTTTCTTGGTCAACTCTATCTTGGGGCTAGTTCAAGATCAATTATATACATGGGGCCCAATAAAAGGAAATTGTAGACGTATTAAACATGAGAGATTTGTTCATGATCATAATGGAATGTTGCTCTTGATGACAGACAAACTTTTATGCTAAAATTTTTTCAACCTATATTGGAGTAAAAATGGCACAAGAATAAATGTATGGGAAAAATGTAATGAAATTGATTAATTAAACATCATTAGTTGTTTGAAAGGTTTATGCCTCTTGAGTTGGAGAGTTAGAAAACATATTGAGGATTGTAAATAAGTATTAAATTATTCTTGGAGACTTATTAAATCTCTCATGTCTAATGAGAAGGTAACAAATTATTTTCTTTTCCTTCTCGATTAGATGGTATAACCATCTAGCTAATATGATGAATAATTGAGGAGACAATTCCCCACATATGATTAATTAGGAAACTAATGATACTATCCCAATACAAATTGAGATACTACTGTAAAATGATGTTGGAAAGCATCAATTTTTTCCTATCCTAGGAAATGATGGCATCCTATTTGTAAATGGGTGTTTGTAAAGGATCCTCATTTTTTTGTAAGTGGTTTGAGTTCAACAAGTCTTAATTTGGGTTTCCTACATTTAGAATAGTGAGATTATGGGAATTTATTGTGAAATCAATATGGGAGATTGCAAGAATTTTCCTTAGGGAAAGATTCACCCAAGATCGTACAACTCGAACACAAGCACAACTGTAGACCAAAAAGGGATATGATCAATTAATCAAAGTATGTCCTCATACATTGCTCTGTATTGTATGTAAAACCACACTAGGAGTGCCTGTATATAAAGGCCTCTCAGGAAGCACCTAGAATGTCTCTAGAAAGAGCTAGGAGATAAGATAAGCATGAAAACTAAGCACACATATTATCCATCATTCTAGATGAGTGAATAAAAATAACAAGGTTGTAGACACCATGTGCTTAACTAGTGTGCTAACTCCTGTGTTGTCAACATGACAACTCATAAGAGTACACATAATCCTAGGTGGCTAATAAATAAATAATAAAAATATGCATTGATCAAAGTAAACTTAAGTGTAAATAGTAAGTACTTATTTACACCAACACACTCCCCCTTAAGTGCAAGTTAGGGGAATCCACTTAAGCTTATGAAAAATAGGATGAAATGTATAATGGGTCCCCGCTACTAGGCCATGTTAGGTACCCATATATATAATGATATGAAATCTCTCATAAAGTGAGGAAAGAGGGAAAACCTCATGGGAAAAACTTTCCCCCAAAAAGAGAGATGAAAAGGAATGCATGGATGGATGGAGTAATCAAGAACCCCTCATTACGACATACATCTAGTATATAAAAAAGTAAAGATGGAGAAAGACAAACCCTCTTAAGAGGAAAAAGTCCCCTCCATAAGAAAGAAGAGGAAGAGAGACAAGGTAGTCCCCCCCCTCTGGGCCCCCAAGGAAGAATGTCGATCAATGAAAGAAACACCAAGGTAGAAGCTGGTCGAAGAGTGTAGAATGACATCCCTCCCCTTGGGAAGAAACATAAGAAAAGGTACAATCCTGAAGATGAATGGTGGCCCTGAAACCTGCTCAAGTGTTTGTAGAACCTATTTTAGAACTATCTCCTCCACGAACAAAGAGACCTCCCCCAACTGCTATACATAAGTATCCACAATCATGCCAACTTGTGAAGATTGATCATGTAGAGAATGGACATGAGGGTTAGAGTAAGCCCTCACAAAAATTGTAGAAGGATAATCTTCATCAAAGAAAAGATGTAAATCATCAAGATGGTCTCCCAAGTCTATGGTGTGTGACTCCATGAACTAACTTGCAATGTCTGCCAAGAAGTCATCAACTGAAGTTGGAGCTAGAAGACAACATGTACCCTGCTGTGCTGGACCTTTCACTATGGCAATATAAGCATGTGGATTGGATTGATGTCATGAACTCTCACTACAACTGTTGATAGAACCCCATGTGTTTGAATTTGTTGAAGCACTAGTTGGTATCACTATCAGTCTCTACAGTGTATGAAGTGCGGAGAGGATTAAAGGATAAGCTAGGTGATATTTCCTCAAACTGTACATCCTTCTCCACAAAGATCTCATATGTCTCTAGATCCATAAGTTTATATGCCTTCATTCTATCTTCATACCCAATAAAAGTACAAGGCCTAGGTGTTGGTGCCTTGCAACAATTGGTTTTTTACCACACCATGCCTCAAAAGAAGTCTTCCCATCTAAGGCAATGTGAGATGACTTGTTAAGCATATGAGTGGCACTTCTAATAGCTTGGAATTCTAATGTAGGATCAAGAGACTTGAAATTTATCATGCAAATTTCCATGGATTTGAGAGTCCTAATCCTCAGTGCTACAACATCTGTCTTGTGCAGACTAAATGTTGGTGGATTCTGAAGATCAATTCCCTCAAGTTTGTAAAAGTCTCTAAGTCTTTTGTCCACATATCTATTCTCATTGTCCACCTGTAGAACCTTGATGGATTTCCTTGATTTATGTTCAACATGACTCTTGAAGGATTGAAGCTTATGAACCACTTTACTCTTGTGATGAAGTAGACCCATGTGAATCAAGAAAAGTCATAAACAAAAGTAAGGATGTAGCAGCCTTGGCTAATTGATGTCACTGCAAGGGGTCCTACTAAAACCATGTGAACCAACTGGAGAACAACTGGTGCTCTAGAAGACTTTCCTTTATCATACTTCTCTTCAAGATGCATAACCATTGAACATGATGTACATTCACCCTTTAAAAAGTTGATATTAGGTAGACCTTGGACCATGTGTTTGAAGCAAAGTTGTTGAAGGTAGTGGAAGGCAAGATGACCAAACCACTCATGCCATAATGTATTTTGTGAATTAGAGTGAGTCAATAAGGCTTGAGAAGGATATTTAGGCACAAAGTGGGAGAAGGAATAAAGCCTCTTGTCATGATTGACTTTACCCACTACAACTAATGAATCATCTCTAAGATAGTGCACCACCACTAAATCTAGAAGGAACTCAACTTTGTGAACATCTCCAAGGTGAGTGATTTGGTAGAGTGAGGTTTGGAACATAGAAAACATCTCTGAATTCCCCATTTTCCATTTCCACATGTCCTTTTCCTTCAACTTCCACATGACTTTTTCAATGAAGAAAAGTATCCCTTTGAAGAACCCATATGGTAAGAGGCACTTGAATCAAGTATCCATTCTATAGAAGAACTTGAGTTGGCCATAAGTGCTTACCCTTTTCCCTTTGAAGTGGGTGGAGTTGAATCCTTGGAAGTACCTAGTACTTGAATCATGTTCTTCCTTAATGATGCTCTTCATGGTTTGGCTTTTTGCAATATGCACAAAAAAGTTTGTCCTTCTTGTCACTGTTTCCCTTCTTTTTGGAAAAAGCCTTATTGTGAGGAGGATTGTTATGTCTCAGAATGTGATTTTTGGTTCCATTGCTTCTTCTTGTTGTTGCTAGAACTTTTCCCTCCTTGACTTGATTGGTGCTCATCAATAGCCACCAAAGCTTTGGTCTTTGATGTCGTGAGAAGTCCTAAATCCATCAAGAGAGTTTGTTCAACAATCAATGTTTCTGCAAAAGCATCAAAAGTAGGCTTCTGGTAAGCACTTCCCATGGTCAACCTATGAGTATTGAAACTCAAGACAAATGAAGCATACTCTGAAGGTAGCCTCTTCAGGATGTGATGAATCAACTTTTCATCCTTCATGGGATTTCCACAATCTTTAAGTAGTGCCCTATACTCATTTTCTTTGGTGATGTAATCTTTAATTGTATAAAAGTTATTTGGATCCAAGAGAAGTAGATCATCCTCAATCTAAAATCCCTTTCCTTCATCCACCTTATCATACAATGTTGCAAGTTTGTCCCTAGCTAGTTTTGATTCCATACAACTGGCAATGTGAAAGAAGAGATCTCTATGTACATAATTCTTGATAGCTCCTAAAGCCTGTTGGTATTTTTCTTGCCAATTAATGAGTTCTTTAGCATCAATGGGTTTGGGAATTGTACCATCAACATATAGACTATAACCCTTTTCCATTAATCTACTCCATGCAATATCTTTCCATGTAGAATAGTTGCGTAAAGTTAGAGGTGGACATTTAGGTGAACCCATGATGCAAAAATGTAAAGAGCACACAAAAGAGATAGAAAACATAATAGAAACCTACCCCGCTTTTCACTCAATCAAAAGAACCCCCCTTGAAAAAGATGCTTTGGCACTTTATATGTAGTGCTTGTACAATAGGCCACTTGTCAAAATGTACAAAGTGGACTTTTGGTTTTGCTTGTTACAACTGCTTTTTGAGGCATAGATCTAGAACTAAGCACTATTCTGAAAAGAAATGAAAGCAATAAAATGTAGAAAAGGCCCTAGTTCTGAAAGTGAGATTTCTATACACACAACCCTAGAATCTGACTACAAATTTAGAAAGTACATGAAAAATTAGGCACTTTCAAAAAAAATGAAACTTGTTTTCAAGTCCAGATGAGCCTGTACGAAGCATTTCAAGTTGAAAAATGTAGGATTGGATAGGTATAGTCGCCAAAAGATGCAATTTCTAAAAAATATTTGCACCAAAACCAAAAAAATGCCACCACTAGAAATTTTAAAAAATTCTACCCAAATCAAAAAAATTGCACCTGATTTGGAGTTTGGATATCCGAGTTATGGCTTCGCAAAGTCAGGCTACCAATTCAAAACTACATATGAAGAGGGGTTTGGAAGAAAAATTGCGTGCTTAAATTTGATGGTCAAACAATCATTTTAGTAGTTATAAAATCCTTGGTTTTGATGGTCAGACAACCATCAAATTTAACCTACTAAAATGCTAATGTTAGTGAAAAATTTGGGCCCCCTACCAATGTGGCAATATGAGTGGATGATGTCATTGAGGTACACACATATAGAAAAGTCAAGTTAGCTGATGACATGGCATTCGACAAAACAAATCTCTTATCAGATGCGGATAGCTGAGTCAAATTGCTGACTAGGATCGGATGCTGAGGTGGCACTGAGTTAGTAGGTACCAGATGTCGAGCTTGTATTCAGCTACATGGCGTGAAGCTGGCAGCTGTTGGTGTGCCATATGGTAAAAATTGTAGGGGCCCTACGTGGCTTCACATGTAGTGCCCTCATGATAGGGTTCATGTGGCTAAGTCAGTCGAGGGTTCCACCTTGCCTGATTGTTGAAAAAGATAGTGTGGTGGCTGGAATACTCAAATCACTATTGGGTGTCGAGAAGTGTCAAATTACCAGTGAACAAAGTAGTTGACAGTTGAAAATTCTGTTGTCGACAGTGTGTTTCTAGTGTGGGGTTGTTGGTCATTAGAAACCTGTCACAAGCACTAAAATGTCTGTGATTGGTAATCAAAAGGTCAATACGTGGCTGGAAGTCTTAAAAACATGGTGGGGACCTTTTGTGATTATCCCACATTAATAGAGGGAACATTTGCTCAGGTGTTTAAAACAAAGGAGCCATAGTTGTAACTCAAACAAGAGCTACTGGAAAGTAGTGTTCACCACTGTCGAAAAGGGTGTGCTTGCTATGAGTTGGTCAGTTTCCATGTAGTGTACCTAGATTTGTATGAAAAACCATCATGCAAAGAATATTCTCCTATGTAGAGCCGTGATCTGATAGCCTGATTCTGCAAAAAAAAATTCTCTGCTAGCCTGATTGGGCAAAATTTTATCGAAAAAAGCTATCCAAAAATTGTAGAGAATTAATTTAAATTATAGATCAAAAAATCAATCAAATAGATCTGCAAATGACCATACCCAAGTTGCAAATCGAGGCCTCTGAGTGCCGATTTGCAAAAAAAAATTGCCTCATGATTGACTTTGGCCTCGGGTAGGAAAAATTATAGCCAATTTTCATTGAATCAACATTCTAGATGCAATGGCGAGGTCAGATCTAGCTCTTGACACTCCTAATAATAGCGGTGCTCTGAATTTGGGCTGAGGTGATGAAGTAACAAGATGGTCTCGAATAGTGAAGAGAGATTCTATAAGTGCTTTGATAGCAGGTAAGAATTTTCCTTAGGGAAATATTCACCCAAGATCATAGAACTCAAACACAAGCACAACTGTAGACCAAAAAGGGATATGATCAATTAATTAGAGTATGTCTTGATACATTTCTCTGTATTGGATGTAAAAACACACTAGGAGTGCTTGTATATAAAGGCCTCTTAGGAAGCACCTAGAATGTTTCTAGAAAGAGCCAAGAGATAAGATAAGCATGACAACTAAGCATATATCTTATCCATCATTCTAGACGAGTAGATAAGAATGACAAGGTTGTAGACACCATGTACATAAAAGACGTGCGAACTCCTATGTTATCAAAATGACAACTCAAAAGAGTATGCATACTCCTAGGTGGCTAATAAATAAATAATAAAAATATGCATTAACCTAAGTAAACTTAAGTAAGTGTAAATAGTAAATAGTTATTTACACCAACACACCCCCTCTTAAGTGCAACTTCGAGGAATGCACTTAAGCTTACAAAAACTAGGATGAAATGCATGATGGGTCCCGACTAATAGGCCATGTTAGGTACCCATGTATATAATGATATGCAACCTCTCATAAAGTGAGGAAAGAGGAAAAACTCATAGGAAAAACCCTCCTCCAAAAAGAGATGAAAAGGGATGCATGGATGGATGGAGTAATCAAGACCCCTCCATTATGACATACATCTAGTATATACAAAAGTGAAGATGGAGAAAGCAAAAACCTCCTAAGAGGAAAAAGCCCCCCCATAAGAAAGAAGAGAAAGAGAGACAAGGTAGTCAACACCCCCTCAAAGGAAGAATGCCAATAAACTGTGAAAGACGCGCCAAGGTAGAAGCTCGTCGAAGAGTGCAGAATGATGTTCCTCCCCTTGGGAAGAAACAAGGGAAAGGTATAATCCTGAAGATGTATGGTGGCTCTGAAACCTATTCAAGTGTCTGTAGAACCTGTTCTAGAACTGTCTCCTCCATGAATAAAGAGACCTCCTCCAATTTCTGTACATAAGTATCCACAATCATGCCAACTTGTGAAGATTGATCATGTAGAGAATGGACATGAGTGTTAGAGTAAGCCCTCACAACAATTCTTGAAGGATCATCTTCATCAAAGAGAAGATGTAAATAATCAAGACGGTCTCCCAAGTCTACATTGTGTGACTCCACAAACAAACCTACAATGTCTATCAAGAAGTCATTAACTGAAGCTGGATCTAGAAGACAACATGTACCCTACTATGGTGGACCTTTTACTATGGCAATATAAGCATATGGACTGGACTGATGTCATGACCTCTTGCTGTAATTGTCGATAGAACCCCATGTGTCTAAATCTATTGAAGCACTATCGATGGTGTCACTATCAGTCTCCAAAGTGTATGAAGTGTTGAGAGGATTAGAGGATAAGCTAGGATTTCTTTCCTCAAAGTGTACATCCTTCTCCACAAAGATCTATTATGTGTTTGGATCCATAAGTCTATATGCCTTCATTTTGTCTTCATACACAATGAAAGTACAAGGCCTAGTTTTCAGTGCCTTACAACTCTTGGATGATAGGTTTGCCCATGATGGACAACCAAAGACTCTAAAATGACTCACAACTAGTTTTTTGCCTCACCATGCCTCAAAAGGAGTCTTCTTGTCTAAGGCAGTATGAGGAGACTTGTCAATTATGTGAGTGACACTACTAATAGCTTTGACTTGTAATGTAGGATCAAGAGACTTGGCCTTTATCATGCAACTTGACATGGATTTGGGAGTCCTAATCCTTAGTGCTACAACATCTGTCTTGTGTGGACTGAATGTTGGTGGATTCTAAAGATCAATTCCCTCAAGTCTGCAAAAGTCTCTAAGTCTTCTGTCCACATATCTATTCTCATTGTCCACTCGTAGAACTTTGATGACTTTCCTTGATTTGTGTTCAACATGAGTCTTGAAGGATTGAAGCTTATGATCCACTTCACTCTTGTGATGAAGGAAGTAGACCCATGTGAATCATGAAAAGTCATCAACAAAAGTAAGGGTGTAGCAGCTTTAGCTAATTGATGTCACTGCAAAGGGTCCTGC